>CM076685.1:81445217-81920217 GCA_038501925.1 Xenopus petersii
CAGCATCATACCTTCATTAATATTGTCTCCTTATTAAACTGACACTGGTGAGTGAGTTCTTGTGGTAGGTAAATAAGATTCTTAGGGGCAGATTTAACAACCGGCAAAATTCGCCAGCGTCCACTTCGCACCCATCGCAACACTTCGCCAGGTGAAAATTCGCTCAGACAATGCTTAGTCACTTAAATGCAGAGTTTCATCGTGGGTGACGAACGCTGGCGACTTTTCGCTAGCGTTACTTCTGCAATGCTAGCTTTTGTGAAGATGCCTGGCAATAGAGTGAGAATGCCCGCTAGGGCCTGTCTCTTTCTCTAGTAAATTGTCGCCTGCGCCCGTTAGTAAATTGGCGATGTCCCTGCGGGCGGTAACACTAGCGGATTGACGCTAGCGTTAGCCACTTTAGTAAATCTGCTCCACCGAGACAGGAACTATGTTTTTTTCGAATACTGTAGGGGGCACATTTACTTAGCTCGAGTGAAGGATTAGAATGAAAAAAATGTTGAATTTCGAAGTTTTTTTTGGCTACTTCGACCATCAAATTGGCTACTTCGACCTTCGACTTCGAATCAAACTAAAAATCATTAGACTATTCGACCATTCGATAGTCGAAGTACTGTCTCTTTAAAAAAAACTTGACGGTCCCCATAGGCTTTCTAAGTAATTTCTGATCGAAGGAAAATCGTTCAATCAAACGAAATGCGGTCCTTCGATATTTTACTTCGATGGTCGAATATGAGGGTTAATTCACCCTAGATATTCAACCAATAGTAAATGTGCCCTCATGTGTCCCAAGCATGTTTGTAATATTCAGCAAACGAATTGGATTGGATTCATTAAAATGGAATTTCATCAAAAACAGCTACAGTCCAATCTCCATTTGATTCAGGGATTACTATACAGCAAACCTTCATTATTGTGCGTTGCATATACTGCACATTATCTGAGGTGTTTGTGTGAGACTGCTGTAAATAATTCAGTGTGTCTGTGAGAGAATCTGATGTTTGTAGGGCAATGTGCGCATTGTATGTTGTTAATTTCACAGGGTGGGGGCTGAAAGAAAACACAGACCAGCTGTGGTGAAGAAACAGAACACATAAAACTCCAGTTATTGTTAACATATGGATCTATATACTAAAACCACCAATCTTACCATGACTACAGCACATTGCTGGAAAAAAAAAATCCTGTATACTTTTCTTTTCCAAGCATGTCATTATAAAAGATTAACGGTTTAAAATTTTAGAAATATAAAGTCTTCCCTGCCGCAGTGCATATTTCCTTTCCTTCCCTAAACATCCTGAGAAAATCGCTGATCAGACTCTGAGGATTGTAATGCAGGGCCGAGCAATTATGTCCCCGCTGGGGCCTTTTTGGTAAAGCATAGGGAGTGTCAGATTTCTTTTTTAATCTATGTGTTAATCTATCAGTATTCGCCATGTATTGTGTTAGTGCATAAACACCATTCTCACAGAAAATGATATACGGAATTTATATACAGTATATATGAAACAATAGACTACGGTTCAAGTAAAAGAGTCATTGCCACCTTAACATTTTGCTCCTGCTAACAATTTGCTGCGACAACTTTTTAGGAGATTTCCCAGAAACATTCGAAGAGTGAAAGTAACCTGAAAGGCAAGTGCCTGGACCTGTTATCCAGAATGCTCGGGACCTGGGGTTTTCTGGAAAACGTATTGTTCTGTTATTTGGATCTTCATACCTTAAATTTACTAAAATATCATGTACACATTAAATAACCCTATAGGTAGTGATGGTCGAATTATTTGCCAGGCGCGAATTTGCGTGATTCGCGCCCAGCGAATAAATTTGCGCAATGCCCGCGAAAATTCGCGGTAAAAATTCAGTTTCGCGAAATTCACGAATTTTTCGGCGAATCGAAACGGCGCAAATTCGCCCATCACTACCTATAGGCTGTTTTTGCCTCCAGTAAGGATACAGTATATCTTAGTTTGGATCAAGTACAAGGTACTACTCTATTATTACAGAAAAAAAGGAAATGTTTTTTTTAATTTAGAATTATTTGATTAAAATGGAGTCTATGGGTGATGATGAATTATTTCCGTAATTCGGAGCTATCTGGATAATGAGTCTCCGGATAATGAATCCCATACCAACAGGTACAGGACCTATGATTCAGAATTCTTGGGAACCGGGGGTTTATCGGATAAGGGATCTTTCCTTAATTTGGCTCTACCATCTCCTGAAATATCATTAAACCTGATAACATTATTTTGCTTCTAATAAGGATTAATTATATCTTAGTTTGAATCAAGTATAAGGTTTTGTAATTACAGATAAAAAGGAAATGTGTTTCAAAAATGTGAATTATTTGATTATTGATGACCTTCCATTAATTGTGAGCTTTCTGGATAACAGTTTTCTGGATTACAGATCCCATTCATGTATCAGTAAATATTGCCCTTGCACTAGGGATAATTAATGTCACCATTTGACAAATGTTGCCATGGTTATGCAAATTGTTCAGCAAAGCCTGACTCTCTTTGGCTCATTGCTGTGTTTTTCTTTAGACACCACTTTACGGTGGCATTTAGTACTTAAAATGGCTTAGCTGAGCTTTCCAGTTAAAGGGGACCTGTCACCCCGAAAAAAAAATATTCCAAAACCCATTTCATCAAGTTAGTCAAGCAAAATGAACTTTAATTACACAATATAAATTATTTGTGTTTCCTTCAGTCTAGGAATTCATAATTATAGCAATCAGACAGGAGCCATTTTGTGGACACTGTTATTAAGACAAGCCTTGTATCAGAATCTTGTTTGTGCACCAGAATGGGGGACCTGATGTCAATCCCCATGTCCTGGCTACACAATAAAATGGTAAAGAGAGGGGGAATATGGGGAGAGCAGTGACATCTAGGAAGTGCTAAATGAAAAGTGAAAGTAATTGCCTGCCCCGCCTCTATGCCTAAGGCATAGAGGAGGGGCAGGCAATATTTGATTGACAGATGAGATTTTTAAATGAGTTTACACCAGCTATGAATGATTTAATAAAAAAAAGAATATGGATTTCATGTTTAACTTGAAAAGGACTTTTATTATACAGCTTTTTATGTCTGGTTGACAGGTCCACTTTAAGGGGTCTTTCTGTAATGTAGATCTCCAACACAATAGAATTGTTTGCCAATAAGAATTGATCTTATCTTAGTTTGGATTATTTACAAACTACTGTCTTGTTTTAAAAAGAAAAAAAGGAAATACTTTTTAAAAATGTAAATTATTTTATTAAAAATGAGTCTATGGCGGATGGCCTTCTTATACTTTGGAGCTTTCTGGATAACAGATACCCAGATATCATACCTGGACTTCTAAAAGTGTTTTTCCTGAAATGCCATTACAGTATATGATACATTTTTTTACAACATGACCTGTTTAAGGTGATGTATTTTGATAGGAATCTGCAATCTTTAGGGGTATTGCATAAGCTATATCTTGCAGTGATGATGAATTCCCAATTTTTCCCCACATTTAAACCTAGTGAAATCCATAACTTAATATGAACCTCTGATTTCTAGTGACCATAAAGTACTAGACAAGTTATTTTTGCCAATGGGCCAATTTGGCCCGTTTCGCTGAAAAATTCACAAATTTTCCAGCGAAATTTGCAAAACTGAGAACAATGCAAAAAAAGGCACCGGCGTCCATTTTTTTGACACAGACAATTTTTCGCGACATTGTTGCGAATTTGTTCGCCCGCGCGAATCGCGGGAATTCGCTGTGAATTCCCGCCAGCCGAATAAATTCGCCCATCACTAATTACCTCTATTCACAGTTTAAGTGCAAAATAAGTTTGGATTGACAAGTGTTTTCAGCCAACATCTTTTGTGGAGCTTTCTGTATTTGGCTGCACATATTTTTCATGGATTTTATAAAAACTTAAATTCTGGCAATTTAGAAGTGAAAACTCATTTGCAGCTGCTAAATCTTGCCAGAGGATTTGCCAGAACACAATGCATGTAAATTGTAAATGTTGTAAGTAGCCTCTCAAGATAAGACATCAGACTTGATCATTTATGTGCATTACTGTGAGTAAAACCAAATCACCCAATGACAACAGAGCACATTATTGGGTGGCTGGCCACCTGTTAGGCACTGTTGTTCCGTGGAACAGTTTAAAAAAGTACTATACATTCATAGAAAGTCACATTCTTCCTATATATAAATGATGGTTCTATATGTTTAGACAATTCTTGTCAGACATCAGAACCTCTGCTCAAAGATTCTTGCCAGATGACTTGTGGAATGAAAGGCTGGAGCCAGTTTTAACTGGAATAATCTTGGTGGTCCCCACCTATTCTCCTGTGGATGAGAGCCTGAGACTACTACTCCATCCATTTTCAATGTGCAAATTACAGTAAACTAGAGGGAGAAAGATTCCTGTTGTTAATGAGGTGTTCTGGTGAGTTGATGTGTCAGCAATCGAACAGTCACAGACATAAGCATGAATCCAAATGGCAAATGTGTATTACAGCTTTAGGTTTTTCAAAAAAAAAGCACAGCTGGCTTGAAAATATAATTAGAAATGAACCACTCAAGACTATAAGTATTTTACAGCACATCATTTGTTCCGGAGTATTAACACCCCACATGTCCAGGAACCTGTAATATATCTTCCCTCGTGGTATGCTAAACTCATGCATTTAAGCACAGCACAACTAACTACGTGTAGTTCTGAAATATAATGTGAAATAAGTGTTGTGGTCGACTGCATATGTTTAGACCAAAGTTGCATACAGCTATAGTTTCTTTTTTTAAAGAGAGGAAGATTCTGTAGGCGGCTAATGGACAAGAAGACATGGGTTAGCAATGGAGATATATATCGGTTTATCAGCACATGGCACTTTTGTACCTTTTTATATGGAGCACTTTGGCAAAAATAATATAAATGCAAGTTATACACTAAATGGCAGTGTGTTGGGAGTTTCCTTAAATGAGAAGGATCTCGGGGTCTTTGTAGATAACAAGTTGTCTAATTCTGGGAAGTGTCTGTGGCTACTAAAGCAAATAAAGTTCTGTCTTGCATAAAAAAGGGCATTAACTCAAGGGATGAAAACATAATTATGCCTCTTTATAGGTCCCTGGTGAGGCCTCATCTGGAGTATGCAGTGCAGTTTTGGACTCCAGTCCTTAAGAGGGATATAAATGAGCTGGAGAGAGTGCAGAGACTAAGTGCAACTAAACTGGTTAGAGGGATGGAAGACTTAAATTATGAGGGTAGACTGTCAAGTTTGGGGCTGTTTTCTCTGGAAAAAAAGGTGCTTGTGAGGGGACATGATTACACTTTACAAGTACATTAGAGGACATTATAGACAAATGGCAGGGGACCTTTTTACCCATAAAGTAGATCACCGTACCAGAGGCCACCCCTTTAGACTAGAAGAAAAGAACTTTCATTTGAAGCAACGTAGGGGGTTCTTCACAGTCAGGACAGTGAGGTTGTGGAATGCACTGCCAGGTGATGTTGTGATGGCTGATTCAGTTAATGCCTTTAAGAATGGCTTGGGTGATTTTTTGGACAGACATAATATCAAAGGCTATTGTGATACTAAACTCTATAGTTAGTATATAGAATTTAATTAAAAGTAGGGAGGGGTGTGTGTATGGATGCTGGTTTTTCATTTAGAGGCGTTCAACCCAATTTAACTATGTAACTAACTATGTAACTATGTAAATAAGCTAGTGGCAGACTTTTGTCACAATATAAGAAAAAGTAATATTGCTTAAAGGGAAACTATATCCCCTAAATGAATACTTAAGGAACAGATAGTGTATATCAAATTAAGTGGAATATTAAAGAATCTTACCAAACTGGTATATATATTTAAGTAAATCTTGCCCTTTTACATCTCTTGCCTTTAACCAGCATTTCATAATGGTCTGTGTGCTGCCTCAGAGATCACCTGACCAGAAATACTGCAGTTCTAACTGTACCAGGAAGAAGTGTGGAAGCAAAATAGAGAGCTCTGTCTTTTAATTAGCTCATGTGAACTAACATGCATGGTTTAGTTTGTTTATGTGCATTGTGAATCGTACAATCCCAGGAGGTTGCCCTTATTTTTTAAAATGGCAATTTTCTATTTGCTATATGATTACCCAATGGCACATACTACTAAAAAAAATCCATGCTACTGGACTATACTATTGTCTGTGAGAATTTCTTTAGCGTCAGACATTTAGGGGCAGATTTATTAAGGGTCGAAGTGAATTAGAGGGAATTTTCGAAGTAAAAAAATTCAAAATTTTATGTAATTTTTTTGGATATTTCCACCATCGAATAGGATACTACAACTTTGACTTCGAATTCGATTCGAAGTAAAATAGTTTGAATATGCGACCATTCGATAATCAAAGTACTGTCTCTTTAAACAAACTTCGATTTCAATACTTGATAATGAAACCTGCCGAAGTGCTATGTTAGCCTATGGGGACCTTCTAGAGCATTTTTCTAAGTTTTTGGAAGTCGAAGTAAAATCATTCGATCGATCGCTGAAATCCTTCAAATTGTTCGATTTGAAGGATGTAATCGTTCAATTGAACGATTTTAATTCGACCGCAGGATACCCAAATTAGATGAAAAAAACTTTGACTTCTAAATTCAAAGTTGAAGTATTCCAATTCGATGGTCGAATCTCAAAGTATTTTTAACTTCGAAATTCGACCCTTGATAAATCGACCCTTGATAAATCTCATGTTTACTTATGTACCCTTAACATATATGCACATAGTGTGACTGATTATTATGTTATGAATAACTCAAACAGCTTATAAAATATTAATAGTTACATTAATTCAGGTAATATTAGTCTTCAATGGGATATTTTTCACATTTCCAAAGTGTTGACTTTTGCCTTCTTTTTTTTCTTATAAGGGGCACGGTAGCAGTGTCCATCGAACAATAGGCCTACACTCTAATTATTGATCCTCAACTTAATAACAAAGAAGAAGGGTGGTAGTTGTGTAATATATTCATTTTCATTTTAAAGTCTTAAGAAACCTTCAATACAAAGAATAAATGTCATCAACACGGGATGAGTGGGTGTTTTCCTTAAGTGATCAATTCATTCTTTCTTCGGGGCCCATGTTTTATTAACTGGCTTAGAGACCTCTTGTTGAGTGAATACAATCATCTTGCCTTGGAATGGTTAGAAGTATCGAAATGCAGTATATATATATATATATATATATATATATATATATATATATATATGTATATATATATATATATATATATATATACATATATCTATATATACTATGGCCAATGTGTTTATGATGGTGGGTACAAGAGGGTCACACTACTTACTGAATTATACACCATAGAGTTCAAGGTAAATTAATTATACCCCATTTATTTAGCAATACTACAATTACAGGACAGGTCAGACACATTCATTAGCTTTCCCTCCCAGCTTGTGTAGCTGATATCTTAAAGGGATACTGTCATGGGAAAAAAACATTTTTTCAAAATGAATCAGTTAATAGTGCTGCTCCAGCAGAATTCTGCACTGAAATCCATTTCTCAAAAGAGCAAACAGATTTTTTTATATTCATGGGGGCTAGACATATTGTCAATTTCCCAGCTGCCCCAAGTCATGTGACTTGTGCTCTGATAAAATGCAATCACTCTTTACTGCTGTACTGCCATTTAGAGTGATATCATCCCCTCCCTTTTTCCCCCCAGCAGCCAAACAAAAGAACAATGGGAAGGTAACCAGATAACCACTCCCTAACACAAGATAACAGCTGCCTGGTAGATCTAAGAACAACACTCAATAGTAAAAACCCATGTCCCACTGAGACACATTCAGTTACATTGAGAAGGAAAAACAGCAGCCTGCCAGAAAGCATTTCTCTCCGAAAGTACAGGCATAAGTCACATGACTGGGGGCAGCTGGGAAATTGACAAAATGTCTAGCCCCATGTCAGATTTCAAAATTGAATATAAAAAAATCTGTTTGCTCTTTTGAGAAATGGATTTCAGTGCAGAATTCTGCTGGAGTAGCACTATTAACTGATGCGTTTTGCAAAAAACATGTTTTCCGATGACAGGATCCCTTTAATGACCCTCCTCAGTGTGTATGTAAAATTTGGCAGCCATGGTAAGTAATATTAGAATTGTTCATCGTGCTATAAGCCTTTTCTGTTTTCATTTACATAAATGGTTAATGTTAGCTTTCAACTGTCAGATAGAAAAACACTTCCAGGTGTAGTTTGTTAGCAGTTCTTATATGTGGTGCAGCTAAGCTGATCATTGAATATCTTAGTTTGTATCTTAATTATATCATTTAATTAAAGTGTTGTTAAAAAGCTACTGGGGCTGGGTTATGGTCTATTTATCCTTTATACCCTCTTCTGCCCACATATTGCCTATAGACCTATATTTGTTTTAATTCATTATGGCAGTCGGTACATTCACTATTATTTGGTGGGTATATACACAATAATTAAGATTTGGTGGATGGTTCTCGGATACTTATTATACTCATAATTATTATCAGCATATCTTACCCCCAACTTTCTGGCCCCAAAAGCCAGCACTTAAAAATATGGGCCTAATAGGATTTATTTACAGGAGAACCCCCATTTTACATTATTTCAGGAAACCACAAAGAAATGGTGTAAAACCCGGGTAAGGTAAAATCTGGGAAATGTATTGTCCATGATATATAGGTGGGGCCACCAAAACAAAGAAAAAGTTAAAATTGTGGGATATAAAACTGAGGTTTCACTGTATTTGGATATTTTTTTAATTGTAAAATACACGTCTATATGTTCTTTACTGTACACATTTTACTTTTTATACTTCTAAGGATTTAGCCTGATCTCCGCAAGAGGATACCTCTTTATCTCAGATCATTTTGTTATTAATTGATCTAGCTTTTTTTTTTCGATACAGAAAATGATTTTAAAATGGCTTTTTTAGTAGTAACCACAATTAAATATTTAACTGAATTGTGTAGATATTATCCAAAATGCCACTTACTTTTCAGCTTGATGCAATAAATACTATCTTTAATGAACTGGCAATTTGTATAGAGGTCTAAAACATTGTGAAGGCATCAAACTTCATATTGCAAATGGTTTGAATAAACCCAAGAACATAATAATGACAGATTCCATATGATGGAAATGAATGCATAGCATGACAGGGATTGTATATTTACTCAAATGAAAAAGAAAATGATGTTTCTATAGACATAGGAAATTAGTGGGAGGGTTAATATATAATTTTCCCAAAGAGATAAATCAGTGATTAGAGAAAAGGAGACAAACAGCACTTTTTGATTACTTTGGAGAAAACATGTAGTGTTATGTAGAGTTAGAGATTTACACAAAATTAACACATTTTGAACCAAATAGATGCATATTTAACATTTGGAAATGATAAAATCTTGCATTGCTTATTATGCTTCCTCCTCTAGGAATAAGCAGTGTAATCCAAAGCTGGGCACCAGTTGAAACGGGAAGTTAGTAGTTGATGTTTATACTGTTGTAAGTGCTGTGTATCTTCCTTTCAGAGAAAAGTTAATCCTGTCTAGAGGGCAAAAGACAAATTAAGCATTACCTGACAAATAATCCTATACTGGGCATGAGTTTAAACAACATGCAATTAACTAGAAATATTTTATACTGTATTAGCCATGTCTTCATTATTTAGGCAAGCTAATCCCATGGAGTTTAAAAGGAAAACACTTTAGAAAAATGAGTGAATAAAAATGATGCCATAGGCTGCAGTTTATCAGTTTAGAGAGAATCTTTGGAAAATGTTAGAAACCACTTAGGAAATGGGGCAAGGAGCAGGTGAAAAGCACCTTGTTTTTATCCACATTGCTGCTTGTTTACCCATAATTACACCTGATACTTACTCTGTTAAAGCTCCCCATAGACACGGCGATTCTTCTTGCCGAACGACCAATTTTAGGGAAGTCCGATCAATCCTTCGAAATTATCGTGCGGTTAGTGGGATTCTAATGATCGTACATCTTACGTTTTTTCGGTCGTCATCTGTCAGGAAATTGATCGGCCAAGTCAAAAAATCTTTGTCGGTCCCAGTGCCAAGCAGGCAGCTCCCCTTTGTTTTCCTGGCAAATTGGTCTTTTTAGTTGATGGTCAATTCGTATGATCATTCAGAGAAAATCGTGGTCTCACGATGAGGATCGGATCTTTTTAAACATCTATGGTCAGCTTTATTAGAAAGCAGCAAAAATCTGCACCAAACTATTCTGTTGGGTCTCAAGTTGCTCCCCCCATGTATGAGGTGGCACTTGATCATTAAGGTGGCCGTACACGTAGAGATCCGCTCGATTTTGCCAAACGAGTTTGAAGGAGTGGCAGTGTGGTTTGCCATTGCCCTGCACTAGTGGGGTTGGTGTGTTTGCTTTAGAGGCACAACTGTGGTTTGTGTAGATGGGCTGCTGTGTGGCCATAGCGGCAGCCATTCAAAGCTGAAGATGTAAAAAAGGCACAGGATACACAGCAGAAACAGATAAGCTCTTTAGTACACAATGGCATTCTTCAGAGCTAGTTGTCTACTGTGTATCCTGTACTTGGATGGCTGCCCCCATGGCTGCACAGCAGCTTATTTGTATAAAGGAGAAAGCGGCGAAATTCCGCACACCAGACACCGGACTGTAGGTTTAAAAATTGCCGATCTTTATTCAATCCATATTAAAACACTCTGCTGGCTTGACGCGTTTCTTGCACAGCTGCCCTTAATCATAAGATGCTTATGGACTACTCTCCCTATGATACAATTGATTGGTTCTTTACTTCACAGAATGAGGGAGTACGATTTGGCCATCCCTGTTGACCAATAGGACACTGGGGTATTATTCCATTTGGACAGAATAATACAGGCACTGTCGTCCATATACTTAGAACTAAGTAATCTTGCAGATATTGCGATCCTCTTAATTTCCTATTGTTTGAAAGAAACATACATTCAATGGCAATTATCTTTTTTACATTTTAAATGGCTTGGTGTAGAAGAAATGGCACAAGTGTTTATAAAGTGTATGAACATACTGTATGTAATTGTGTACATATTGCATTGCGACAACATGGACCCAGCTGCCTTTCCCCCAAGGTTCCATATCCGATTTCCCCATTGAAAGCATGCATTGTCTATATTAAGGCCTGTGAAATATCCAGTAAAGTAGCTGTGAGTTCCAGCTGGACAAAAGAGGATGTTTCTTGTGGACCTGTCACAGCTGCGCAAGCCATTCTGTGCATGTCTGGATTTGGAGGAGGCTCAACAGACATGTCTCAGATTAAAACTGTAATGTTATCAATTTACAGGAATCTGTCACAAGTGAGCTGGAATCTTTACAATAAAAAACAAAACCTTTTTGGACATGATTATTTTACCTGCAGATATGCAGCAAGGCAATGTATTGTTTCAAGGAAATAATCAGCTGCTGCAAAATTCAACAGAAGGCTGAGAATACAATACATGGAAGTGAAAATGTAATTAGATTTACGTAATTGGTGGCACATTTATTTTGTTTTAAAGATATTTTGGTAGTGGTGGGAATGTTTAAAACCTCTTAAAGTTAAGGTAAAAAATAGACACACAAACTAATATATAATAAAGGTTCTGTGCAATTAATTACCTGTGGAGAAAATGGACAAGGACACCTGTGCCATTTGCAATAAAAGTATAATAGTATTGCAGCTTGTTTTGCAGGCTTTCATGAAAAAAAGCCAATTTTTTGTGGATTCTGAAATATTAGAAATTGTACATACCAGGATTTTGGTTTTAAAATAAGTCTTTAACTGTCAGAGAGTCAGCCACCTTAAATTTTTTTGTAAGTTTTTCTTTATTGATCTTCAGTTTAAAAAGAGATAGTTGAAATAAACAGGTTACATAGATTATTATTATTATTATTATTATTATTATTAACATGTATATACGAGAAAGAGGTGAGGATTTAAATGCCTAGGGATTCAACAGATTCATATCAATACAGTTCAAGACAAGGGAATCTCTTCCTTGTTACTGGTCTTCCAAGTCTGTTTGCAGGTCAGCCAACCAACGGTCCCATATTTTCCCAAACTTGGCTGGACAACCACGTGCTATGTAGGCAAGTTTTTGTTTTGAGAGCATATCATCTATCAGTTTAATCCAGAATCTAAGAGTTGTAGGTTCCATGGCCTTCCAAGTCAGTGCTTTCTTTGCAAAGTGGAGAAGTTGTTGGAGACAGTATATGACCAGCAGAGATGCTCAGCCCTTAGTGTGTCCTAGTAGACAAAATTCTGGGGGCCTGAATATTGGGTAGCCCCAATAAAGTATCCATGAAGTTGAGTATAGATGTCTAATATTGCTCGATCTTATTGCAATCCCAAAACTCATGCAGATAATTATTTTGCTCATAAAATATGAGCAAAAATATTTTGCTCATATTTTGAGTAAAATATTACACTTATTATTACACATAATTACACACAAACATCAGGATGTCCCTGGTAAATCTGTGCCAATCTATGTGTTTTTAAATAAACTCTATTTAGCAAACCTAAGGTTAAAGTGGTAATTCACCTTTAGTTATTTTTTTTGTATGATGTAGAGAGTGATATTCTGAGACAATTTGCAATTGGTTTTCAATTTTTATTAGTTGTGGTTTTTGAGTTATTTAGCTTTACATTCAATAACTCTCCAGTCTGCAGTTTCAGCAAGCTGGTTGCTAGGGTCCTAATTAACCTAACATCCATGCATTGATTTGAATCAGAAACTGGAATGTGAACAGGAGAGGGCCTGAACAGAAGGATGTGTAATAAAAAGTAGCAATAACAATAAATGTGTAGCCTTACAGGCTATTCCTTTTTAGATGGGATCAGTGATGTTTTTGAAAACTGGAAAGAGTCAGAAGAAGAAGGTAAATAAATAAAAAGTATAATTCAAAATAATGGATTTGGTGCATCCCTAATAATAAAGGACCCAATCTAGTTGACTGATAACCCTCCTGGGAAACTAAAGGTTTGCAAAACCCTTACCCTACTACATTTTAAAGTTTATTTATTTGTAAAAAATAAACACCAACTGAAGACTTGATAAGAATATGATATTTATAACAGAAATGTTAAGGTAAACTACTCCTTTAATTGTAATTGTAATTCCCTTCAGTTCTGCTTCTCTGTTTGCAGGGTAAGGCATTTTTCAATAGCTGTATGCAAAAAATGTCTCAATGTCTTAAATATATTGATAAAGGGTTGAGTGCAGAGGACTCTTGTATTTGACTATATGTATTTTGTGGTCACACCCTCATTGCACCCCCGCCTAATGGTTTTAAAAATTAGTGGTGAGCACAACTTACCTTGTTTGTTATAGTTATACAGGAGCAGTGACCAGCTCCATGTTGTAGCTCCCACCCTTCCCAGCTATAGTCAGGTGATCCCACTGGTGTCTAATAAAAGGGCAGCCAAGTTTGGGAGGTTTACTTTGAAAGCAGCAAGAAAGTTGCAGGTAAAACTTAGTCCCTTTGTAAAATGTATAATGAAGCAATAGAATTCTTAATGAATCAGATGAAAATTGAGTGTAGGACTGGCCAGATATGGGATGACTTTGACGTAGTTGGCCAGCTTAAATATATTGCAATATATGGACAAACAATCCCTGTTTTGTTTAAAGGGTAAGGCAGTTTTCAGTAGCAGTATGCACAAAATGTTTCAATGTATTAAATATATTGATAATGGGTTGAATGCAGAGAACTCTTGTATTTGTCTCTGTTGTTTGCAGGGGACAGCAACCTGAAAGCAGATACATTCTGAGGCCGGATTTTTATTGTTATGATTATATATCATTTCTAAGCATTTTGTTGGGCCCTCTCCTATTCATCTGTTCAGTGTTTCTGGTTGCTACTTTAAATAAAAAACTAGAAACCAGATAATACTTAGGGAATGATTTACGAACTGTTGATAATTTAAATCATTCAGTAACCATTATTACTACTGCATCACTACTACAGTCTATTTTCCAGTGTCTTTTCATTGTCCTTTCTTACAGCTGCAATGCACATCGCCCCACAGACCAGAATGTTGTATGTTGTTTGGCTGCGCACAACAGTCTAAAACATTTGGCCAAATTGGTATCCGGTTTGATAAATGTAGCAGTTCCTCGAAACTTTTGACAAATTGAAGAAATATCAAAGTGCTGTGACTCCTTCAGCATTTTCAATATATGTTATCACACACAGTCATAGCAGTTGAGGTTGCTCTGAAATTGACGGAGATTGCCGAAGCGCTGGAAGAAGACATGAAGACCCAGAAGATGGCTGCGAGGAACTTCAATGCCTGACTCTGTGCCAAGGGGTAAGTATAAAGTTAGGGGCATTTCCCTGGGTGGCAGCTATGCTGGGAGGGGAGGAGGGAGGGGGGTCTACGTGGGGTGGGGGTAGGTTTTTTTTTTTTGAAAACGGTTGAATTCTCCTTGAGGTTTAAATTCTCTTTAGTCTCACATCTCATAAAAGGGATTACTGTACGGCTGCCTTATACAGTATATTTTTACATAGTCATCATATTGCTTGTAAGCACCCCTTCAGTATAAACAATCCCAACTTGCCCCGTATTTCCTAATAATGGAGACTTTCCATATGCTATTATTTGCTCTTCTCTAGATGCTTGTTTAATTAAAAGGACAGTATACTGTACCCCATTTGAGACACTGGCTCAATGAATACAGCTTGTGCTGAACATACATAGCAGTTTGGGGTCTAGCCAGTGCCTTTTAAAGAAGAATTACCCTCTCTTCCAATCTTTAACCCTATTAATGCAAGCAATATATTGTTGACCCTTACTCTTGCTACCATTGCTACCTGCAGCTAAAACTGTTATCCACAAGGTCCTACTCTAAGGTCATTAATCATATATCTCAGTACCATTAAGGGTCTATTATGGTCATATAAGCAAGGCACTAAGTTTGCCCTGGTGCAGTATCCCATAGCAACCACAACATATAGCATTTGCCTGTTGAAAAAAACATCTTATTGGTTGCTGTGGGTTACTGCTCCTGGGCAAACATATTTCCTTTTATTATACAAGGGGGTTTATTTTTAAATCCTGAATGCATAACCTTACATGTTATAATCCTCAGTTTGTCAAGCAAGAACACAATTTCATGGATGGATTTTCAGCTGTTGCACAGTTTAGGGTCATCAGCAAACACAGGAACAGTACGTCTCTACATCACACACCTTTTACAACCCTTCTACATTGTTGTTACTTTTGGATCAAATCAATTGTGACTGGATTAAAACCATGGCAAAATCTGGGTAAACTACTGTAATGCCACCGTCCAGACTCCTACAGACTAGATAATAAAAAGTAAGAACATTGATTTGCCTTCTGTTCCTCATAAAACCAAGAAATTCTTAATTACATAATCTAGAAATAATTTCCCACTGCAAATGTAAAGGTCATTAAATAATTTTTGATTTCATAGCTTACAACCGTCGTCAACTTTTCACTACCTCAATGTAAACAAAAATATTAAGGTATATGCAAATATGCTAAAATAAATAATGTAATCCAGAATAGGGGAGAAAACTGAGCAGAAGAATATCTAATTCAAAATATAGAATATAAATATAGAAAGTAACATAGCATAATAACAAATGAGAAAAGCTTTTAGGCAAATTATTAAAGAACTGTCCTTTGAGGATTGGTTTTCAAGACATTAGGCACAAATGACAAGAAAATGGAAGTGATATTAAATATGATTTTGCTTCAGCCCTACTTAGAAATTCATCTTCATGAGTTATAAGTGCATAAGGAGAATGCTCCACACTGAATAATATTGTATATATTAGTGAGATCTAAAGTTTTTTTAAAAAAAAAAAACAAATTGGAAACTGAGAATTAGTCCCCATATTTAATTATAACCCTAAAGGGACATATGGGCAGAGACCAGTCATGACAATGTGGTTTTTTTGCTTACTGAATCAGTGGTCAGTGATCTATGCCCATATATTTTTGGGGTCTTTAGATGAACTGGAAGTTAAAGCAGCTTACTTCATATTAGGAGGTCATTAAGAATGCACACACAAACACAGGTACTCTAATATGAACGCACTGGAGAGTGCATATTGATTTAATTCATTAAGGTGATTGGGTTTAGATATGCTTCTGAACTTCCACATGTCTGTGTCCTCTGATGAATGGTGTGCTACTGCCCCAATTCTGTTGTTGGGGAATAGCTCTAGGGTAACCACAGCTTGATTTCATCAATAGGCACATCAGACCCAGTAAATGCTGGTAGCTAGAAGCAATGTGCGCACAATTTACACCAAAATATAAGCACAACTGTAACCATCAGGTACAATTGTGGTGAACACAACTCTGAGTGCAGCCTCAGTTATGCTGGTATTATAGAGAAAAACTGTATTTGAAAAATAACTTAGGTCAATTAAAATCAAGGGAAATTATTTAAAAAGACGCTGCACATTTTCTGAGGTTCTCCATCCTTATTACATTTACAATCCT
Organism: Xenopus petersii; assembly: GCA_038501925.1. Lineage (NCBI taxonomy): Eukaryota > Metazoa > Chordata > Amphibia > Anura > Pipidae > Xenopus > Xenopus petersii. The sequence continues at coordinate 81,461,733 of CM076685.1, forward strand.
ATCTGGTTTATTAGGGGGTTGTCTCGTAGTAAAAGGAGCTCCCATACTGAAATAATTTTCCCTTATCCAAAACTTTGAATTGAAACCATGTCTAGGGGGTTTGATGGTGTTGTTGCCAAGATTGGTATTGATATAAGCTTTAAGATCAAAAATCTTCTCCAAAAGTGAGTTTATCGACTGGTTTGCCTTTGAGTTCTGGGCTGTTCAAAGGAATTAAAGCTTTTTTAGTGTTCCTCATCCTTTAATGTTTAGTATTTTATATATAATATTTTATATAATTCCCTAGATGGGTGATTCTCACTGTGGCTTCTAAAGCTACAGAAGCAATTTAGGAATCTGAAGTCCACGAATGGAATATTGGGATTCAATTACCATATCTTAACAAACATACTGTGATTTGATTTGCTGGGCACATAGTATAAGCTATGACCAATGATGCTATGTTTTGCCCTCCCTGTGTACCAGGTCATTTTTTTCTTTTAATGTCGGTATCGGTAGGGATGCACCAAATCCACTATTTTGGATTTGGCTGAACCCCCAAATCCTTCCTGAGAGATTTGGCCCAATACCAAACAGAACCCAAATCCTAATTTGCATATGCAAATTAGGGGTGGGAATGGGAAAATATTTTTTACTTCCTTGTTTTGTGACAAAAAGTCACACAATTCCCTCGCCGTCCCTAACTTGCATATGCAAATTAGGATTCGGATTCATTTCGGCCGGGCAGAAGGATTCCGAGAAAGGCTGAATCCTGGATTCCTTGCATCCCTAGTTTTTGGTTATACCGGCAAGAAAGAAAGCAATAAAATTTACTTGTATAATTTTGCACTTAATGTATTTGAATTTACAGCCCACCTTTACCTTAGCAATAATAACAATTGCCAATTAGTGTAACTGATTGTAAACCACATCGTCTAGCCCCATTACAATGTAACGCGTTAGAGAATACTATAGCTGAGAACAGTTTTGATACATTTACCTGCCCAGAACAGGAACTAAGGTCGAGCAATCATTTCTAGTCTGAGTGTAAATTTGGCAAAATGTGACATCTTTTTGCAATTGTTGCAAAAAGAAAAAAAAAATCTTTTCACAAAATACCCGGCCTTTCGCGTGCGCATGCCCCCCCCAGGTCGCATGGTTGTAGAGCGAACGCTAGCCGCGGACAATCCCTCCTCTACACACAAACTCTCAAGCACAGGAGCACTGGGGAGCTTTAAGTCTCCAGTATGTTGTAGGTTGCGGCCACTAAAAATTTGCCGCCTTTCTGGCCTAACCACAAATCCGGACCTGCTCATAATTAGAAAAAATGCTCATGTGGCTGATTCTAAAATACCTTAACCCACTCGATACAGTAATTCCCAAGAATATAAAGCAAATAATAGGAAAGTAAATTACTAGCCACATCATTATATATATATAAAACATTAAATAGACAGAAAACCAGCCAGGCAAAGCCACCTTTTTTCATGTAGTATAAAGGAATATACAGCTAGAAGCATTTTATCAGAGGAAGTCTGTGTCCTTGTCAAAGCATACAGGACTTTGCCAGTGGCAGTAGGACAACTTTAAGCCGAGAGTTATGATAAACTTTGAATTCTTTGTCCCCAGGTGAAACTGTGATAACAAAACACAGGGCAAGCATCCAAAAAACCTTCTATGGAAACACAGACTTTCTAGCACAGAAAGGGTTAGATTTTGTGGGGAGATGTCACAGCAGCCTGTCTCCAAACAGATGTTCCATTGTTTGCGGGATGCAGTTTAATTGTTGGATAACGTTCCAACAGTTAGGGGAATTAGAAAGAAAAAATATATAAAAAAAATAAAATATTCCCGGTCTGCAGCTGCAGTAAATGCCAGCTTTAAAACAAGGCGTATTCTCACATCATGGCTCGGGGGAAAACTACTTGTACAGGAAATCTCAGCCAGGGCTTGTATTAACAGCACTTTGAAGTTGGAAAATGAAGCCTTGCAATTTTAAACACAATGTTTTATTTCGTGGCTGTGCGAGTTTATTTGAAACATGCTATTCCTGTAGAGTAACCTTAAAACTCTACCCACTAGGCTAGGCCAAATGAAAATGTCTTTTTCTGAGCATTTCAATCACGAATACGGTAGGTGATATTTGGCTGCATAATCTGTTGAGTGCCTGTGCTATCCTGTTGGCCTCGTCATATTCAACGACTGTGTTTTACTACATCCTTTTACATCCATAAACAAAATAAAGTTCCAGACAGGCTCATCCCATCTATTTCTAGATTTAGCAAATAAACAAGAGGAACAGGATTGGGCTTCTATAAACAAGGAACCAACTGTGATATTTTTCCCAGGGTAGTTACATATGCCATGGCACAAAACAAATCCTTCTTAGTGACATTGAAGTGAACAAAGCAATGGTCTGGTTATAATTTGGAAGTCTTTGCATGTGCGATAAACCAGAGCTACATGGAAACCATGGTAGTAGAATAATTTCTCTGGTGCATGAGGGTATATTGAATGTTTGTCCTTTGTGGAAGACCATAACTTTTTACATCACAGGCCACCAGCCCACCTACATTACAACAGGCAGTTAATTCAACATATTCTCATTAACATATTTCAGGATTTATAAAACTGGGAGAAAAAGTAGCATAGCTGATATACAAGACACATTACCATATTACAACCTCAGCACATTACAATAGGCAGATTACCACAATCAGGTAATAGTGTGAGGATTAAAACATTTTTTTCCATGGCAGACCAGTAACGTAACTAGAGAGGGGCGGGCCCTGGTGCGGGACGTGCAACTGGGCCCCCACCCCCCTCTGTACGCGATTTTCCGCCCATCATTGACAATGGGTCCCCAAACAGTGTATATTGTGCAATGTACTGTATGACCTTGACCACTGAGCTAGCCATCTGTTGTGTCTGGCATTACTGTACATGTTGCATAGAATACATTGCTAATATCGCTTTCTCAATATTTTATTGTAACTTGCCCATTTGCATTAGGAGGGCAAAAGAGAGTTTTAGCCAGCAGGGGTGGGATTTCATCTGAGATGGTGTCTTAATAGTGAATACTTCTTTATAATTGAGTTATTGATTCATAACTCATTGGGGGGAATATAATAAAAATTGCAAAGAGAACACATTTTTGCACAAATAATACTAAAACTCTGCATGTCGCAATGTAATTTGTTTCATTTGACTTTTTATTGCATTGTGAATCTTAATTGCGCATTGCAAACCTTTAATACCTCCTTGAAGGTGGTGTAAACCTTTGCAACAAGCTGCTTCCTAGTTATCCAATCAGAATGTATTTGTGCATTTATGGGGCTCAGACTATGCACTTACATTTTTTTAATGTAGCTAGGATTTTAGTGAATGTATAATTCAGTTTACGTGAAGTAACGTCAGCGCTGAAACTGTTACCTGTAGGACTGTGAAGAACATCACTGGGTTTTTCACAGGGGCTATTTTGATAATTTGAGTGCTAAATGTGCACGCTTGAGTCTCCATTAGGGACTACGATGCCCTCTAAAGGGCCTTATAAACCCCTTCTAACAAATGTGAGGCTATTTGAAATATGTGGAATAACTGCAACCTTTCATGCAGCTAAGGTAACCATGGTGAAGCAGCCTAGGCAAAACAGATGAAGAAGAATGCATGATCCCATCACAAGCAATCATAAGTCAGCTTCATGGAATTGCTGGAATGTAAGGACTGCATGTAGAGTGTGGGAGGTAAAAGATGGAGTCTTGGAGCAATAAGAGACACCAATACAGCACAGCAGAAAGTAAGTTCAGGATCCAGTTCAAGGTGCTAACCTTACCACCCACTTTCTATTCATTCCTATGGGATTTTCAGAAGTGTTTTTATCAAAAGATGAACTCCCACTCTCACCCATTGATAAATACATTAGTAAAATCCCCGTAGGAATGAACAGAAAGCAGGTGAACTTTTCGGTGGTGAACTTTAATCTCACATTTTAATAAATCTGCCCCGTGGAGGCATTACAGGTTGGATTTTAGAGGATTTTGAAATCACAACTAAATTCACAAAGGGGGTTATTTACTTATTTTTGTCACTTTATTAAAAAATTCTACCAAGCTTCCAAACCCAAATTCCCTTAATTTAACAATAAATTTAACAATAAAGCTTCTTGGTGTCACCAAATACATTTTTTCACAACAAAATCGAGCATCAATTCGAAACTTGAAACTTTTTCGAATTGTTACTCCAAAAACTTGACTTGAAATTTCTGCCCTGAAAACGCTAATTTATCAAATTATGAAAAAAAACCCCCAGTACAAACAGACTATTGAGAATCCTGAAGGTAAAAAGGGACCATCTGCCTTTTGCTTCTACATGATTTTGAGGTTTCAGCTGGATTATTTTCGGATTTTTAGCAACTTCAGAGCATAATGATTCTTGGTTTTTCTCTAAAAATCTGAGGTTTTCCCTCTTGATAAGCTTGATAATTTGTTAATAAATAAAAAACACAATTTTTATTGAATTATTTAAAAGATCCAGACATAAAAAAAAAAAATCACTGAACAATGCGGTAGAAAATACGAATACATCTAAAACCTCAAAAAAATTCCAAGCAAAAAAAACAACTGAAACCCTCTAAGGGGCTAGCATTCTAGCCTTCCTCAAAAGCTAGAGTGTTAGCCAAAACGTCAGCTTCTGTTTGTTAAATAAAAACACTTTTATTGGACTAATAAGACCTGAGAGTGCTAGCTTTGGTTCTGGATATTCATGATGCTTTTTTGCTGATAGCACCCAGGCAAATTACGAGTTGTGCCGGCTCTTCATGGATTCTATATATATATATATATCTATATATATATCTATATATATCTACATATATATATATATATATATATATATATATATATATATATATATATATATATATATATAAAGCACATAGACTCATGTTACCAATAAATATTTCAAACCTGGCAGAAAGGGCATTGAAGACCACAGAGTTCCTAGACTGCATAGACCTTTCCTAGCTCTTGATCACCTAAGTTTGTAAGAAAAGAAGGTGCCCACAAAGAATTCTATTGTAAAGTAATTTATTAGATCAAAAGTGTATTATTCCTTATTGTACTTTTGTGTTTTCAAATGCAGCCCGATGCAGACAAAGTACGAATATTCACCTTAAGCTTCTGGCAGCTGTGTAGAAATCAATAAAAAAAATGCTGAAATGTTGAATTCAGCAGAAAATCTGTGCAGCATGTCTGTGTGTTGTTATGTGCTTCTAAATCTAATTTGCATATAAATATAATGCCTTCCGAAAAGAAAAAGAAACATTGAAAATTAAGCCACAGCCCATGCTTTGTGAGTTTTCTCACAATTAAAGAGAAAGTGTATTTGTATGTAAATTTCATTTGAATGTAATAGAATCCTTCAGATTTGAATGCAGCAAGATTTTCAAATTTTAATTCTTCGTCTCTTAATCTCATTCCTTTCTTCAAAAACCCCTTGATTATGTCTTGATCTGAATTGCCTTGTTTTTTTGTGATTCTTGGTTTGTTATTTGATGTTGGCATATCTTTGTGCTTATGTGAGTGAAATGATGTCATTCATTACACAATTCTTACAGACAAAAAAAAGGACATCAAAAAGAATTCCATGAATGATTTGAAGACAGTGTTCTGTCAAACATCGAGCTAGGAGGATTAGACGATAATAGCATGTCTGGCAAAATAAGGCCCATTGTGTTATATAGCAGTATTATGCTCCAGCAAGGTTACCGTATTAATGAGAGGACAATCTTCTTAAGATCATTTTCTTTTAACACTATGGGAACTACTTTTGGTTTAGACTGCCTTCTGGATTAGGACAATCAAACTGTAGACAGCCACACACGTGCAACTGAAGTCTACTGAGTGCCGTGCCATATTGTACACACAAGGTATGCTCTGTGCAGCACAATACAAGACACATTAAATCTTACGTAATTTTTATTATAGCCCATCCGTGGGTGTGCTATAAAAGTGTGATTTTTGAGTGTGTGAGACAGGATAGGCTGCCTGCCATGGACCCCTTAAATCCTGATACCTGGGGTAACTCCCTGCAACTCCCGGGAACCCTGTATTATCTTCTTATCCTGTGTTCATTTTATAGAGATTTCATCTGAATAGTTCAAGTGGCATCTCCTATTGACTCTGTATCTTCCAACCTTGAGTAAATGATCTGGATCACAGGAGTTTCTTGCAGCAGTAACTTCTTTATTAACATTTAATAACTTAACAGTAGTAAAGTCAGTAGTCACTCCCTTGAAGCATAATAAATTCAGTTTAGAACATGTCTAAAATATCATCGCATAGGTAAAATGTAGAAATTACCACATTTCTGTACACAAATTCTCCCTGGGCACTGTTGTCTGTGATCCCAACTTTGGTATACAAGTACATGATCCTCGCATTGAGGGGGGGTCTTGTCTCTTGGCACCCTATCTGATCCTCAACTCACCCACTCAAGTCCCTATACTCTCCTCATTGGAGCAAATGGCTGCTCAGCTACAGTATCTTCCCTCAAGCCTACCAATTGGTCCTAGAGAAACTATGACCATAAACCTTATCTAAACCTGAACTCAGATTTGGACCCTGAAACTATATCCACCTCTCCAGTGAGAGCACTTGAAAAAGGATCCATGCAGCTTGAAACATGTCATGTTAAATAAATAATTTGCAGCTGATTACTTCCAATCATGTATCCCTTCCTACCCTTCGTTGATTCAGTATAAGTCTAAGGTCGGGTGGTGTGACCTATTTGGAAGTAGAGCGCATTTAACAGGTGTAAGAAGCTGAGCTTTTTGACTTCACCTCTCCAGTGAGGTGAGACCCCAATATGACCTTGAGCACATGGTGCTCTGCTATGTTATAGTGAACAATACTGAATAAGAGGATATTGCTTATTAAACTATTAATAGTCTCAGAATAATCTCAGTAAAAAACATTACAGTGCATTGTAACCAAAGTATATAATGATTGTAAAAGTATTCAAGTCCTTCCCTTCTTATTACTTTCTGCAGTGCAGTCATCTTGTCTAGGGATTCTCCATTAACAGAGAACCAGAGATTCAGATCTTTTGTCAGATTGAAGGCTTCTTACTTTTCAATCTACCGTGGCCCTATTTCTTTTTTGGTTAGTGCCCTACTAAAAAGCTGGCTTTTATTTGAGTCTTAGGACTATATGTTTAGCTACTTGAAATCCATGTTGCAATCTCCTTGTAATATTCAAGATGTATTTTTCTCAGTAATGACAACCTTCTAACCACTCCAACCCCTGCAGGGAAGCTTTGTGGAGTGACCGGAGTTGTTGACTTATGAACATTGTTCCATGGACATTGTTCCCATGTCAGTCAGTGAACTCTGAAGGTCTTTCAAGTCAAAGTCAAAGCATCCCTAGCGCCTTTTCTTATTGTTCTGTTGCTTACTTTGGATGTTATGCCTTCCATATCGTAATAATCAACTAATCATGTTCAGCTATATTTTATTGTCGTTATCTATTTCAGACGTTTGTGAAAAATGATTGCATATAACAGTTTCATTCATTCGTATTTAAAGGAGTTTCATATGTCAATGTAACTAAAATATCAGCCACAACTGTATGCTAAAAAGATAATACTATGCATATTTAATGTGGAAATAGTAGCAAAGAACTTCGATTATGGCATTGAAAACATTGTAACAATTACTATTACTGTAAAATATAATATTAAATATTGAATTAAAAAGCTTTCTGCTTAATTTTGGTGTCACATTTCATGTTTTCTGAGTGGAAAGCTCAACTCAAAATTGGCTATCAATTTTTTTCAGATTGGACAATACATGCATTGTACAGTATGTGATTTTCTATATTAATTTGTTCTTATAGGATTACTCTGCTTTTGTGTAAGTAGAAATTAAAGAAAGGATTTTTTTTAAAAAAAAAAAATGCTAATGAACTAGAGGCAAAGAAGTGCCCTCACAAAATACCACCGAAAAGCAGCAATTGTTGTAAATGACCCATGATGAGAAACTTGAAAATGATGGCTTGGACCTCTATAGACCCACTCAATTATAGCATACATGAAAATATTGTAGGTTTCAACTTAGTCGGAAAATCTCTTCTCATGAAGATATAATTTGAGCTTCATCTTAAGGAAATAAAATGCTTTTTTAAATATAATAAATTAAAATGTGGTACCATTTCTGAAATAATGATGTTACCCTTTTCTATTACCCTCTCAGCAATCTGTCTCTCTTGCAGAGGTGGAGTCACAGAGACTTATTTATCAGAATTCAAATTTGTGGGTTTTTAAAAAAACAATTCTAATTCAAATACAACAAAAATTCAAATGTTTGATTATTCATAAAAAATGTTAAAATCTCAAACAGAATTTTTTTTTGCCTGGGACAACTCTCATTGACTACTACATGAACTCACAAGCTTTTAGATGCTGAAGTTTTGCATTCAAGTTTTTCACACTTAATAAGTATAAAACATTTGAGTTTTTAAAGCTATTATTTGAATTCATAAATGTTAGTGCAAAAAAATTTGAATTGCGGCTAAAATTTAAATCTGAACTTTGATATACTGTTTCAGCACCTAGTCTAGCCTATGACCAAGCCCTAGATATACAGTAGCACATAATGGGGCAGATTCACTAAAGGGTGAAGTGGCCGACGTTAGCGACAATTTGCAAGAACAAGCAAAGAGAACAATTTGCTAGCTAAAGAGACCGTCACTAGCGTATGTTCGCACCCTATTGCTAGGCGACTTTCCAATTTGGCAAACAGTCATAACTCCGCAAATTCACTAAAGTGCAAATTTTACTTAACGTTAGCTCTTTTGCCAGTGTTTTTTTCTCCACCTTAGATCAGACAAACGGATAAAACAAAACTACATCTTCCTCTATCTTATGTCAGTGACATCATATCCTGTATGCTGGAAATTAATAAAATTAATAAAAGCGGGCTTGCCTTCAAGTCCTAACTATTTAATATATTTGTGTTAACATTTTTTTTCCAGACATTTAAGGAGAATGCCACATTTGTTTTATGTGGGCTCATGTCTAGGGCATTAGGGGATCTTTTATGTCTTTATTATGGTTCCTTGGATATTTGTAGTAAAAAGTGGCCACTTCAAGTATTTGCACCAACATAACATTACTAATAAAGACGACCATACGACTTTTATGTACCCGTCCTATTCAAATTGACCTAAGCGTAAGAGTGCTAACAAAGTTTCGCTAGGCAGAAACCTCGCTATGAAATGCTTGTCCTGCCGAAGTAATGCTAGCAAAAATTCACCAGTGTTCGGCTGCTGAGACGCAACTTCGCATTTTAGTGAATTAGCGTAGTGGTAACGAATTTGTGCCTGGCAAAGTGGAGCAAAGTGTGGGGAAGCAGTCATCAGCGAAAATTTGCCCTATAGTGAATTTGCCGTAATGTGAAAGTCTGGATTTGTTCTTCTATTCCAATGAAAAAAAAAATATAGGCATTTTACAACTGGTCAGATTTGTGCATTTTATATAAATACATTTCTTTTTGCCATAGACCATTTCATTGTGAACAGTTTTAGCGAAGGAAATCTATTATGAAGTATTGATGGGCAAATTTATTCGCCAGGCGTGAATTTGCGGTGAATTCCCACTATTTGCCACAGGTGAATAAATTTGCGAAACCGCCACATAAAAAAACGGATGCCGGCATCAAAAATGAGATGCTGGCGCCATTTCGCAAATTTTTTCACCGTTTTGCGAATTTCACAGGAAATGTGCGAATTTTTAGGCAAAACAAAACGCTCCAAATTCACCCATCACTATTATGTAGTACTATACATGGACTGGTTTAAAGCAAAACCAAGAGTGCCAAAATTACAGATCTGCATTGGAGTCAAGTGATTGGTGAAATTTTACACCAGGTATAGATTTGCTGCGAAATTCACTATTATGATGTTAGCAATTTTTTTTTTGTGACACAAAATGACACAAAATTTAACAGTGAAAATTGTTGACATCCTAATACTTTCATAGACTCCAATGTATTAGATGACAAATATGTATAAATATATAAGGGGATCATATTATAATCTCTCTAAAGCTTTATTTACCAGGTTCTCCCAGCTGACACAAGGTCACCCATTCAAATTAGAAGAAAGGATGGTCCAGAAGGGGTTTTATACAGTGAGAGCTGTGGAATTCTCTCCCTGAATCAGTCGTACAGACTTATACATTAGATCGTTTTAAGAAGGGGTAGTAGCAAGTGAGGGCATGGCAGGGCCACATTGTCCCAGAGCCGGCCGCTTCCACTCATGAAGCCCCCACCCCCCATGGCTGCAGGGTCCTAGCGCCAGCCGTGGCACTCTCAGGCACAGAAGAACTGGGGAGCTACGAGTCCCCAGTGCTCCTAAGGATGCGGCTGGGTGGCATGCCACCCCTGAAATTTCGCCGCCCTAGGCCTGAGTCACCACAAATCCAGCCTGCATACAGGGTTATGGAAGATAGCTCACAGTACAAGTTGATCCAGGGACTAGACTTACTACTATCTTGGAAGGATTTTCTCCCCCTCTGTGGCAAATTGGACTTCAAATCAGGTTTTTTGCCTTCCTCTGGATCAAATAGCAGTTAGGCAGAATAAAGGTTTGAACTTGTTGGACGTGTGTCTTTTTTCAACCCAACCTACTATCTTACTATGTATTCTGAGTCCCTGCTGAAAATATCGGCATGAACATATCGGCATGAAAAAAACAGGCATAGACTCCAATGTATTTTGTCCAGAAAAAGTCAACACAAGAAAAAAGTTGCCATGGAAAAAGTCACTGCAAAAAATATTTTAACCATGTCCTGTGGGCAAATACGGAGTAGATACATTTCTTTGTTGAGAAGTGTGTACATTTTTGCATTGCATTTGCATTTTTTTTCCATGTATTTGTGAGGTCTCCATTTTTTAACAAACATTTTTTACTTATTTTAATCATGTTTGGTACATGTAATGTAAATAATTAGTTTTTCTGTGATGAAAAACAACAGGCTATGGTCATGCTTAAGCCCTTTATATTGATCATGTGTTAAAAAGGGTTCATTTAAACACTACTTCAATGTTTTAATTTATCTGCAAACCTTCTAATCCCACCCTGGATTCATTGCTCCTTCTACTTGACAATGAGATTTAATCCTTGACTGTCCAGCTGATACTACACTGTACCAGTCAGTAGTCTGTCAAGGCTCTCTAGGAGTTGTAGTGCAGTAATAGATTGTATGCCCCTGTTGTATTATTATTTCTGAACTGAGTATCTTTTAAGAACTTAGGTTATTGACATTTCATTTAGCAATTTCTGCCTAAATCACATATTAAATGACATACGAATGCGGCAAACAAGGAAAGTGTTATTTACATGTTATTTGTTCATCTTTTATGAAATATCTGGTACATTTCATGTTTTTTACTCTTTAGAAACACTTTAAAAATTCTGCATGACTTTAAACACAACTGTGCAAAGTATCCATGGATGAGGTATTTGATTTGGCAGATTTACTTTATCACTATGAATTTAGTTTATCATTTGGTACTTAAATAATGATTGGTTGCATTTGAAGACATGTAGGGGTTATTTACTAAATTGAATACAAAAATCACGAAAAACTCATGATTTTTTTTTTATAAAATCTGACTTTTAAAAAATCACACATTTTTCTGAATTTATTAAACCCCAAGGATGGAAAAGTCAGAATCTGAAATTCCGGCATTTCAGACCTGTCGTCGTATAAGTCAATGGGAGAAGCCCAATGATTTTTTAATGTGCGCTGGGTTTCATGCAATACCCTGAAGTTTTCAGAGTTTTTGGGTGGAAATTCTGAAAAAATCATGAAAATCGGAAGAAAAAATCGTGAAAATCAGGTTTTTTTTCTGTAAATCTAATAATAAATAAGCATAAAAAACCCAAGCAGATTTGATCGGAGTTTGTAGCAGAAAAGATTCGGACTTTGATAAATAACCCCCGTAGTATTTAGAGATACTTCAGTCATTTAAAAACTCAATACTATAAAAAAAAATTGAGAAACCCGTTATTATTCTTTTAATGTGGAAAAATGTGCAAAAAGTGCCGAAAACAGAAAAACATAATAAAACATGATTTTTATATGACTTTGAGTCTTTTTTTTTTAAGTGAATTAAACTGCCTTTTTGACACCTGAAAATCAACAGCCTTAAAACAGTAGCAGGTTAGAAAATGTTTTCCTCTATCATTTCCACTTGGAGCCAGGAGCTGTCACTATAGTACAGTAAGATCAAGTCTTTTGCTTTTGGATGATTGTGGACTAATAAACACGGGGGTGCATGTGGCATTAATCTGCAGTGTACTGAGTTTTGTGAATGGTTCCTATCATTCATGACTGTACTTACATACCATGCAGATTCCTGGATGTTTGTAGTTTGCCAGTGTGCATGTGATCATTGAACAATCTGTTGCATATTTATCCAGTCCATGGTCCCAATTTGCTCTAGAATAGTGTCTAGACATTCCACATATGCTTCTCATCACTAAATAATATTACCCTCAACCCACACTGACATCTTCAAAGGAGACTGTAGCTGTAGCTTTGTTGTGTTTATGACAATATGGTTGTTTAAAGTCTTATGAATTATTATTAGGAATTATTAGTAGAGATGACTCCACTTCTCAGATGTGATAGCAGAAATTGAGGGTTGGAACAAGTTCACAATAGAGTAACTACCATGGGTGCCATTGGACCCAGGCACTTGGAGACAACAGGAGATGCGAAACTCATTGAAACTGCTAGAAAATTTGGGTGTGCTTCCGGAGGGGAGGTGGCCGGTGGGGAGGCCTAGTTGCAAAAAGATGCAGGTTGTTCTAGCTCAACAGTAATTATGCCACTAAAGTATACATGATAATGGGCCACTTGGAACATGTTGTGCTTATTAATACACAGTCCTGCAGTATGTAGCCTCTTTTTTATATGGTAAAGCTTTTGATACAATATGAAAAGTAACAAAAGTGCTGTAAAGATGATACCTTTATTGGCTAACTAAGAGGATAATCTTAATTGATCTCATCAGTTGCTTCTTTAAAACTGATTACAAAGAAGCTATGTTTGCTTTCAAATATACTGTACATATGTGTAGAATTTATAACACAAATCAAGTGACAAACAAAAGGAAAAATACACAGGCTTAATGGAAATTGCAGTCTGTAGCTCCATAACAGGTTTTTAAGGGTAAGACCTTTTGAGGAAGAAGATGTCGCTGTGCAGATGAGCCAATTTATTCAGCAGGTCATTAAGCTTTTTACATGTCCTGTACATTTTGGTAACTCCATTAAAGTTCCAAGTAAAGATGACACCTTTATTTGCTAAGATACAGAGCATTGCTGTTCCATCTCCATAGCTGATTACAAAGAAGCTATGTTGACTCTATCTATCTATTTATCTATCTATCTCTATCCCGGGTATATCTATCGATCTATACAGAATTTTGTACACAAATCAAGTGTCTTTTTGTCAATGCTTGTGGTTAGGTTTGGAATAAGTACATCATGGCCGATTGATGGGTTGGCACTTGAGGCCTAAGCTGCTTTAAAAGACTAACTCAGCTGATCTTCTAATAGGCAAGTTTCCTATTGCCTTTGCACTATGTAACATTCATGTCTGTGATCCATGAGGCTATATGCACATTCATTTGCACAGAGCATGGTAGAGGATTAGATCGACTTATTTATACATATTGAGAAAATCCTGAGATAAATGATAGCAGGGATAATATTTGTACAGATCTGCCTAAATTTGAGGTAGAAAAATTAAAACTATGTAAGTAACTGTTCTATATATTTATCACGTCAACTTAGTAAGTGGTATGACATCAACATGCAAATCCCATCTATGGCTAAAATTAGGGATTACAAACTCAGGATCCTACACCTGCTGTGAATCCAAACCAAGCAACGAACGATACTTAAAGGCTGTTGAAGGATGTTGGGAACTATAGCTCCCAACAACGTAAAAACTGAGTTTGGATTTAATGGTTTGGAGTTCAATGTTCTATGTGAAAGCTAAAGAGTGATTATTTTCCTCTACTGTTCCTATTCTAAACTAAAAGATTTCTTGTGCAGGTTTCATTGTTAGTAACTGAGCAGCATTTGTTTATACATATACTCGAGTAAACATTATGCATGGCACGAATAACTAATACTAATGGTAATAATGCATATCACATTGGCAGATGGTAATGTGTGAATTTAGGTCATGGGGAAAAAGTGAGCTGTTTACATTATGAATATGCCTAATTTGGTCTAACATGGATTTCTTTAATTGTAGGAACAGCTAACGCCAGGACATAGATACCCATCTTAATGACATATAGGTTTCCATCATGAGTGTATATATTCCTAGTTAAATAGCGTTTGCGGAAAGAAAATATATTTATAAATAAAACATGTCTGTGTCCTATTTATGCTAAACAAACTGCTTGTTATCATATAGCACATTCACATGCTTTATTTAGAATGTAAATAACGAGGCTGTAAATTTTTCAGCTACAGAAAATATTTGAAAACACCTTTTTTATTGTGCAAGTTTATGGTGGCAGGTAACAAGAGACATCACTTTATAAAATGTTTCCATTTAAGTAATGTCAAATTGTTTGTCCTCACTTGTATAAAGTAAAATGTTGGTGAACTTGACTTCATATGCAAATCTAGGGATGCAGGGACAGACCAAGTCGCTCCCCAGGAGCTAGAAACATTTTCATCCCTCTGTTGAAGTGATAATTCATCCAAGAATTGTAAGAGCCAGGCTAGTCTAGGCAACAGCTCAATGTCATTCATAAGGGAATCATTGTGTCCTTTGACAAGGATTGTAATTTCTCTTGTCTGGATGAAGGTTCCCTTGGAGCTACTATAAATGGACAGACTCTCTGGGCACTCATGGGGTCACATGCTGTAGTATATGATGTCAGGAAGGCTAGACAGGTTGGGGATTCACTTTTTAGAAAAGTAGAAAGGTAATTTGTCACATTAAGGGGCAGGTTTATCAAGGGTTGAATTTTGAAGTACAAAAAACTTTGAAATTCGACCATCGAATTAAAAAACTTCGAATATCGAATTCAAAGTTTTTCCAGCAAATTTGGCAATCCTGCGGTCGAATAAAAATCCTTCGATCGAACGTTTCAAAGGATTTCAGTGATCGATCGAAGGATTTTTATTCGATATGTAAAGACTTGGAAAATGGTTGTAGAAGGTCCCCATAGGCTAACATAGCACTACGGCAGATTTAAGTTTGGCGAAGTATTGAAGTCGAAGTTTTTTAAAGAGACAGTACTGCGATTATCGAATGGTCGAATATTTGAACGATTTTTACTTCGAATCGAAGTCGAAAGTAAATTCGAAGTCGTAGTATCCTATTCGATGGTCGAAGTATCCAAAAAATTACTTTGAATTTTGATTTTTTTTTACTTTGAAAATTCCCTCGAATTCACTTTGACCCTTGATAAATCTGCCCCTAACCCCAAAAAACAATATATATTTGTTTCTTTTTACGGTTTGAGATGTGTGGATAACATTTTATTTAGCAATACTAGGAAATACGGTCCACTTTTACTTTATGGAAAAAAATTAACAAATATAAAGATAGCGATATTAAAGGGATACTGTCATGGGAAAACATGTTTTGGTTTTTTTTTCAAAATGCATCAGTTAAGAGTGCTGCTCCAGCAGAAGTCTTCACTGAAATCAGTTTTCAAAAAAGAAAACTGATTTTTTTTTGTACAGTATTTAATTTTGAAATCTGACATGGAGCTAAACATATTGTCAGTTTCCCAGGTGCTCCAATCATGTGACTTGTGCTTTTTTAAACTTCAGTCACTCTTTACTGCCACAATGCAAATTGGAGGGATATAACCCCCCTCTCCTCCCCAACAGCCCATTGGCAGAAGAATGGGAAGAAAGCCAGATAACAGCTTCCTGGTAGATATAAGAACAGCACTCAATAGTAAAATCCAGGTCCCACTGTGACTCCTTCAGTTACATTGAGTAGGAGAAACAATAGCCTGTCAGAAAGCAGCTCCATAGTGCAGCACTGGCTCTTTCTGAAAGCACATGACCAGGCAAAATGACCCGAGATTGCTGCCTACTGTCAGGGAGCCGGGAGCCCCCTCTGGGGAGTAGTCCGGATCTAGGAGGAAGCCCCTCAGGAGGGATCAGGGTCGTGGTATCCAGGGGTACGGCAGAGAATAAACAAGGTCCAGGCACAGGTCACAAGGCAGGCGGAATACAAACAAAGTCCAAGTTCAGGCAGGGGTCTATAGCAGGCAGAGTATCAGCGAAGTCCAGGTCCAGGCAAGGGGTCACAACAAGGAATCAGGCAGATATAAGCAGGGAAAACAGCAAGGGAACCCAGGAAACTTTTAGGGAATGGAATCCTATTTTCGGGCGCCATCTTGGCGCCTCAGGCGTCCTTTTATGTTTGAATTTGGCGCCCTTGCGCCAGCGTCAGCGCGCCTGCGACCGGCGCGCCGTGCTGGCGTCACTGCGCCGGCGTCGGAACCCACGTGGGTTGCCTGGGCGCCGCCATCTTGGATTCTTCGCCGCCGGGAGCGGACGCGACTCCTCGCGCTCCCGGCGGTCTTGACACCTACACACCAATATTACAATTTTGGGTCAGGAATGAAATTTTACATGGTAGATAATTACTTGCAGTGTAAATAATGTAATTTAGAAATAAAAACTTCACCATAAAAATCATGACAGAAGAAAGAATTGTCGTTGTGATGAACAAATTAGGAATAAAAATTCACATAGCGAAATGTTATATTCTTCCTTAAACGGTTATTGCATTGTGAATTTTTATTGCACGTTGCGATTTTTAATAGCGCACTTTTAAGAAGTGCTTGAAAGTGTCAGAATATTGGAGCAAACATTTTGCCACCACACAACATTGCGCGTGTGGTGGCATTTTTGACACAGTGATTTTTCTGCAATTGGTCCAGAGCCTTTGGCACCAATTTCAAATGCTTTTATAGTTCCAGCCTTCCAAGTTTATTTTTACACTGTGAGGAAGCCCGTCTGGGAAATGAGCATAGGGGTTAATAGATGGTAGGTGTGCCTCCCGGTGCCTTGAGATCCCCCTTTGACAAGCATTGGAGTATCAGTGTGTGGGGCAAACCTCAGTACCTGGGTACTTAGGCTAAAGAAATGTTTTAGCACTCATCTGTCACTGACTTTTTTAGACAAGTGTATGCATTTGTTTTTAATGTTGTAATAATAAAGTGAGCTTTTTTGATAACAGTATACTTATGTGAGCCCTCAATCTGGGGATTCTTCCGTTCTAACATGGTTTTCTGTACTGAATTTGATCATTTAAAAGTTTTGAGCATTGAGTCTGGGCAGCAAAAGCGCTACTGACTGGGAGGGGGATTTCCCCTTAAAACAGTGGCACTTAATTTAGCCCAGCATGGACACGCCTGGCGTCTTTGCGCAGGCGTAAGAATGGGGGTGACGTCATCGCGCAGCGCGCATGCGCATTTGTACACAGGAACGGCCTTATAAGGCAGCGCCTCCCACTGAGCTTCCTCTTGGCACCCATAGCAGCTACAGGCACAACTTCCCGCCCACCAACCCAGTAATAAACGATTCCATTGTTGTGTTTTTATGTTTTAAAAAAAAAAAAAAAAAGGGGGATGAGGTCTGATGGTGTTCATTTAAAGGAATATTTGTTGAATTTTCAGTGTTCTTGTCACAGCATGGCGGTTATTGATCCTTTGCCAGTATTCGGCCTAGTATAAAAGGCGACACCACATGCCCACTGCACACAGTGGCCGGCATTTGGGGTAAGATATATATATAAGGTCATATACTTGACAGTTAACGAGATGCGTTTTTGAAATGGCAAGGAACAGGAATAAATAAATATATATAAATAAAGCTGTGGCCGACCTTCACCCACTATTCTGTTTCAGTGTGTTTTACTTCATAAATTAGCATTCAAAGGGGTATCCCTAGCTGGGCATAAATGTTAAGTTCCATAGGCTTAAACATCTTTACAGTCTGAATAGATAATCTATTTCCTGGTACCCAGATGACAATTTCAATGCCTTTTCTAGCAAACAACTGAAGCCTTTCTTACTACATAATATGGCAGGCATTTCAGATATACTCCCAAGATCAGAGAGAAAGTATCTTATGGGACAAAACTTTGCCAGGGGCAACAATGGAGCCTAATCCGTAATGAAAACTTTTAATATCTATAAACAAGTATACACCATAAAATATAAAACTATTTATCTAGGGGAATAATCTGAACTTGTTTGTGCAACATTGTAGCTGCAGTTTTTTTTTTTCTCAAAGTATTCAAGTAACTGATTTTGACAATGCCATTGGAATAAAAGATCTAGGATCTCCCAAACTACACATTTTTATAACAATTACATGTAATCAGCGTTCTTTTCTAACCTCCCCAGAGATCAAAACTGGAAAGAAAAAGCCTTGTTTTACAGTCCAAATGATAATACAGTATGTATGCTGCATTCCATAAGAATCCCTTCCTTATAAATACATCAAGTCACAACTCATTGTTAAGATAAGTCACCATCCAAATCCAAGGCTCTGCTTTCTTAAACCAGAGATTCAGAGCAGAGGAGGACCATTGAAACGATGATACCCAGCTGCTTAAAAATATGGAGTTTTGGCCAGATGTAACATCATTTCAGTCAGTAATACAAAAAAAGTAGAGGCAGATTGCTTAAACCAAAAGTTTTCTTAGTAAATGAAAATAAAAAAATCTCAAGAATGTCTTTATGTCAACAGAGATGACTTGTGCAATGTTGCTTAGATGGACTACTTTCCCGCTGTACTTTGATGTTCTCTACATTATATTTTGAAAAGGGGATATAGACGCAAACTGATGTTGGCATTGCATTGCTGTGAAAGGACTGTTTGGTGTAATTATTTTAAGTTGTTCTTGTGTCTAGGTTAACAAGTTTCAATGCAATAAGTAATAAAATTACATTTCAGTTCATTAACCTTTTTTATGTATTATATGGTAATTTAAACGTATGTATTGATAATGAGGAGGTAGCAGCATGATTACTGTTTGCTACATACTGTTTATGAGTTATGGGGGAAAATAATTTCCCATTAGTATTACCTTAAACCTGTTTAATCTGATTTGTGACTGAAACATTTTGAAACTGCAATTTAAACAATATTTTCCACTGATTAGATGATCCATAACCTGATACAGGTTGAGCTCTTCTGCCTGCTCTCCCTGCCAGCGACCTTACACTGCCAGCTTCCAGTTTTATAGATGCGTTCCTGCCCGCCCCTTTTGTGACATCATCGGCAAGGTGGGTTGGCGCAGGTCTTTAAATGTAAGGGGGGAAGTCATGTGCAAGTGGGCGTGAGTTAGGGTCGGGTGCCGGTCGAGTTTTTCTCAACCCGCACATCACTATGTGGCAGCCCTTTCTTTATTAAATATGAATAGCTCTCCATCAAGCAGCAGTTAGGTATAATGCATTTATTAGGCGTTGCATGTAACAATTTATATGTTTATGCCTCATATAATCAGACTAATTTTCCATGATAATACTATAAACTGTAATGCATTTGGTGAGACACCGCAGTCAGGGCCAGAACTAGGGGTAGGCAGAGTAGGCACGTTCCTAGGGCGCAAAGCTGCTGGGGCGCCAGGCACATACCTTCTCTGTCGCCTACCCCATGTCCCCGGCCGCTGCTGGAATTTCTGTGCAGAAATTTGCCTCTACGCATGTGCGCACGAACGCAGTTTCCATCTCTCCGCAGCCGCTGCTGAAATTGCTGTGCGTAAATGTGCTTCTGTGTATGCTCGCACAATCACAGTTTCGCGCATGTGCAATCAAGTGCGCTATCAGCCTGTCCCGGTGCCAGCCAGGTTGCCTAGCGTGCGTGCCCGGGTTGGCCCGGCTCTGACCGCAGTGCTGGATACATGATTCATGTACTACCAGCCACCGAGGCGAGCAATAGAGTCGTAATATCATCGGACTAGACTCACACACTAAGATCCCAAGAACCTGCTAACCTATTCAACCTGAATTTTGTTGACCATCATATTCAGGAAAATCTAAATTGTATCTGTTTCTATCCAATGCCTATACAGGTATGGGACCTGTTATCCAGAATCTCGGTACCTGGGGTTTTCTGGATTACTGATCTTTCTGTAATTTGGATCTTCTTACCTTAAGTCTACTATAAAATCATGTAAACGTTAAATAAACCCAATAGGCTGGTTTTGCCTCCAAAGGATTAATTATATTTTAGTTTGGATCAAGTCCAAACTACTGTTTTATTATTACAGAGAAAAAGGAAATTGTTTTTAAAAATTTGGATTATTATGGAGTCTATGAGAGACATCCATTCCGTAGTTAAGAACTTTCTGGATAACGGGTTTCCAGGTAACGGATACCATACCTGTACTATCCTATGCCAACACTATCCTATGCCTACACTGACAATTCACGTGAATTGACTTTTCCTTGGAAACTAAGCCTCCCTACCAACAACTTGTGACCCTTGTTTGGATTTTTTTTTCTATTTTTTACTTATCCATACTGAATCCTAACCTGATGTCCCATGGGAATGGAGCTTGCTTCAGTCCCACCAGCCATAGTATTGCATTATAGATATTTACATAAAAGAACAGCATGTACATTGATCATCCAGAGGCTTTTCTGTTTCCATGGAGCGTACTGTTTTGAAATCTCTCTACATGCATGATGGCATAGATAAGAAAGATTTTTTTTTCCAACTGAAGAGAATCTATAAATAGGGTACCATGTATCCACTGAATCTTTTTAAAGGCATTTTTTTCTACTGCCAAATGTGTTAGTTGATATTCACAATAGATACACCAGGGGCACTATATTCCTAGAGCTATTTAGTAAAATGTAAAACATGATCTAGTTGGGTATTTCATATGATCTCCCTGAAGGGTTGTTCATGAGATTTTGGGCTGCTCGGTGCATTATGTCCATGGGAGGTATGAAATACATATGTGAAAGTTAGTAACTACACCAGAACTAGACAATGTATATATTTTGCATTTTACTGTATCTGGTGCAACCCCAAGGCTCTGAAAGGGGTAGTCAGTGTAAGGGGGAAATGCATTTAAATGGCGGGATGGTGAACCCCATGGGTGCAAAGTTAATAACATTGCTTTGTTTGGACCTATTCTTTACCAAATACAGGAGGGGTGTCCAAACTTTTTGCAACGAGGGCCAGATTTGGTGAGGTGAAAATGTGTGGGGACCGACCATTCAGCCTGACTGAGCATCCTTTATAGGAGGTCCCATACCTGTATTCTGAATGCACTGTAGCATTTTGCAACTTTTTTTGCAAATTAAGCATGTTGATGCACATATATGTTGTCAAGTGAAGTGAATTTGGCACATTATAAAATCATTTTCTTGTCCCTCCTCTTTTTTTCCTTTTTTTCCCTTTTCATCTTTTTTCTTTTTCCTCCTTTTCTATGTACTTGTTTAAAACTTTTATTGTTTTCTCGTTTAGGCTATATTTTATTTTCTTATTCCTTTCATTTCTATATTCTATTTTTCTGACCTTAGAATGATACTCGGTGAGACCCTGTAAGGAAGTTACCTGGTGGTCTAGTGGGCAGCGGGGTCCAGCGCCGTGTCCCTGTCGTGGACGCCCACTGCTACGCTGCTCCCTTCCTGGTTCCGGGTTCCCCTATGGCGCACGCGTTTTGCACGTCCGTTTCTTAAAGGCTCACTGGTGTGAAAAAGTGGAATTCAGTCCTCAGCAAATTGCCCATTGTTAGGTTCTATTAGCAAGTTCCTGGGTGTTATCCTGAGTGATTACTGACTGTTTCTACTGTGTTTGATCGTTGCCTGCCTGCCTCTCCAATCCTGACCCTACCTGTCTGTGACTACGCTGATCTCTCCAATCCTGAACCTTTGCCTGTCCTCCGACTATTCTACGATCTCTAATCCTGATTCTGGCCTGTCTGACTATTCTAACTGCTTGTGCTGGCCCGGCCTGCCTCCTGGTGGTGTTCTTCCTTCCAGTATCCTGGTGAGACGATCGTGCCCATTTGCTAGTCCAGAACCGTTAGCTTTACTCCTCTCTTTGTTAAGACCTGGCGGCATCCAATTAGCCGAGGGCTCCTCCCGAGGTGAAAGGCGGCAGTTAAAGGCAGAAGTGAGAGCCGAGACCAGGGAGCTTAGCTTGAGTTCTGTATATAGGGTGCCGAACGTGACAGACCCAGTCTGACGGTCCATTCAGAAGGCAGCCCTCCGATTAATTTGATTATATTTTTTTAATTGATATGTTGAAGCATATTACGTAAACATTTTACCTGGGGGGATGAGTCGGTGACCATGCTGATGTGCATTTTCAAGAAAAATTAGAAGGCATATGGGTGGAATTGCAGCCTCCGACGAGAACTAGCACCTAATCCAGTCATGATGTCACGTGCACACTCTAACGTGTGATTACGTCACTGCACTCAGCCGTCATGGCAAGAAGATAGACAGCACTGCTCATCGACCAACTCCTGGCTCAGGCTGGCCAGTAGCGTGCCAATTTTTATGCCGGTCTGCCCTTGAATGGGCGAATACTTCTTTTAGGCTGCGGGCCAGTCTAAAATTGAAAATGGGCTTCAATTGGCCCGGTGGCCAGAGTTTGGACATGCCTGATATACAGTATTATACAAAACGTTTGTTTCGTTTTGTCCACATTAGTATATATATATATATATATATATATATATATATATATATATATATATATATATATATATATATATATGTTTTGTGTATCCTATTAAAGTAAGGTATAAAGATTGATTTAAATCCTGACTGGTTTACATCCTAGTTTCTTTTTCAGTGTCTTTTACTAATAAGCTTATAAATGTAATGACCCAAATATATACTCATAATCATTGTAGACTAAGCAAGCACAGTGATAAAACTGGTTAATTCTGCATACAAATTTCTGAAGTTTCTTCTCACTCTAAAAATTGCAATCTTGCACACTTAAGGCTCCTGCACTTTGTAAATGTGATCTTTTGTCACTAACATTTGTGCATTGGTTTGATATTTAATTAAAAACTAGTGATGAGCGAATTTGGGGCGTTTCGCCAGGAAAATTTGCGAATTTCCCGCAAAATTTGCCAGCGTCCACTTTTTTTGATGCCGGCGAATGTTCGTGGTGGTTTCGCGAATTGCGGGAATTAACAAAATTCGCCAGCGTCCATTTTTTTTGATGCTGGCGAATTTTCACAGTGGTTTCGCAAATGTATTCGCCAGCGGCAAATCGCGGGAAATTTGCGCCTGCCAAATAAATTTGTCTATCACTATTAAAAACATCAGTTAACTGAAAATATCAGTGTATGATTTGACCAGGCAGTGTCTAATCCATTAAGAACAGAGATGTTCATATTTTGGTTTAAAAAACTTCTTATTACACTAGCATCTGCAAGAGAAGTAATGCAAAAAGAACACAGGGAATGAAAATCAATAGTTCACACACAGTGGTGCCTTTACCAACTGCATTGGGTGCATGTAGTAATCTTTCTAAAGCAGGATTTATCGATCATTGATATTTTGCTCCTGTTCAGAGCCAATCCTGGCCCGTTCACCACTTTGCGGTCGCCTGCTTCTGCCTCTCCCCCCTCACTCTCACCTTTTTTTGGAGCCGGAGGGGGTAAAGGGGGGTCCGGGAGGTCCACGGTGCTAGTGCAGAAAAGCACAATTGTGCACTCTGTGTTAGAATAGCTGAATCTTTGGTTTGAAACCTGGAAATTAAATTAAAGTTACCAGGAGTATAATTTTTGCCACCCCCGTAACCAGTGGAGCACTGCCGTCTGAGGTGAGATCACCCCTGCTATTGTTGTTACACATCTCCTTATGCTTTGGTCATTAAAGGAAAACTATACCCCTGAACAATGAAGGTCTCTATAAAAATATATTGCATAAAACAGCTCTCATGTAAAACCCTGCTTCATATATAAAAAAAAAAAATACTTTTTTAGTAGTAAGTGCCATTGGGTAATCCTAAATAGAAAATTGCCATTTTGAGAACTAATGTTTGCTTCCATGCACACAAACAAACCAAGGGCACACATAAAAACATACTTTAGGTAACATCAGCCAATTAATAAAAAAAAAGTTCTGTCTCTTACGTCCATGCTTTTTCTGTTATGGCTAGAGCTGCAGTATTTTTGGTCAGGTGATCTCTGGGGGAGCACACAGACCATCACAAAATGGCTCAAGATAAAAGATGTAAAAGGGCAATATTTATTTAAATACATTACATATTCCAGTTTGGTAAAATTCTTTAATAGGCCACTTTTTATGCTATAAATTACCTGTTGGTTGAGTATTCATTCTGGGGGGGTATAGTTTTCCTTTAAGATATACTTTGCTTATTTGTTAAGAGAGAGTTACTGTTTCAAAGTCCAAGTAATGAATACTTCAAGAAATAATTATGTTTGCATTTATATTTCATTTTTGTATCTCTTTACCATTTTCGTGAAAGCACCAGAAATTACCGCAGTATTAGTTATTTCTCCATAAATATGTATTTCTGTGTCTGATCCACGTCCACAGAATTCACAAGTACTTAACACCCAGGTTGCTTCTTTTGAGAGTTATACATCTTGCTTTAGTTAGAAATCTTCATGAATTGCAAGCAAAATATTGTGTTTCTACAAATTATTCACATATTTTTCACTTACTGGAGAACAATGTACTGTGGCTCTATATTCAGCTAGCGTCCAGGTTTAAATACCTCAGGCATAAACATACAGCGTCAGCCAATTTCTTGCTTACCGATATTGTAGCAACTTGTCAGGGGTGTTTATGCCATGAAAATTCCATCCGCACAGCAGCTTACAGCTTTACATAAATTGAAAAGATGGGAGTTGAATATAAACTAAAGCCATAATTGCAGCATTAGAATGCTCTTGGTATATTTTAAATCCACGTAAAATGCAGCTTTATGACCTGCCTAAATTTGCTAAATCTTACTAAAAAGCAAAGTACAAAGCAGGACATAAACATGGTGTCTGCCCTTTATTAACACAAGTGCTTGTGCTGAAGTTGCACAAATTATATTGGATGCCTGCAGTGTATTTTTCTGATAAAGACAATATCAACCTAAGTATGCTATAGACATGGGCTGAGTGTATTACTCATCCATATAACTAAGGGCAAGATCACACGTGGCGTTTTTATGCCACTTTTTTTAAATGTGCAGCCTAGGCTAAATAAACACAAAATTAACTCTTACTGAGAATAATGGAATACGCTCTATAGCAAATCCCATAGGGTGCTTGCGGGACAACATCCACCACGCAACGCCAGAATTTGTGTTTTTTTAGCAGAAACGCCAATACAACAAGGAAATTCCATATTATTGAACTCTATGATATCCCTGGGTTTGGAAATACACTTTGCTAAAATACTCGGTGTATTTTCAATATGGCCGCCAAACTCTTACGAGATGGATTGTGCATATATGTATTTTCGGCGTTGTTTGCTGGTGCCAAAATCAGCACGGTTACATTTTGCATGAAATGCATGTTGGGAATATAAAATTACTTTCATTGGCGTATTTACACTCGGCTGCACGTTTTTAAAAAAGCAACGTAAAAACGCCACGTGTGACCTTGCCCTAAGAATAAACACCCAAACAAACAACAAAGAATACAATAGCTGCTGTGCAAATAGTTTCTAACAAAACTCAGCAGAAGATAAGGAAGTAGTGTGTTTCGCACCCCTCAAGATGCTTAGTCATGGGTTCTGACTAACTACCCTGAGGGGTGCGAAACGCGTAGGGTGGATGGAGATGCAGCTATATTTTTAACTTTTATACCAATAAATGTATTTTTTAAATGAATAACTCTGGTCTTGTGGATCCGTTCGAGTGCCGGTCAGCTCTGCTTCTTTATCTTCTGCTGTACCGCTCCCTAAAGCTGGGGGTCTGGGGCTGGTGCACCCCGACCACTTTCACTGTTTCGTGAGTTACTTTACATTTAATTCTGGAGTACCTTGTCCTCCCCTAACCATTTAACAAAACCCAGCCTCATACCCCATGAATACTAAAAGAGCAAATGCCAAAAGAAGTTGAGAACTAAAAAAAAGTAACTGGGGCTACAGAAGTATGTACAGTGTAACCTTGAGGCACATATATCATAAGCATGGCAAACAAATGCCAAGTAAAAGAACATTCAACTTACATTTTGGAAAAATGGCAAATAAATAAATAAATAAAGCAATTGGTATTTCTGGTGAATAATCTGAAAACAACTTAACTGAAAAAAATGTTTGGAAGGTGAACCATTAACCTCCTCCTCCTGCAAGCCCAATTATTTCTAGAATACCATGGAAGTCAAGTAGGTATTCTACGAAAAATGAGAATGAGGAGGAAATGCACTAACATTGCTGAGGTAGATTTGGCTAAGTAATATATATGAGTCTTGCAGTTCATTGATACATATAGGTATTAAGGTTTCTGTTTCTGAATTACTGTAATTAGCTGGGAAATTTGGGCGATGATTGCAGTTCCTCTAGAATCAAAAGTACGCTCATATCCTGTGATATACAGTATCATCAAGGCAAGTAACAGAAGGAAAGCAGAATGATCTTCACTTACATTTCCACACCTCTGCACGTGTATACTTTGTTGCACACTCATGTACAAAGCCATCCAATTAGCATAATGATATAGTTGGTTCACTGTGTCTATCGTTTTTCTCTGGCTCCAGATGGGAATAGACTAATTTGTTTTTGAAAATGGTCCAAGAGTTGTAGTTCGACAATCCCCATTTAAATTAGCTATAAACGCTCCAACTAGCAAATAACTATCTATTTTTAGGGGGTTATTTATTAAGGTCCGAATTTATCTCAATATCGGCTGCTACAAACTCCGATCTAACCCGCTCGGGTTTTTAATGCTTATTTATTATTACATTTACCCGAAAATCACCTTTGTGAGAAAAGCTCAGATTTTCACGAAAACATTGTGAAATTGCCTGAAACTCCCAACACAACCAAAAATCAATGAGACTGTTCCCATTGACTTGTATGCAACCTCGACAGGTTTGAGATGCCGTGTTTTTATATTCTGGCTTTTTAGCCCTCAGGGGTTTAATAAATTCAAAAAAATTTGTGATTTTTTAATGTCAGATTTTATTAAAAAAAATCACAAATTTTTCGGATTTCGGGTAATTTAGTAAATAACCCCCTTAATTTTTACATGATTTTCTAGTAGCGTTAAGGTATGAATATCCAAATTACCAACAGATCCTTTATCTGGAACCAGATCCCGAGCATTCTGGGTAACACGTTTCATACCTCTAATATAAGTTTTAATATACAAGGCAGCTAAATGTTCAATTTCAATTTGGCCTGTCTCAACATTGTTTAGTTGGGTTTGCACATTAAAATAAAGCACATCTTTAAGCACACTATATAGCAGTATAACAAAAGATACAGACTGTATTCCAGCATGATGTTTGATTAGTAAAGAATTCCTTTTATATAAACAAACAAGCAAAATGGAGGATGGTTGGTGAATTAAGTAAGAGTGAAGGGAATTGATGGAGCTCAATAAAACTGCTTCCAACTTGCTACACCTTTAATGACAGCATTATCTTTAAATAAATACCTCATTAGGCTTTTCTCAAGCCGGGATCCGTGGGAAACATCAATCTGTGCTTCAGAACTCTGAAAGAAAGCTGTGTTTAAAGGTAAAGAATTATTTTTAAAAATTAATCAGTGATTATTTCCCTCTGAGACATCCATCTGCTGTTCTGTGATATCCAGAGGGGGCTGAAAAATTAATGAAATCACTGTCATTCTTACGTAGCCTTCATCAAATGAAAATATAGCTTGAAATCTTAGAATATACTGCTAAGCGAAGTAAATCTAAACTACTGATAATTAAAATGGTCATGAAACTCCTTGGTAACTTATAATATCCTTATATTTTACAAGAGGGGGTACTTTATTCACTATATTATGTATTTAACTCATTGCTTGACTTCTTCATTTTACCATTTTCTCAATTTACACAAAAAACACTAATTTCACATGCAAATATTCAGTTTGAGCCATATTTGACTAACAATATCCATGCCACATCCTTGACATTAGTATTAATATTAGTTTGTGCAACTACAGGAGAAAACGAGACTTATATGCAGTGTATGTTTCCATCGGCTTAGGCTTAAATGAATAACCCTAACACTGCAATGAAAATAATATTGTGAATTTGTGAGCCTTCCTCAAGGATTATTGAAGATGACGAGGAAGAGAGGATGGGGAGACTATGGAATACTTTGCTTGATCATGTTCTGGCATCCATTTAACTGTCTTTAACAGGTATATGGATGTCTTCTTGGACAGCTGTCATAGCTAGGCCTACAATTAGTCTTACATGTATTAAAATATTCAGTCTGGAATACTAGCAACGTCTAGACAATTAATGCCCAGGTGCAAACCGCCAAAAACATATATATAACCAACATTTCTCAAGTATTATAGATACTGTATTATAGACTTTTGTATGATACTGTATATATATATATATATATATATATATATAAATATATATTAATTGATGGACCAGCACTCCATTTCTGTGAACAATTAGGGGCCGATTCACTAACTTCGAGTGAAGGATTTGAAGTAAAAAAAAGTTGAATTACGAAGTGTTTTTTGGGCTACTTCGACCATCGAATGGGCTACTACGACCTTTGACTACAACTTTGAATCGAAGGATACAAACTAAAAATCGTTCAACTATTCGACTATGACTAAGAAAAAACTTCGACCCTCTAGTTCGCCATCTAAAAGCTACCAAACTCAATGTTAGCCTATGGGGAAGGTCCCCATAGGCTTTCCTAAGTTTTTTTGATCGAAGGATTCGAAGGATTTTATCGTTCGATCGAAGGAATGATCCTTAGATCTTTTGATCGCACTATTTGCGCTAAAATCCTTCGACTTCGATATTCGAAGTTGAAGGATTTTAATTCCCAGTCGAATATCAAGGGTTAATTAACCTTCGATATTCGACCCTTTTTAATGTGTTTATTTATGCCCATCCAACATTTCAGCCCACATTAGAGAAAGGCCCTAATGTGGGCCGAAACAATGGATAGGCATAAATAAACACATTTATTGTTCACAGAAATGGAGATCAGATCATGCTAAATAAAGAAGGTATGGTCTGTCTCCCCCCAAAGGTCACACTTTATTTTTTTCACTTAGGATAGGACTGACACGTGGACACTGTCTTGACGGGGCAAGAATATTTTTTCAGGGGATTATAAATTGAGAGTGCTGGGGCTCACTTGTTTAGTATGTAAATTAAGCCTTGCCCACGTTCACCCAATAAGAAAGGTGAGGAGCGGCATTTTAGCTTGTTTATTTAAAACATTTTTGGGGAGGTGGCTCTCTCCATAAAAACTCGCTCTCCCAACCCCAGCCCAATGGTGTCTTTGGAAGAGATCATGC
This sequence comes from Xenopus petersii, assembly GCA_038501925.1. Classification (NCBI taxonomy): domain Eukaryota; kingdom Metazoa; phylum Chordata; class Amphibia; order Anura; family Pipidae; genus Xenopus; species Xenopus petersii. Next base: position 81,491,233 of record CM076685.1, read on the forward strand.
TAAATAAAGAGAAAAGCAGGTATGGTCTGTCTCCCCCAAAGGTAACACTTTATATTTTTCACTTAGGATAGGACTGACGCTTGAACACTGCCTTGACGTGGCGCGTCAGCTTATTACATGCTTTGTACAAACTTTGTAACTAAAGTTAAGAAAGTTACAGTTCAGTTGTGCAAGAATATTTTTTCAGGGGGTTATATATTGAGAGTGCTGGGGATAACTTGTTTAGTATATATATATATATATATATATATATATATATATATATATATATATATATATATATATATATATATATATCAAATTCAATGGGGTATATTTATCATTCTCCACTCATTTCTATGAGATTTTAAAAATAGTATTTATCAATGGGTGAAATTGAAAGATCATCCTTTGATAAATGCGCCTTTCAAAATCCCATAGAAATGAATGGAGAGTGGCAAAATTTCACTCTAGAGGACTGTGAGGATCTCTAACTTCACTTTTTTATAAATATAGACCAATGTGTCTCCAAACGATCTGTCAAGGTGCACGGTTAAGAATGCACATGGTTTTGAGGAACAGCAATCTCTTATATTCAATTTAAAACAAAAAACACTTGTGTCCAACAGTTTGGTCCACATTAGGACTGTTATCAAGGTTGATAATTATATATAAATAATTTAGTTTAGGACTCCAGACTACTCTAGACCTTGTCTAGTTTTTGCTTCTACAACAAGCTAAATATAGCCGACTGCCTTTTCTGCAACTTCCTCTAAGCTGTTTCTCTTACCCAATGATCTTCGCTCACCAATGCTTCCATTACTTCAAGTTCTTCCACTATCTATCTGCCTCCATAAGCAGAGATAAAGAAATCCACTAACATCCCCACCTGACATTGGTGGAAACCTCCCCACCACCCATAGCCTTTGTCTAAACATAGACAAATACATTAATTCCTAACTCAGTACCAGTGATCTGTCTAAGCTAATGCTACACACCCCCTCTCCCCAAATAAATATTATTTTTATTGCATATTTCAGCCAGTTAAAATGTGAGGCCACAATGCTCTTCTTTGTTCTACATAGCTTATCAACATTTAAGTGGATTTGTATTGTATTCACATTAGTGAAAATACTGATTATTCTCACAGAAATGTCTACAAAAGACTCTTAGTTAGCAAGTCAAGTCTTGTTTTATCTGCAGTTTGATGTCCTGAACATTAATGGGTTTTAAAAAATATATATTTTTTAAAATAATAAATAAAAAATTCTCAATACTTTCCCTTGATGCAAAATCAAGGGGAACAAATTGTGAATTGCAACTTTCCACTATTATGCTGGTCATGGTCATAATAGTGATATTTTTTATGATTTACAGCTAAAACTTGGTTGTGTTGCACTATGAATATTAATAACTCGCCCCTCCCTTACTGTAAGTTCCCCTTGTTACTTTATAGACAGTTATTTAGAGCTGCTGGGGTTGAAATAACTCATCAAAAGTTATATGCCCTGATATATTTTATTGTTTTTCAAGCAGTAAGAAAAAATAGAATATATATATATATATATATATATATATATATATATATATATATTTAAAGTAAAGTATGGGATTGCAAAGAACATAAAAAGAAAATATGTAGACATGGAAACTAACCTCAGACTTTTTTCTTAAGCTACATGAGCCTGCAGATTCCTAATTGAGTATTATGACTGCTTTGGCTATTTTTAACCCCATTCTTGTTTCCTGGGCAACAACTAGGGGCCCATTCACTAAGCTCGAGTGAAGGAATAGAGGAAAATAGAGTAAAAATAGTTCGAATTTCGAATGTTTTTTTTGGCTACTTCGACCATCGAATTGGCTACTTCGACCTTCGAATACAACCTTCGACTTCGAATCGAACGATTCAAACTAAAAATCATTTGAATATTCGACCATTCGATAATCGAAGTACTGTCGAAAACTTCTACCCCCTCGTTCGCCACCTAAAACCTACGGAGGCCAATGTTAGCCTATGGGGAAGGTCCCCATAGGCTTTACAAGGTTTTTCTGATCGAAGGATAATCCTTCGATCGATGGATTAAAATCCTTCGAATCATTCGATTCTAAGGATTTAATCATTCGATCGAACGATTATTCCTTTGATCGTTCGATCGAACGAATTGCGCTAAATCCTTCGACTTGGATATTCGAAGTCGAAGGATTTCAATTTGGCAGTCGAATATCGAGGGTTAATTAACCCTCGATATTCGACCCTAGGTAAATGTGCCCCCTAATGTATATACATAAATATTTAGATGCCAATAGTGACTGGCTCATATTTTCTAGGTTCTATATGTTCATTTTTTTTTAAAAAAAAAGCATGGACTGGGTCTATATGCTAATTTCCTGATATTTAAAGGAATCTAAAATTAAGTCCTGGCGCTTAAATTTCATTCAGAAGAAACTCGTATTAAACAAACAAAGCTCTAGTTAAAAGGGATTTAAATGCATGTAGAAAATGAATGTAAACTCTAAAGGAGAGTGCTCCTCTGAGTTCTAATATATTAACACCTCTCTTTCAACTGACGCCTTGATAAAGCTATCACTGCGAAACGCGCGTCGGCGTTTGGAATTCTTTTAACTTATTACTTTTAAAATAATTTCAGTCTTTGGGAAACGGAATAGAAGGGGTGGGAAAAGAAATCTATTTCTAATCAGTGCTCGGGTATCTCCCTTTTCTCTGTTGCTAAAGCTCACAAGAGCCCGTGGATTCGTGGTTTTTTTAGGCTAATTTAGCTCTCTCAAAGAACAGGACTTAGTTAATAACTCAAGACCACAAGTCCCGGGTACTCTGCCTCCTTCCTCTTTGTGGTGTCCCAGGGATAGAAAACAATTCAGGTAGCAGCTTTTGGGACAGCTCCACCTTCTCCAATTTCTATTTCCTTCTTTTAACCTGAGCATTTTGTGTGTTTTTAAACTATTTATCCCATCAATTGCGGTCCTCTGTATATCAACTACACTAATTATTTTTGATTATTAATTACTTGGCACTGTTTAGCACTTTATAACTAATTAATTTGTAAGCAATTATGAAATTTTAGTAATTGCTAGCGTACAATAAACTTATCAGCACTTAAAGCACTTTAGTATTTTTATTCTCATTAATTCCTGGTCGGATGAATTGTGGGTGAAAATATAAGGTATTGAATAATACACTGGATTAAAAGGTTAATTATTTATTTGTGTAAAGCATTAATCGTATTAAGTATTTATCAACCTTTAAGTCTAAGGGGCCGATTCACTCAGCTCGAGTGAAGGGTTCGAATGAAAAAAACTTCAAATTTCGAAGTTTTTTTTGGATACTTCGACCATCGAATTGGTTAAATTTGTTCGAATTCGATCGAAGTCGAACGAAATCGAACGATTCGAAGTAAAAATCGTTCGACTATTCGACCATTCGATAGTCAAAGTACTTGCCCTTTAAAAAAAACTTCGACCCCCTACTTCGGCAGATAAAACCTACCGAAGTCAATGTTAGCCTATGGGGAAGGTCCCCATAGGCTTGCTAACCTTTTTTTGATCAAAGGATTTTGCTTCGATCGTTTGATTAAAATCCTTCGAATCGTTCGATTCGAAGGATTTAATCGTTCGATCGAACGAAAAATGCTTAGATCGTTCGATCGCAGGATTAGCGCTAAATCCTTCAAATTCGATATTCGAAGTCGAAGGATTTCAATTCGAGGGTCGAATTTCGAAGTATTTTTAACTTCGAAATTCGACCCTAAGTGAATCTGCCCCTTTAAGTATAGCTAACTGAATTAATTCTTAAAGCACTGGCACTTTAATATAATTGTAATTTGTGCAAATCAAGCATATTAATATTTTTAACGTTCAGTGATTGCCCTCACGCAATCACAAAATACTTTAGAAGTAGTGTAACATCTGAGGAACTGCTGTACGAGTGGGAGGCAATTGGGGTTCTTTTTTTCTTTCGTTCATAGAATTAATTTAAAGTTTCTGACTTAGGTCAGACCTCTGCCTCCGCCGTGGGTTAAATTCACTTTTGAAAGGATCACCTTGTTGTTTTTGTACCTCTCTTTCAATGTCACCAACCTGGAGTTAACTGACTATGCAGAGCGGCGTATAATCACTAAAGAATCAGGTTGACTATCCTTGTTCACTTTTTTAGGTTTCACATGGAGCTTAGCCACAAAACATAGCAACCTCTATCTAACCTCTATCATCTTACTGACTATATACAGTATATATATATATGTGTTCTCTGCCTTCTGCCTTGTTTGGTTTGCCATTTGTCGATTTTAATGCTAATGTGTAGTTATGAAACAAACAATTTTCGCCCAAATGATTTGTGAAACAATGACATTTGCGAAAATCATTTGAGTCAATTCAACTAAAATTAATTCTAACATAGAATTCATCTAACATTGGGTGCTTATAGGGAGAGCTATAGAACTAAATGGAGTTGCAAACACTCAAAGGGATGGTTCACCGTGTATTTAAAGGGGAACTCCACACAAACATAACGTTAGCTTTTTGAAAAGTAAGCATCATTTCAAGCAACTTTGTAATTTACATCAATCATTTTCATGATTTTTAATGGTTTGGAAAAGTTCCCTAAGCCTAGCCCCCCGCTCTCCTGCTGATCTGTCTGTCTACTTTGCTGAGCTGGCTGACTATGTTACTTTGTATCAACAGCCATCTGTCCTCAGCCTGCATCCTCCAAACTCCACAATTCCCTGCACATGTGATTTCAATAAGGAATGGAACATCATAGTGCAATGCATTGTGGGTTATGTAGTTCCTGCATGTTGTCTGTAAACTGTGGAGAAGTTGTTACAATTCGTAACACCAGTGTTTAGTCCCTCCTTCCCTGCCAGGATTTCAAATGATGCAGAAAGAGAAGGACTGTTAAACAGCTGGATTTCAGCATAGAAATAGCATTTATTCAAAACAGGTAACTGTGATGGATATATTAGGTGTGTCTGTGTGATGTGGGCCTCTTTATCAAATTTTAGCATGTTAAAGAAAGTCTAAGCCTATGCATTTTTTTGGCCTATGTTTTTATTTATTTTTTTATAGTCTTTGAATTATTTGCCTTCTTCTGACTATTTCCAGCTTTCAAATGGGGGCAGGGGGGCACTGACCAAATCTAAAATCAAATGCTCTGTAAGGATACAAATGTATTGGTATTACAGCTTTTTATTACTCATCTTTCTATTCCAGCCTTTCCTATTCATATTCAGTCACTTATTCAAATCAATGCATGGTTGCCAGGTAATTTGGACCTTGGCAACCAGATTGCTTAAATTACAAGCTGGAGAGCTGCTGAATACCACAAAAAACACATGATAACAGTTTCTACATCATGCTAACAGTGAATATAAAGGTGAACAACCCCTTTAATGACATGTGGGGGGCACATTTACTAAGGGTCGAATATCGAGGGTTAATTAACCCTTGATATTCGACCCTCGAAGTAAAATCCTTCTATTTGAATCTCGAAGTCGAAGGATTTACCGCAAATACTTTGAATGATCGATCAAAGGAAAAATCGTTCAATGGAACGATGAAATCCATCGATCGAAGGATTTTCCTTCTATCAGAAAAAACTTATGGGGAAGGTCCCCATAGGCTAACATTGTAACTCGGTAGGTTTAAAGTGGCGAAGTTGGTCGTCAACGTTTTTTTTAAAGAGACAGTACTTCAACTATCGAATGGTCAAACGATTTTTAGTTCGAATCGTTCGAATCGAAGTCGAATTCGTAGTCGAAGTAGCCTATTCGATGGTCCAAGTACCCAAAAAAACCTTCGAAATTTAAAGGTTTTTTACTTTGAATCCTTCACTCGAGGTTAGTAAATGTGCCCCATAGTAAAAATTTTCCCTTAATCCCTCTATCCCATTTTTTTTTCTGTATCCCCTTTGAAAAATTTATATAAATAAAGAATTTAAAAAAAAAACGTTTTGTAGCCTTTCCAAACAAAAAAAATCACCACACCATGTTTTCATGTATAACATTATGAAATCTTATAACTGATGATGGCACACAAAACATTTGCAACAAGTTAAAAACCTTGTGCAATATTCCAAATACCCACACTTACCCAACAATGTAGGTACACAAATTAAAGTAATAACTATGACATCAGTATCCTGCCCATTTAATAGCCTGGTGTTACAAAAATTTCAAAGAGGACCAACAATTAGGGATGGCGCGAACTGTTCGCCGGCGAACTTGTTCGCGCGAACATCGGGTGTTCGCGCTCGCCGGAAGTTCGCGAACGTCGCGCGACGTTCGCCATTTTGGGTTCGCCATTGTTGGCGCTTTTTTTTGCCCTCTCACCCCAGACCAGCAGGTACATGGCAGCCAATCAGGAAGCTCTCCCCTGGACCACTCCCCTTCCCTATAAAAACCGAAGCCCTGCAGCTTTTTTTCACTCTGCCTGTGTGTGCTGAAGAGATAGTGTAGGGAGAGAGCTGCTGCCTGTTAGTGATTTCAGGGACAGTTGAAAGTTTGCTGGCTAGTAATCGTGTTGATACTGCTCTGTTATTGGAGGGACAGAAGTCTGCAGGGGTTTGAGGGACATTTAAGCTTAGGTAGCTTTGCTGGCTAGTAATCTACCTTCTACTGCAGTGCTCTGTATGTAGCTGCAGTGGGCAGCTGTCCTGCTTCTGATCTCATCTGCTGACTGCTGCAATAACAGTAGTCCTTGTAAGGACTGCTTTTATTTATTTTTTTGTTCCAATACAGAGCAGTATCAAGCAGATTACTAGCCAGCAAACTTACTATCATCTGTCCCTGAAATCACTAACAGCTCTCCCCCTACACTATCTCTTCCAAGCACACACAGGCAGATTTTTCAGATACATTTTTGCCCTTGATCCCCCTCTGGCATGCCACTGTCCAGGTCGTTGCACCCTTTAAACAACTTTAAAATCATTTTTCTGGCCAGAAATGTCTTTTTTAGATGTTAAAGTTCGCCTTCCCATTGAAGTCTATGGGGTTCGCGAACCGCTCGCATTTTTGCGCAAGTTCGCGAATATGTTCGCGAACTTTTTTTCCGACGTTCGCTACATCCCTACCAACAATGTCTATGTTCACCTAGATGCATTTAATGGGTAAATAAAAGCGTGGCTCCTTATTATTACACGCTTGAAATGATTATTTTCAAAAAGCATTCCATATTGTAACTTATTGTTTTGGATCCATTGAGTCATATGTGTGGAATGTAAACTGCTGAACGAAATGTGAATAGGAGCCAGTGCAGTGAAATGCCAGATAGGAGTCAGCGTGGGCATGGTAACGATGTTTTTAAAAATGTGAATGGACGATTGAACTGCCACCAACTCAAATATACTAATCAATCGTTGACTATAGAATTCTTGAATTTTTGGAAAAAACGTATACATGTATATACACAGGCTCACTAACACACAAACATATATCCATGTCCATAATAATGTCCATAAAAATGTAATTATATAATTAAAATAGAGTCTATGGGAGATGGGCTTCCTGCAGTTCAGAGCTTTCCGGATAGCGGATCCCATACCTATATTTCATAGAGACTCGCCATTCTTTAGATCATTGGGGTGAGAAGTTAAGTAATAAGCAAGGTTTAACTAACTACTCCCAAGGTACATATGTTGCACCCAGGCCTGTTTAAATGGCCTAATATCATCATTAACTATAATGCTGGGTATCTGCATATCCTCTTTAAAGTCACAATCCCAAGCTCTGCTCTTGTCAAATGAATTCCATTTTAGCTCCAGGCAGCACATATTTTACTTCTCTTCCACCCAACTAGTCATTGTGCCTTTGATAGGATCATTTCTCTTTTACTGCATGCTAGGGGAATGTTTCTGCCTTCTAACCTTTAACTTCTTTTTATTGTTGTTGGGGCCAACTTTTCTTATTCCATTGTGTAAAAGAATTGCTTTCTCTCTTTTTTAATTCATATCTCAGATGATATCCCAAACACAGAACACTGCCCACTTTCAAACGCAGTACAAAGATCTCTTTTTCAGTAGAGTAATGGAGTTTCACTACAATATTGCAAATCTAATCTAGAGTGGGATTTTTCCATTCTGAAAAGATAAGATTATCATAAGCGATATTTTGTTTTCTACTGTTCAGACTATTGATATTGAAAAATTTTTTGCTGTTTAATAACTGTTTCAAGTACTCTAGATACTTGCATAAAATGATATTGCATTTGCTTAAATATACTTTATTGCATTTCCTTAAATATACTTTAAACATTGAGACACACCAGTATTTACCTAGAAATAAAATTGTATTTCTCTTCACCCATAGGCTATATTTTGTGTAGAATCAAGGGTATATATCTCCAGCAGCCACTGTTGTAGCACTCTAGGATGAATGAGTCAGTAAACATTAGTTAGCCAGAGCAGCGTTGAGCTCCAACAAGGAGATAGATCTATCTATCTATCTACCATCTATCTATCTATCTATCTATCTATCTATCTATCTATCTATCTATCTATCTATCTATCTATCTATCTATCTATCTATCTATCTATCTATCTATCTGTAATTAGGGCAATTGTAATTATACAGTGAAACCTCAGTTTTGCAATCCTTGATTTTAAGTTTTCCCTCATTTTATATATTTTTTTGTGGTTCCACCTATTAATTATACATTTACTGAGTGTATTTTTGTGATAAATGCCTAATGATTTGTTAATTTGCATGTGTTTGTATTAGTTTCAATCTAATATAATATCACAAATAATTAAAGCATATAGTCCTGGCACTTCAGCAGTCACTGATATCTACAAGTATATTCCTGATATTTTTCTTGCTGAAGGAGTTGGATAGTTATAAACATTTCCCAGCTTTGAAAATAACCCCTATAAAGTTTCACTTTTTCAGCAGTACAATAACCATCATTTGCTTAGTCTAAAAGAACTATATTAATTTAAACTAATTGCTGAATTATTATTGTGTCAGTGTTGATTTGCCCCAACGTTTCCATAATTATCTGGCAGCTTACCCTGACAAAAACTAAAAGAAGCACCAGATCCATTGTGTTTATAGTCTGAATTATATTTCTGTAATATAATCTGATTTATGTAAAACATCTATTCTCCCAATGCCTCCCTGGAGTAGAGACAGATTTACATTACAAGTCATATAGAGTCGCAATGCAGGAATCTATATGATTATTTGAAACCCCCATGCAGAACCTATCACAAGCTTGTGACATGCATGGTAGCCTGATTCTTCCTTATATACATCATGCAGAGCAGATAAATCTGCCATTGGTGTCTTCACAGATGATGCACTTGGCAGTATTATTATTTTGTAAACTACAACCACCTCGTAGACATAATAAGGACATTACAAATAAGACTGTTTACATTCTTGTTCTGCAGCAGCATGAGTTTTTGCATCTGTATGGATCTTTCCTTCTCGCGGGAATTTATTCTTCAGCTTTTATTCGGGGTATGAAAGGAAAGTTTGATGAATGCTGTCATTGTAAGAAGTCCTGTCCCGACACTTATAAAAGAATACCTGTCCTAAAGTAGAATATAAATGGCATCTAAGAAAATGTATCTTTTCCAGCTCGCTTGGATTTCTGTTGATCTACATTCGTCATAAAAAAAATGTAAGTATAGAAAATACAGGCACAGCATCATAAATTCCAGGCTAGCAGCATTAACACTGCATACTGAGAATTTGAAGTCAGAGTGCTGTGAAGTTAGAGAAAGTGTAATGGCGCTCGGTTACAAACACAGCAAAAATGCTCCCCTTTGTCTGGTGTGTTGCTGGACCCCACATCTAGGGTTGCCACACGTCTGATTTTGACCAGGACAGCCCAGTTTTTGGAAAATCTGCTTGGGTCAAAACTGTCTGCCTGGTTTTCCTAGGAAAACTGGGCAGGTGGGGAAAGATGGCAACCCTATCAACGTCTAATGCCAAATACAAAATCTGAAGCAATGTTCTCCCTGATGAACACATTTTAATGAGCCACTAGTCAGGGGGCGAGTGATAATTACAATGCTGCTGAATGCAGAAAGTACAAGAGTTGCCACCTTTCATAAATAGAAAAACGGGCAGGGTGGGTAATATCAGAAGCAGGAAAGGTGACATCAAGGGGTGTATTTATGGTCTATGATTCTACAGCTGATGATTAGCTCACCGTTGCGTCATTCACTGCAGAGTCCCGTCCAGATTAAATTCAGACAGGTTTTTGAACTGGACAGTCTGTGCAAAAACCAGGCTGTCTGCTTCAAAACGATAGTGTAGAATGTATGACAATTCCACAAATAATATGGCATGTTATGTCCATTTTTACGCCCTGCATGTACTAAATGACCCCCTTTGATTTCCAGTCATGGGAGGCAGAAACTCTTTGACAGACTGCTATGACAGTTGTTTTTCCACAACATTGCCCAAAGCAATCAGACTCCTTGGTTTCCTATGTTATTATTCCTTATGGATGCGTTTTTACCTTCACTAGCAGCAGATAATCGAAAAAAAATTATAAGAGCCCCCACCCAAAAGCACAGCCTAATTTGTGACTGGCATTACTTGTGTAGCATTTTGTTACTGTCTGAGTTGTATACCATATCTTCTAGAATTTAAGTTCCTTTGGGATAAGCTTTCCACTTGTTGCATTGTTTGTACTATACAGTACAGCAGAACCTGTAGGGGACTGGTAAATTAGTATTCCAGTATTATTTAGCAGGCAGTCCCCTAGTGTTGTAGACGCCTACCTGGGTCCTAAAATACAGTTAAAAGGGGTGGACCTGTTCCTTATCCTGCTTAGAGCTATGCCCCTTGAAAAAAATGCAACTATTCGAATATCAAAATTTATCATGTACTGTGTCTTTAAAACTTTGACTTCGACCAAATCGCCATCTAAAAACCTGCCGAATTGCTGTTTTAGCCTATGGGAGACCTCCTAGAACCTATTTGGAGTCATTTGGTGGACTTTGAAAAAATCAAAGTTTTTTGGGGCAAATACTTTGATTCGAATTTTATTGAATGCACTAAAACTTTGATTCGAACAATTGAAATACAGCCATTCACCCGAAGTTAAAAACTTAGATTTTTTTTTTTAATAAATTTCGATTGGTCTTTTTTTTAATTCTAAATTCGAAGTTATGGGAGTTAAAAAAAACTCCCATTACTTTGAAATTTGACCCTTGATGAATCTGCCCCTAAGTGTAAAGACCTAGGGATTTGAGTTTCTCCTCAAGTTCCACTTAGGGAAAAGGCTGAACACTGGATGTGCCCCGAGCTGCTGCTGTGCTCATGTTCTCTTCCCTGTGGGGACTGATACTGACCAAAGGTGCTGTGAGTATATTCCTATCTACTGTTCTATATGATCCTGTTTGCTCTGTATGTACACTCCATTGTGGTTGCTCTTGTACAATAAATTAGGGACGCACCGAATCCAGGATTCGGTTCAGGATTTGCCCAGGATTCCGTCTTTTTCAGCAGGATTCTTCTGCCTGGCCAAACCCAATCCGAATCCTAATTTGCATATGCAAATTAGGGGCAGGGAGGGAAATCACGTGATGTTTTGTCACAAAAGGAAGTAAAAAATATTTCCCCTTCACACCCCTAATTTACATATGCAAATTAAGTTTCATATTCGGTATTCGGCCAAATGTTCATCCCTACAATAAATATGTTCATTGGTTTAAGAACCACTGACGCCCAATTATTGCACCCTGAACCAAGTTACATTTACACCCTGCCTCCCCATCGTTTATGAGGGCTTACTCCCTAAGAATTAAGGTCTCATCCAGAGCACATTATTGGGAGTGGAGCTCATAGTCAGAGAACGGTGCACTCAATTTACTAATATTGTAATTATTACCTTGGCTTCATAAATAAACTCCTACATTCTACTTACTTACCATCATAAATAGTGATGGGCGAATTTGCCCCGTTTCGTCAGAAAATTCGTGAACGTGCCGCAAAATTTGCGGCAAATTTATTTGCCGGCGGTGAATCTTGGGAATTTGCGCCAGGCGATTAAATTCGCCCATCACTAATCATAAAGGTGCCGTGGAGCAGATATCACTCTTATTTCTTGTAACTCAGAGGGAATAATCAGGCACGTGCTTGAGACAAGGGGGTGGGAACTAAAGATGGCAGATGGGTCACTTGGAAGCTCAAGAGCATGTTCATAATTCAGCATTTTATGGTTTCTATTTGTTTATTTCTATAGATAGTAATTGAATGCACACACACACATTGAGAAAGAATACCATTCCCTTGATTTTGACAGTACATGTATGAGTTTTCTTGATGTAATTGTGAGGGCTGACTTTAGAGCAAAAGTCACTGATCTTTTTTGTTAATCCTACAGAACACAAGAACACATATTTATTAGTGTTTAGCATCCATCTGCCACCAGTCAAAGATGGCCACACCATAGCCAGATATTGAGGGTACACAAAAAGTGAGCAAGGAAGAATGTTTTGAAGTTTAAGCATCTGGTCTGCTGAATTAAGTTTATACAAAAAGGGCATTCATGCAGTGATTGATATCAAGACAGCAGATAGACAGGGATTGTTAGGAAGAAAAGTAAAGGATAAAAAGCAGATAATGCCTTTTACCACATACTGCCAGATGTCAAGCAAGATAAAAGGTATTATTAACAGAAAAATGGAAATATTGCAGGCAGACCCTAAAATAAGTAAAATGGCATTAAAAGTCATTGTCCATCTGATCCTTGCTGGAATCGGGATATAATATATGTCCCCCATTGAAAAGTTAGCTTGTGCTTTAATGCTCTTTCTTCACTTACTCCAGATGAATATTAATGGGCTCTGTGTAGTTGAACTTGACCGACTTGCGTTTCTTTCAGCCTCGGCTTCTGTGTTACCATATAAATGGTATTAGAAACAAGCTGCTGCAACCATTTTAAAGCATTTAGGCTGGTTACTAGGATGAAGCACAGGGTACAAGCAGGGTTTTCTTGATAAAAACATACTAGTGTTTCCCCCATCTGGAGTAAGGGCTCTATTAACCAGCACTTCCAGCAGGGAAATAAGTTTATGTGATAGGTGCCCTTTAAATGTCTCAGAGGAATAAATAATAGAGATGTAACAGTTCTGAATGTTTTCATTCATCCGTGTCAGGATATACAGTATCGAATAGTGTTAAATCTAAAGCATTGTGAAATGCTGAGTAATCTTGCAAGCATGTTAAATGGGTTGTTCACCTTTAAATTAACTTTTAGTATGATGTCGAGACTGATATTCATAGACAATTTGCATTCGGTTCTCAGTTTTTATTACTTGTGTTTTTTGAGTTATTTAACTTTTTATTCAACAGCTCAGCAGTTTGGAATTTCAGAAATCTGGTTGCTAGGGTCCAAATAACCCCAGCAACCATGCATTCATTTGAATAAAAAAATAGAATATGAACAGGAGAGGGTCTAAATAGAGGATGACTAATAAACAGTAGCAATAACAAATTGCAGCCTTACAGAGTATTTGTGTGATGGAGCCAGTGACTCCTGTTTGAAAGCTGGAAAGGGTCAAATAATTACAAATAATTCAAAACCTATAAAAAGGAAAAAATAAAGGTCAATTGAATAGTTGCTAGTGTAGCACCCTACTATGTGAGCAGACTGTGTGAACATTATATGTTGAGGCAATTATTAGTATAAATGGACAATGTATAACTAAGTGTTACAGATGTATGGGTCAGGGTCTGCCTTAACCTTCCTTTGGTTACTATATACTGGTTCCAGAACCCAGGCAAGGGGTCCAACTCCCAGTAACTCCCAGTAGGCATAATATAATTAGACTCTTTATCTAGCTTTGGAATATTCCTTAATCCATGAGTGCACTTACAGGGGCAGTTCTCGGTGTTTGCCACCTGCCTGCCAACCTTGTGCTATTACATGTGGGTTTAGCAAAGCAAAACGTTTGTAAAATTTAATAGATATATGGTTCCCACCTAACACTTTTGGTTTCTTCATTTTTCTTATGATCTACTTGCTATGGGGCAGATTCACTAACGGGCTACGCCAGGCGCAAACGCACTACAAATATGCTAATTCACTAAAATGCTAAGTTTCGTCCCGGGCTTTGAACGATGGAGACTTTTCGCTAGCGTTACTTCCGCTGCACTTCATAGGGAAGATGCGCTAACGTTCATTTGTGGCTACCGAAAATTCGCTAGTGATCTTGCGCTTAGGTCAATTTGCATACAGCGGGAAATTTAAAGTTGTATGGAGGTCTTTATTATAAATGTTGGTGCAAATGCTTGAAGTTATCACTTTTCATTACAAATGTCCAGGGAACCTTAATAAAGACAAGAGAGTTAATATAATTCCCTACACATGAGCCCACTGTAAAATGAATGTTCCATATGTTATAAAATGGGGAGAAAACTGGTTACCCAAAAAAAGTGTGTTTAAAAAAGGAAAAGTCACCAGCATTTTTTGAACATTTAATGCATTTTCGGCACACAGGATATGATGTGACAGAAGATTGAGGAAGATGCAGCTGCTTTACAGCACTTTGCTTCGTCTGAGATGGCAAAGTCAACTCTGGCGAAAGAGGTAACGTTCAGTAAAATCTGCACTGTAGTGAATTTGCGGAATAATGATTGTTCACCAAGGCAGCCTGGCTCGGCAAAGCACCCAATACGCGAGTGCGCATGCGCAAAAAAAACACAAGTGCGCATGCGCGAAAAAAAGAGTGCCCATGCGTGAAGAACAAAAGTGCGCATGCGCAAAACAAAGATACGTGCACGTCGGCCACAGCAGGGACCGGACTAGGGGATAGCAGAGGCAGAGAAGGCACGTGCCTACTCTCCCTACCCCTAGTTCCGGCCCTGGGTGACAACGCTGGCGAAAAGTCACTAGCGTAAGCCATTTTGCCCTTTAGTGAATCTGCCCCATGTTTGTACATCCAAATGTGAGTAAACTAGGATGGATGTCTTGAAACTGAATAGTAAAATTCAAGATCGAAAGGTCTCTCTGAATCAACCATCCAAACCTTATCAGAGGTAAGAAAGAAAATCAATTCAGCATCATATTATAAGTCCATCCTCAAGATTTTTTCCTGGAATTTGCAATTCGTATATGAAACATTAATGAGACCACTATATAAACCATTAGGTTGTGTAAATCTTGTACAGTTTAGAAAATATCATTGCCACTTGATGTTTAGTTAGGAATGAGAATATTTATATATTTATATTTTTCCCCACCCTTTCTTGTATTGCTTTGGTAGTTCATACAATGACCAATTGCCATGACTGCATTGTCCAGCAAAAGGGCATAAATGTATTAGGGAAGGTTGGAGGTGGGACTATTATATATATTGGTTGCATAACTGATTTTGTACTATCACAAAAGGACATGAAGATATAATACTTAGTGACATGAGTTTGTTCCAGAAATAAACATTTGGTAACCATCACATTTTTATTTTGTATCTTTGTATTTTTTATTATTTGATATGAGTTACTAAAACTGCATTTGGTCGCACTGGATTCTTAGAGGACACATGCTGGACACCATTGAGCTGGGAGGCTAGTGAGCCACAAGAGCTGAGTTCTACCACTGGCATTAGGTATAGAGTTGCCTTTCATGGGGGGCAGACTGTACACTACACTCACAGTGGTCTGTGCATGGGTTTTAAGGGCTCTTACTGACGAGCTGTTGTAGTTGCGCTCCCCTGCGTTCCGTTTTTCTGCGTTCAGCTGCAGGGGAGCGCAGGAATAGACGCATTACATTTTTTCCAATGGGGCTGTACTCACACAGGCATGTGTAGGCGCCGAACGCAGGAAAAATGCAGCATGTTGCGTCTCAACCTGCGTTCGGCGCCTACACGCGCCTGTGTGAGTACAGCCCCATTGGAAAAAACGTAATGCATCTATTCCTGCACTCCCCTGCGACTGAACGCAGAAAAACGGAACTCAAGGGAGTGCAGCTACAACCGCTCGTCAGTAAGAGCCCTAAGGGGTGCAATTTATGCTCTTGCACTTGCATGCAGGGCAACAGTAAATGAGCCTTTACAATCCCCAGTGAAACCTAGATTCTGGAAAAAGAAAGCCCATGAGCTATAAAAGCAGGGGCTGCATGACAAGGGATGTGAATGACCAGCAGCCATATTATACTGGTTTATAGTGGTAAGCTAAATTTTTCGCCACAAAAAAGACAGCCATAGACTCCAATGAGTGAACAAAAATTGTTGCAAGTGTTCCAAATAAAGAGAATTTTATTCAACAAAATTTGTGGTGCTGTACTTTAAGGTTTTATGTTATAGAATTGGACGGTGGCCATTCAAGGTACGTGCACCTGGATTCTCAATTATAAAGTATAAGGAGCTGATTCCACTATTCTAGCAAATATCTGAATATATCCTCTTATTTTATATGGAGGGCACTGAAAGAAGCAAAGAATATTCAAAATCTACAGTCTGTGATATGAAATATAAGAGATTAAAAACCTCTGCTTTACAGACTTGTACCAAATCTATAACCTTGTCGTACTCACACAAAGTAATTTCACTTTGATTGCCTATTGAGTAAGTCTGATTATTCTTTAAGAGTCACTTTGGAATGGAACCTGAAGGTACAATATAAAATAATTCAATTGAGTTTTAACTCCCAGCTGGTGACCTTGTCTGTAATTTGAACAAAGATCTAGTAGTTAGAACTCAGGCTTACTGCAGGGAAAACATGTGCTTCTCTAATATCGACTATTTTTTTTTTTCTTTTCTGCCCCCCACCAACAAAAATGCATTTTTTTTAATCAATTGATTTGTTATGTGTGGTCCATTTCTTTTGTGACAGTGTTCAAAAGGGATTAATATGCCGGCTGAAGTGATAGATTGTTTGAGAGTTTCAGCTGCTTTGTGTTTTCAATAGAATATTTCAGTAAGAAAGCAAGGCATCATTTATTACCGTTTTACACTGAGCACCTTTTGAAATATTCAGGACCTCAACTGTGCAAATTTTACTATGTATTCATAGATTCGGCTTACTTGCAGTACTGTTACTAATCTATTTATAGATGCTGGTTAACCCCCTGGCATTCTTCTCTTTAACTAATTATCCATTTATTTTCTACTTTCATCGGGTGTTTACTTACAATCTGAGACTAGAAAAATTAATTAAGCAAATATAAGGCTTGAATGAGGTGAATTTTTGAACTTCTCTAAGAGGCAGATTTATCAAGGGTTGAAATGAATTCGAGGGAATTTTCTAAGTAAAAAAATTCGAAATTTGAATTAATTTTTTGGATATTTCGACCATCGAATAGGATACTACGACTTCGACTTCGATTCGAAGTAAAATCGTTTGAATATTCGACTATTCGATTATCGAAGTACTGTCTCTTTAAAAAAACTTTGACTTCAATTTCTCGCCAAATTAAACCTGCCGAAGTGCTATGTTAGCCTAAGGGGACCTTCTAGAGCAGTTTTCTAAGTTTTTTGAAGTCGAAAAAAAAAATTGTTCGATCGATGGATGAAATCCTTCAAATCGTTCGATTCGAAGGATTTCATCGTTCGATCGATCGATTTTACTTCGACCGCAAATGGCCAAATTTGATGTAAAAAAACTTCGAATTCAATATTCGAAGTCGAAGTATTCCAATTCGATGGTCAACATCAAAGATTTTTCTACTTCGAAATTCGACCCTTGATAAATCTGCCCCTAAGGGGCACATTTACTCAGTTTGAGTGAAGGAATAGAATAAAAAAACAGTTGAATTTCGAATGGTTTTTTTTGGCTACTTCGACCATCGAATTGGCTACTTCAACTTTCGACTACAACTTTGAAACGAACGATTCGAACTAAAAATCGTTCGACTATTCGACCATTCGATAGTCGAAGTACTGTCTCTTTAAAAAACACTTCGACCCCCTCCTTCTCCACCTAAAACCTACCGAACCTCAATGTTAGCCTATGGGGAAGGTTCACATAGGCTTTGCAAGCTTTTTTTGGTCGAAGAAAAATCGTTCGATCGATGGATTAAAATCCTTTGAGTCGAATGATTAGAAGGATTTAATCGTTCGATCGAACTATTTTTTGTTTGATCAATCAAACGAATTGCGCTAAATCCTTCGACTTCGATACTCAAAGTCGAAGGATTTACCTTCGGCAGTCGAATATCGAGGGTTAATTAACCCTCAATATTCAACCATATGTAAATCTGCCCCTAAGTATTTACAAGGCGGTGATTTCTAATTTAACAACTGGCAAATCACACTGCTCGCAAAAGGACTGAATTACAATCCCTTATTAATTAGTGTCTAAATACATTCTTATTCACTCTTTTCTCTTCCTGTTATGCTCGATGTACAGAAGAATGAAGAGTTTTAAAATGTTATGGGAACAAAGATTGTGATGGACGAATAAATTCGGCAGACATGAATTCACAAAACTGCGGCGACAATTTACTGTCACAAAATCCACCTTATCGGAAAAAATTGGTGCGCGACGAAATTGGCGCGTACTTAAAAATTGAGGTGCATCAAAATTATTCAGACGCCCATTAACTTTAATGCATTTGGACCAAATAGTTGCACATATAAAAACTGTCGCTCGCATCAGAATTATTTGATCTTTCCATTATTTGGATCTGCGTTCCTTAAGTCTACTACAAAATCATGTAAACAAAAAAAAATCAGTAGGCTGGTTTTGCTTCCAATCAGGATTACTTATATCTCAGTTTGGTTCAAGTACAAGCTACTGTTTTATAACTACAGAGAAATAGTAAATAATGTATAAAAATGTTAATTATTTGGATAAAATGGAGTCTATGGGAGATGACCTTTCTGTAATTCAGAGCTTTCCGGATAACGGATTTCCGGATGATGTATCCCATACCTGTGTGTATATTTCTCATTTAGAGGTAGGGATGGGAACACTTAAGGTTGGTGAATGAAGGGAGTGCCAAAGGTTGCCTGTCTTTTACTGCAATGTGTCAAGTACAAAAGTATTTTTTTTCTAGTATTGAGGATAAAAGAAGAAGTTACCTTTGTTTGCACTTGTGATCTCGAAAAAAATGTACAAGAATGTTTTAGATGGAAAGAAAATTATATCATAAAATCATTAAATTAAATTGTAAAATCTCTTGGAAATGAGGATAAGATATGGCAGAAAGAAAAGAGAACAAAGAGAGTGCAGGTATAGGATCCATTATCCGGAATTACAGAATGGTTGTCTCCCATAGACTCCATTTTATC
This sequence comes from Xenopus petersii, assembly GCA_038501925.1. NCBI lineage: Eukaryota > Metazoa > Chordata > Amphibia > Anura > Pipidae > Xenopus > Xenopus petersii. The sequence continues at coordinate 81,510,413 of CM076685.1, forward strand.
CAAATAATCCAAATGTTTTCAATGCTTTCCCTTTTCTCTGTAATAATATCACAATAGCTTGTATTTCCCAGCTAAGATATTATCAATCCTTATTGGAAGCAAAGCCAGCCTATTGGTTTATTTAATGTTTAAATTATTTTCTAGTAGACTTAGGGCAGAGACATGATGGAACAGAACAGCGTAGCGCATTAAATACGGGCAAGAGTCTGTATAAAGGGACAAATAAAATAATATAAAATGATAATGTCCAAATACACAAGACTCACCTAAGACAGATGGGATCTACGATAAGGATTTCATTGTTGCCCTATATAATGTCATATCAAATTGTGTTCATATAATGTCAAAGCTCTTCTGCCAGAGGCTAAAGGAGGAAGAAGAGGAAGAGGAAGCAGGAAGAAGATCTCTCCGTGGTGCTCACTGGAATAACCCCGGGCTGGTGCAGTTTTCTGCCTATAGGAGCACAGACCTGGGGTTTCAGGTAAGTCATTACAATCACTAACATTTGGCACCCCCAAGTGCAAACAGACTTTTCCTTCTCAAGAGACCATTTTATATGTGGGTAGACTGTCCGTAGCTGGTATAGGAAGTAGTCTGAAAATATTCAGATATTTTATTTCAGTTGGTATATTTATCAAAGAGTGAAGTTAGAGATCGCCACAGTCTGATACAGTGAGATTCCACCACTCTCCGTTCATTTCTATGGGATTTTTAAAAGAGTATTTATAAATGGGCGATTTTGAAAATTCACTTTGATAAATTTACCTTTCAAGATGCCAGAGAAATGAATGGAGAGTGGTGGAATGTCACTCTAGTGGACTGTGGTGATCTCTAACTCTATATCAGATCTATAGATCAATTTTTAAATGTTATTTATCGCTCCTAAGAAGCTATTTTTTTTCTGTCAGCTGCAGGCTCTGTGTTTTTTTCCTATTAATTTGAGACTCTGTCAACCAGTGCCTCTTTGAATAGTTCTGTACTACATTTGGCATGTAAACTCTGAGTCTATTGATCAGTGGATTAAAATACATTCCTGTCAGTTGATGCACACTCATATTTTGTTCAGCTTCAGTTGTATTTCTCAGTAAAACTTGACACTGCTTTAAGATGATTTTTTTTTACCATTGGTGATCCAAAACCCAATTATTATTCCACACGTTTGCCAACTTGACAAAAAAAAAGCCTGAAAAACCCTAAAAAGTGAAAATGATCAGAAGATGGTTGATTTATAAAAATAACCTTGTTGGCCATTTATCTTTCATTCTGCATTATAATAACCTCATTATTTCCACTGGTTTTGTATCTGAAGGCAAGCCAGTCAGCTCAGTCAGCTCAGCAGGGTTCTAAAAATAATCAGTTGGGGAGTTATTTACTAATGCAATGCAAAAATCCCGAAAAATTTGTGATTTTTTTTAGTATAAAATCTGACTTTTAAAAAATCACACATTTTTTTGGAATTTATTAAACCCTAAACCCTGAGGATGGAAAAAGTCCCAATCAGAAAATCCGGCATCTCAGACCTGTCAAGGTGACATATAAGTCAATCAGAGAAGTCCCAATGATTTTTTGATGTGCGCTTGATTTCATGCAATACCCCAAAGATTTCAGAGTTTTCGGGAAAAGAGCATACAAAATCTGAATTTTCGGGTGGAAAAAATTGTGAAATTTGGATTTTTTTCCTGCAAACCACATTTTTGGGAAAATCTAATAATAAATAAGCGGAAAAAAACAGTGGATGTAATCAGAGTTTTTGGCAGAACATGTTGAGATAAATTCAGACTTGATAAATAACCCCGCTTTGTGTCTACCACCTTTGTTGTCTCAGCAAGGCCATTCATTTCGGCTATTATTATTTCCTTCCAAATGAAGTGGTGTCATAGTTAACTTTAGTTTTTCTTTTGTAACCTTCACTTTTGCACAGGGTTGGTAGGTCTCAAGTATCGATCTAATTTAGTTCAAAAGTAGAGGCTGAGACAAGAAGTGAGGCGGTGCAAGGCCACAGCTTGGTTTAATTTAAAAATACACTATACCAACTTACAAATAAGTTTTCGAAAGAAAATAACTTTTTTATTCTTCCTAAAGCACTGGCTAACCCCAGCAGGCCACCTTAGTAAATGTATAAACATAAACACTGCCATAACCAGGCCAGAATGCTCCATATCTACTAATTACATTTGTCCTTTCTCCATGTAAGCTGTGACAAACCAAAATATTTTTTTCTTAATTAAAGATTAATATATTGGTTGGGTGGGGGGTAGAAGTGGCTCGTGCCTCCTACACCAGCTCGCAGGACAGAGAGGCAGACCAGCCTGCTTTTAACCCTTTGGGTAGCGTGCCTCCCCTGCCCCACCACAAACTCATCTGAAGAGTTACCCTTGATCCCACCAAACCCTTGGGTTTCTTTTACATATAGCCAGACACATTTATTCTAATAAACATGGGAGTCCTTCATTAAAGCCTGCCTTCAAACAACAACAAACCATTAAGGATCTAATTACAACCTAAACTGTGCAATGTCAAAAAAGAAAATGAACTAAAATTACTGATTTGTTTTCTTGCTGGGAGCATGTTGCCTAAAAACAACCTTTACCACACCACTTCAGTCTCTCTCTCTCTCTCTCTCTCTCTCTCTCTCTTCTCTTCTCTCATACAGTATTTGTGTTATAAAGTATGGTTCTCATACAGAAATCACCAACAGAATATTTGGTTACATTTCTCTTGTATATTTTAAGATTATCCATTAAAGAATGACAAACCCATTCTCCCAGGTCATTCACTGTATTGTACGCCTTCTACCTTACAATTCCACCAATTAGGTGCTAGTACAGGTATGGGACCTGTTATCCAGAATGCTCGGGACCTGGGGTCTTCCGGATAATGGATCTTTCTGTAATTTGGATGTTCATACCGTACATCTACTAGAAAATGATGTCAACATGAAATAAACACAATAGACTGGTTCTGCTAACAATAAGGGGCAGATTCACTAAGGGTCGAATTTCGAAGTTAAAAATACTTCGAAATTCGACCCTCGAATTGAAATCCTTCGACTTCGAATATCGAAGTCGAAGGATTTAGCGCTAAACATTCGATCGAACGATCGAAGGATTTTTCGTTTGATCGAACGATTAAATCCTTCGAATCGAACGATTCGAAGGATTTTAATCAAACGATCGAAGGAAAATCCTTCGATCAAAAAAAGCTGAGCAAGCCTATGCGGACCTTCCCCATAGGCTAACATTGACTTCGGTAGGTTTTATCTGCCGAAGTAGGGGGTCGAAGTTTTTTTTAAAGGGTAAGTACTTCGACTATCGAATGGTCGAATAGTCGAACGATTTTTACTTCGAATCGTTCGATTTCGTTCGACTTCGATCGAATTTAACCAATTCGATGGTCGAAGTACCCAAAAAAAACTTCGAAATTCGAAGTTATATTTCATTCTAACCCTTCACCCGAATTTAGTGAATCGGCCCCCAGGGATTAATTTTATCTTAGTTTGGATCAAGTACAAGGCACTGTTTTATTATTACAGAGAAAAAGGAAATAATTTTTTAAAATTGGATTTGTATAAAATGGAGTCTATGGGAGATGGCCATTTCGTAATTCGGAGCTTTCTGAATAATGGGTTTCCTGATAGCAGATCCCATACTTGTATGTGTAATGAAGAAAATAAGCCTATGGCCTTCGCGTGTAAAATAAATACTAAGCATGATCCGGATGGAGTACTGCATTGTAGTCATTACCTCTTTGTGCACTATGAAGCATGAACCTAATATAAGAGAAAATTTAAAAAACATGAGAAGTGTAATTATATAAATCACAGCAGGAAAAGATCCAAAGCACTGACCCTTAATGTAATGTTGAAAGTCTTCTATTTGCCACTTCTCTACAGCATGTGGGTGAGCTGTTTTGTTTTCCTTCATTGTCAGTCACTAGCTTTAGAAAATAATTATGGAAGCTTATTTCAAATACTTACCTACCTTTTCATACATCATCTCTACAATGTATCAGTTTCTGTTATAACTATAATCTGTTAGAGGCATCACTCAACCAGTCAAGGGTATAAACAATGATATTGACATTATATAATTTTTCTTGGTAAGTAAAATTTGATTCCTCATGATATAACTGATTCAATTCCTAAAGGGATACTGTCATGGGAAAAAAAGATTCCAAAACGCATCAGTTAATAGTGCTGCTCCAGCAGAATTCTGCACTGAAATCCATTTCTCAAAAGAGCAAACAGATTTTTTTATATTCAATTTTGAAATCTGACATGGGGCTAGACATAGGGGCTGATTCATTAAGGGTCGATTATCGAGGGTTAGTTAACCCTCGATATTCGACTAGGAATTAAAATCCTTCGACTTCGAATAACGAAGTCGAAGGATTTAGCGAAAATACTGCGATCGTACGATCAAAGGATTATTCCTTCGATCGAACAATTAAATCCTTTGAATCGAACGATTCGAAGGATTTTAATCCAACGATCGAAGGAATATCCTTCGATCAAAAAAACTTAGGAAAGCCTATGGGGTCCTTCCCCATAGGCTAACATTGACTTCGGTAGCTTCTAGCTGCCGAAGTAGGGGGTCGAAGTTTTTTTTAAAGAGCCAGTACTTCGACTATCGAATGGTCGAATAGTCATACGATTTTTAGTTCGAATCCTTCGATTCAACGTCGTAGTCGAAGGTCGAAGTAGCCCATTCGATGGTCGAAGTAGCCCAAAAAATACTTCGCAATTTGAAGTTTTTTCACTTCGAATCCTTCACTCGAATTTAGTGTATCGGCCCCATATTGTCAATTTCCCAGCTGCCCCATGTCATACTGCAAGTTGGAGTGATATCACCCCCTCCCTTTTCCCCCCCAGCAGCCAAACAAAAGAACAAAGGGAAGGTAACCAGATAACAGCTCCCTAACACAAGATAACAGCTGCCTGGTAGATCTAAGAACAACACTCAATAGTAAAAACCCATGTCCCACTGAGACACATTCAGTTACATTGAGAAGGGAAAACAGCAGCCTGCCAGAAAGCATTTCTCTCCTAAAGTGCAGGCACAAGTCACAAGACCTGGGGCAGCTGGGAAATTGACAAAATGTCTAGTCCCATGTCAGATTTCAAAATTGAATATTAAAAAATCTGTTTGCTCTTTTGAGAAATGAATTTCAGTGCAGAATTCTACTGGAGTAGCACTATTAACTGATGTGTTTTGAAAAAAACATGTTTTACGATAACAGGATCCCTTTAATTCATTAATTCATTAATGTTTGTAAAAATTTGCCCAAAGAGGGAAGCCATTATTTTATAGGTTTTTTTAAAGCTCACTTACACAAGGCTCCCTGTGCAGAATAACCTTCAAATATATTTTAAGAAAGATTCATTAAAAAAACAAGAACAGAACTTAAATGTTAAGCTTTCTTACAATGTGGATTTTCCCTTAAATCTTTGTTAATTTAAATCTGTCTGCAGCCTGACTGGTCAAAAGCCCATGTTACCCTTCAGGCATATCGGCTGTTATTGATCTGATACCCTGGATGTTGGCATAGAAGTATATAAGACAGAAGTAGTTAGTGTGATTAGGTGCCATTTGGCACAGAAGACAAGGAGATGACACTTTATAAGAAGTCCTTTTAAGCCTCTGCAAATTTTAAATATTGACCTCACACAATTTAGTGGCTTGTGAATTCTAGTTTGTGGGTTTGACTGAGGGCCACTATCAATCTGCTTGAGTTACCTTTTTCACATTTCAAAAAAAAGTGTCACTTTAAATAATCTTAAACTATAATTACCCTGTATGTCAAATATAAACATTGGTTAACAAAGGAACAAAAGTCTTTAAACCTGTTAAATGAACAGCAAAGAGAATATTTATGGTAAAGTTAAAAAACAGGGTATACACTGTTCTTCAGGTCGATTCACACCAGATAAAGTCTCTCTTGTTTAAATTGAGTTCCTTAAAAATGTGCCTCAGAATCCTCTACTCTTCTGAAATAGCAGAGATTTGTAAGTTATTTTCCTGTGCATAATTCATGGCATGCTTGGATGCACTCACTAAGCTATACAATTTGCAGCCACTTGCTTGTGTGTATTGATGCTATTCATTAAAGGAGAAAAAAAAAAAAACCCTGACCCCCACCCCACGTAGACCCTCCTCCTCCCAGCATAGCTGCCCTCCGGGGTAATGCCCCTAACTTTATACTTACCCCTTGGCGCAGATTAAGGCATCAGAGTTCCACACAGCCATCTTCCGGGTCTTCGTATCTACTTCCGGCGCTTCAGCAATTTACGTCCATTTTGGTGCATGGGCAGTTGTCGCAAATTGCTGCACATTGCCGGTCTCCCACTCAACTTACCAAAGACCCGGAAGATGGTTGCGTGGTACTCTGATGCCTCAATCTGCGCCGAAGGGTTAGTATAAAGTTAGGGGTATTTCTCCGGGGGCAGCTATGCTGAGGGGGAGGAGGGAGGGGAGTCTACGTGGGATCAGGGGGGTAGGGTTTTTTTTTTTTTTTAAACAGTTGAATTCTCCTTTTAAAGGTACCTGTGTCCAAACATGCTTCTTGTACACTGGCATTTCAGGCATTAAAGCCACCTGAGGCGGTGTTCGCAATGCACCTCATGCTTACCTTAACATCGCCAGAGGGGGTCCAGCCCACAATGCTAGCGCAGAGAGGCTCTTAACGGAGTTTTTCACCTTCCAAACACTTTTTTTCTGTTGTTTTCAAATTATTCACCATAAACAAAGACTTTTTTTTTAAATTGCCTTCCATCTTTTATTTTTTATTGTTTTCCCTAAAGTTAAATTTTAATGTTCCTGTCTCTAATGTTTCAGTCTGGCAGCTCAGTGATCCAGGAGCAGATTCTGAACTGTTACAATTTGCTACATTTCTCAGCCGTATCTGTATTATTAACTATTGTATCAATTCTAACAGCTGCCTGTAATGAAGCTAAGGGATTCTGCTCAGCAGGGACAAAGATAACAAATGTATCAATTTAGAACTGTTTTAAGGAGTCTGCGACCCTCCAAAGCGACTTTAGAAGGGGAAAAATGAAACTTTAAACTTCAATATTAGGGAAACAGACACAAATAGAAAATGGAAAGTAGTTGGTTTAGATCTTTATTCCTGGTGAACAACCTGAAACCAACTGAACTGGAAAAAACATTAAAAGGTGAACAACCCCTTTAAAGTAACCAGGAGCCGCTTTTTGCCACCCCTGATAACTTCTGGGGAACTGCCGCCTGAGACAAAGTGCTCACCTTGCCTCATGGCAGAAACGCCCCTGTTTTTGTATTTCCGCACAACTGTTCTTGTCTGATAAATCCCCACCTCTAAATGTATACAAACTTTAAGCCACCACCACCTTGAACATGGCATCATTTTAAGCACATCATTCTTGTGTCTAAAGAATCACTCACAAGGGTGCCAAGATCCAGATATAAAACAATCCCGGCTAAAATTTTGACCACAACTCGTACCTGATTTGTCAAAATATGCACATGAAATGACACCGGATGCAATTGACCACTAATCTTTATGCAGCCACAATGAATTATGGGAAACGTGGTGCATTGTGGGTTAAAAAATGGGCAATTGCATTTTTCACAATGTACTTGCAATTGTGAGTGGTCTCTTTTACCTCACCTCTATGATATTCATCATAGGGAAGCCAAAGGCAAAGGTTATGCCTTATGCGAGGAAACATTAGAAAATGACTGTTTGAAAGTGAACTGTTATCCAGAATGCTCAGGGTAACCTGGTGCTTTCTGGATAACAGATCTTCTGTAATTTGGATCTTCATACCTTAAGTCTACTATAAAATCCTGTAAACATTAAAAACACCCAATGGTCTGGTTCTGCTTCCAATAAGGATTAATTATATCTTAGCACGATTCAAATAAAAGGCACTGCTTTATTATTATAGAGAAAAAGGAAATTGTTTTAAAAAATTGGATTATATGGATAAAATGGAACCTATTAGAGATAGCCTTTTTGTACTTTGGAGCTTTCCGCATAACGGGTTTCTGGATAATGGATCTCATTCCTGTACACACATTTCTGTATTGATAAGTAAAATAAAATCTAATCGCATTAAAATAGTTCAGTTGCCTTCTTAAATAATCTACATACCAAGCTGTCTTTAAAGATTAGCGAGTGACTGCACATTGCAAGGTGAACGTGTTCTGTAAAACAGAGAAGTCTTTCTCAAGATGGCAAGACAGTGGGAGACTGACATATCAATCTGTTGGTGACGCCTGGGTCAGTGGAAAGTAACATATTGGAATATGGGACACGGAGGGTTGTTTATTTGGACCCTGCTTTCTCTGCTTCTGGATCAGTAGAAATTGTGGTAATTGGTATTGTCACTCTCCTGGTGCTGTTTTTCTCCAGCAATAACTGCATCCTCACAAATACAAAATACTACACATGCTTTCCACATCTTGAATGCGAGCGAAAAATGATGTGTTTCCATGGAAATGCATTGTTTTCCTTCCACTAGAAATATGACATAAGTTGTTATTCTTTAACAAAGAAGGATCTGGAAGCATCCAATTAAACATACTGTTGCCATATTACGGTAAAATCATGACAGGCACTTGAAGCTTTTTTTAAGTATAAAGAATAGGAACCTGTATCATCACGTGGGGACAACGGCATTCACTGAAATGGCAGGCGCTGGCAGAATTATGGGGTTAAGGAAAGTCTATGAGAAGTCATAGAACAGAGAGAAGTGAGCTTGATTTTCTATGCAGCCTGCAATATGAAAATGAATATCTTTCAAACAAACAGGTACAGTTCCTGTCAACAGCACATCCACATTCACGGCTTGTACACAGACAATTTGTACAAAGGCTGAAAAGATGCTCTTAAAAGGAAAATAAAAAAACTGTTTGTACCTGTAAGCAGGAATGTTGTTGTGAGCTCAGAGGCAGCAGAAAGTAACGAGAGAACATTAGTTTAATCGGTGACAATTAGTTTGCTCATATGTTTTGCCAGGAATAGAAGAAGAGATATTCTACAGGGGCTGTGTGATTATTTTCACACCACACATCTGAGCTGGGGCCAGAATAAATGTCGATTTTATTTTTCTAAACACCGTAAAAAATGTATATTTTGAAAAATGTTTCATAACATATTTTAAGCAATCTTATAACCCTGTCTCATGAACCTTTGGGCCACAGTTTATAAAGATTTTTGAAGTTACATTTTTGGTGTTATAGCAATGTAATCTTTAGCTGGGTATGTTATTGTACCTACAGTATTTTAAAATGGCACTCCTCTGAGTTCTAGCTGTTCTGCTCTTCATTATTTAATGCCAGAAATCAATGAATATGAATGAAGTTACTGTAGTGACATATACATGTAACTGTTTTTCTGTGTCTCGTAAACAATTTCTGAATGTTTTCCTTTACCCCCCACCTCTTTGTTCCAAAATTCATGGAAGCTAAATTATTTTCATTTCTAATGATCTTTCATCAAATAGCTCATTTTTACATATTAATCACAATCAATCTAACACTACGAAAATATTAGGAGGATTCAGTAGGCTCTTTATAATGATCACAAGGACTCATCTGATGTTGTTTTCTTGGAATAATAAAAAAAAGAAAATGTGAATCATGCAGCCCTTTTTGGAGAAATGTTGGCCAGCATCCATGTTCCTTGGCCAATGACGCCACCAGCTTGATTCATGGTCTCCTAGCAGCTCTGTCTCTCATTTCATGAGCGCTACAAATTAAATGTGCCAACCACTCCATAATGTTATCAATCCCACATTCAATGTCCCCCCCTGTCTCTCATCATTCTTCCCTTGCCCTCCCTCTTCCAGCTCCATCCTTATGCCCCAGATGGCAGTCTTTGGAGTTCTGCCCTTGGTAATCTGCCATATATTATTCAGAAATGTGTTTTCCTTTTCAGATGTCTTGTGTTAGATCTTTTGTTGAACAGAGTGTTAATGGAAGTGCAGTGCTTCCACATTGCTGCCAGTTTTTCCAACACAAAGTCTTTCAGGGCTGCTTGAGAAATTGAAAATACTAGACAACTGTGTCAACTTCTCAGAGACAGTAAGCAGCAAGTGTGTCGAATAATTAGTAAAGAGTAAGAGAATGTATTTGATGTCTTGTAACTTATGATAAACTGGAATGCTTGTAAAGACTGGACTAACCTGATAATGGTTTCTTCAGTAGAATTTCAGGTTGTTATCTTTTACTTAGATTGTTAATCTGGACGGTACCAATGTTCTTTTATTACACTACTCTACTGAGACATCTTTGTGCAGAGTTACTAATGATCTTCCGTTTACCAAAGCCAAAGGTCACTTTTCCATCCTTATCCTCCTTGACCTATCATCTTCATTTGATACGGTTGACCAATCTCTCCTGATGCAGATTCTGTATTCACTTGGCATCTGTAACCAGGCTGCATCTTGGCTTTCTTCTTACCTCTGTAATCGATCATTCACTGTCTCTTATGATAACAAAACCTCATCTTCAGTTCCACCTAATGTGGGGGTGCCGCATGGCTCTGTACTTAGCAGGCTGTTGTTCTCCCTTTACACTCTGTCTTTGGGAGATCTCATCCATTAATTTGGCATCTGTATGCTGATGATACCCAAATATATTTATCCACCCTTCATTAACAGCTGAAACAGAGGCTCAAATCTCTAACTGCCTCCTGGCTATCTCAAATTGGATGAACCAGCGCCACCTCAAACTCAACATAACAAAAACTGAACTTATCATCTTTCCACCTAAGCCTGGTCCTACTCCTCTATTTACCTTCTCTATTGATGGCATGCTCATTAATCCTGTCAACTCAGCTCGCTGTCTGGGGGTAATCTTTGACTCCTCTGTCTCCTTCTCTGATCATATTAACAATATTGCCAAAAGCCGTCCCTTCCTATCACCTGATACGTCCAAGACCCTCATGCATGCTCTCATCCTATCCCAACTAGATTACTGTAACCTTCTTCTAACTGGCCTCCCTAACTCCCATCTCTCCCCCCTACAGTCTGTATTAAACACTGCTGTCAGAATTAACCTCATCCAAAAGGGTACAGGCCCCTCCGCTGCTGACGTCCTTATCATGGCTTCCTATGAAACATAGAATATCTTATGAACCCCTCCTCATAAACTTCAAAGCCCTTCATTCCTCTGCACCTAATTACATCTCATCTCTTGTTTCTCTATATGTTCCTGGTCGAAACCCCCGCTCCTCTCAAAGCAACCGCTTGATTGTACCCCCCACTACTACTGTTGTTTCTCGTATCAAACCCTTCTCTCTTGCAACTCTTTATATTTGGAATGCCATTACTGAATCTCTCAGGAGAGAATCCTCCTTCAGTGTTTTTAAAATGAAACTCAAAGACTACCTCTGGGAGCACCTGGATAACACCTGAACTGGTAACTGGCACTTATTTGGTAGTGTAACAAACTTTAACCTGCAGCACTTTAATACCGCTCCGAATTGTGTCTGTCTGTTACCCTCCCATTTAGACTGTAAGCCCTACCGGGTAGGGTCCTCTAGCCTTTTGTCTCCTTGACACTGAGCACTTAATCTGTATTGTAATTATATTTTATATTTATGTGAATTGTATTTGTAATAATGCACTTATTGTTACTTTTTATTTCAATGATCCCTTGTTTGTTAATTCTAATTTATTGTTTTGCTGTACAGTGCTTTGCCCTCAAGGAGCGTTATACAAATAAAAATATACATATATGCATAAATACATACATACACAAGAGAAGGATAACTCACCCTTTCACCTTCTTTTTTATATCATAATACTGTAAAAAATGCTTCTTTAACATTTCTAAAGGTTTATGTCTTCCTTTCTCTGTATGCACTACCAGAGCAAAGCATATTCTGGAATGCTGTGCTCTCCTTAAGTGGACTGTAATAAAATCCAAAAAAATAGCCCAAACAAAAATGACAAAATCTGTTCCAAAATGTTCCAAAATACAGAGCACAAGTCACATGACTGAGGGCATCTTGGAAACAAACATCATATCTAGCCCCACATCATATTTCAAAATTAAATATAATAAATATAATAAAATATGTTGCTCTTTTTTAACTGATGCATTTTGTAAAAGAAAACATGTTTTCCTATAGCAGAATCCCTTTAAGGTATATTCTAGCCTCTTCTTCCTAAATTGGCACCACATTTTGCTTGTCTGTGCATTTCAGTGCAAACAATACATTGCAGGTTTTGCTGCAATGGGTTGTAGTAGACACAAGGCTCAGCTGAAAACATAATTTTAAAATAGTGGAATATAGAAAATTGGCCAGAAAAAGATGATGGAAGTAAAATATATGTAAAGTGTAGTCAGCATATCTCCATTTGAAGCTGTGTCTGTGGACTGTAGGTAATTGTTACATGGAAGGCGTCCAGTTGCTCATTTTGTATACAAAATACTGAAACAACTTGAGCTAAATTATTAAACTTTGTGGCTGCCATTTTGTCTTGAAATAACATCAGTACAGAAATGCTTTGCGTACATTTTTACTTGATGGGTAACACAGGGAGCCATAATAACAGAGAAGGAGATCACTCACTCAGATTGCCATGAGTTTCCTATTGTCTGCCTGTTCCACTTAATTTCAATCTTTTTGTCTTAGCTTTTTAAGTGCTGAACTCCACAAGAAACTTTATAGGATGGTGTCAGGTTGACAAAACACATCCTACAAGTCAGATGTCCTGCAGTTATATGGGTTTAAAATAGAACAGGACTGATAGAAAAATCTATTGTGTAAACTACATGGAAAATTTTCCAACAACACAAAATATGATTCAAACATCATAGGAGTTATGTAATAACTAGAGGAGCAAACATCATATTGGTTGGCATGGGTTACTGCACCAAGCAGCATAGCAGTACAGACCTTCTGTTAAAATGTAAACTGCAAAAGTGCAAAGACACTCCAAAGACATATTTATCTGCTCAAATCTGCAACCAGCCGCCATATTGTGCAGAATTAGAAACAGGTTATTGTTAGCCGTGAGTCATTGCTCTATACAAAGCATATTCCTGAATGTCATTCTCTGCTGGTGCTGAGGAAAATATGATTGTTAAATGCTTCATTTTGTAAATAGCATAGCTTTCTATGACTCAAACGCTTCAGATTTTCCCCCTTATTTTGTATGTTCAGGCTAATTTCTATGACCTCTCCTTATAAGTTCACAAAGTACTCTATTGATTTCTGTTCCTTTTTCTTTACAGCTTCATTTTCAGCCAAGCTGTTGGACTTTTTAACATTGTTCAGTGGGTAATACTTTTAGGGCGCCCTTGATGAGGTGCTGACAGAAACATCTTTATTTGTGGAACATACCAGGGAACAATAGACTTCTTTCAACTGGCAGTTGAGCTGAAAGTTGTACCTACATTACAGCTAATGACCAATGGTTGTACAAAACTGATACTGTCTCTGGCTCCAACCCTAACGTGCAAAACCTTAGCCCGCACCTGACCCTAAAGGTGGCCATACACGGGCCGATAAAAGCTGCCGACAGACCGAGTCGTCAGCTTATTGGCCCGTGTATGGGGGCCCCCGACGGGCTTCCCCGATCGAGATCTGGCCGAAAGTCGGCCATATCTCGATCGGATGGGACTAAAAATCCCATCGGATCGCGGCCGCATCTGTTCGCTGATGCGGTCCCGCGATCCGACCGCCCGTTCGCATTCACTAGGATACGATTGTTGGGCCCTAGGGCCAATGATCGGATCAGCCCGATATTGCCCATATCGGTGGGCATATCGGAGGGAGATCCACTCGTTTGACTACATCGCCAAACGAGCGGATCTCTCCATGTATGGCCATCTTAACATGAAAAATGTTGCCATTGTAGGACCCATGCCCAATCTTTACCCAAATTATCTCACTCTTTATGCTACTTTTGTGTGTGCCACTGGTTCCAAGACATGGAGCAGCGGTGGACTGTACTTCACTATTCTGATCCACATTCAACAACAAATTTTGGCCCAAACCAGCCCAACCGGTGGTCAACCCATGGGTCAAACTCTGAATGCAAAAATCACAAGAAATTCATGGTTTTTTTCACTGATTAAAATCAGATTTTTTTCCTGCTAAGCAAATTTTCACGAAAATGTAATAATAAATAAGCGCAAAAAACCCGAGCGGATATGATTAAAGTTTGTAGCAGAAAATACTGAGATAAATTCGGACTTTGATAAATAACCCCCTTAAAGTGATATCTTGTTTGAGGACACCCTCCTGCAGCCCACTCTGTTTTAAGTAGCGTCATATGGATTTTATTGTATTTCACTGCTCTAATGTGTAAAAAATTGGCTGTGGCTGAACTAATTGATGTAGCTCTTTTGTTACATATGCTAGCTGTTGCTAGTTACAGCGCCAGTCACCAGATATTCCAGCAATTCACCCCTTTGACTCTATTACAGTTTACAGACTGATCTTCCACACACCATTTTTTAAATTACTTCTGTTAAGCTTCAGCAGAAGATATCCACTGGTGAATTTAAACAGAAAATGTGCACTCATGTGAACCTGTATGGGGTTGATTCTTATTCTGTTATGATCTGATCATTGTCCTAAAAACCAAACAATTGCGTCAACCCAATATGAACCATATTGTTTGCCCTTTCTGGTGTGTGGCCAGAGAGGGCAAAGACATACTTGTTTGCTGTTATAGCCAAATAACTTTCCATGTATTGCTAACTTTATAGTGGGTGCTTGTATAAACCAAGAGATAAACTCAATAAGATTAAAAATCCACATCTCTCAATGCAATATTGTTTCTTAAACTGTTATTACATTTTGAATTTTAATTGCGCATTGCAAATTTTAATTGAGCACTCTTAAGAAGTGCTTGAAGGTGTTGTAATCTTTTGGAGCAAACATAAAGACTTTTTCATTAAGAAGTTTTATTACATTAACTGCACATTGGCGCAAACTATAAAATTCACAAACGGTCTTCCACTGTTGTTCGCTAAACAGTTTCCAGGTTCGCAAAAGCTATATTAAATTTGCGCAAAGCAAAATTTGTTCGCTCAAAGGCACACATTGCGAATAGTTTTTCCGTTAGCGACTTTTATTACATCCCCCCGATAAGGCCTTATTAAAAAACATGCAACATAGGACATGTATGTATACTGTATGTAGCCCCACCTGCACACCCCTCATGAATCCAGCTCCTGTTTTTTTGTACTTTGCCCCCCTGTCCCATGATGAGCCCTATGACCAGATTGTTGTAACTTATTCTATACAATTCCTACAAACATATAAATGAAAAAAAGGACAAAGAGTTCCATAGCCTAAACCAGAGACATTACAACAACCACATAAAACCAGTTGATTTGCTAGTTCATGTAGACATATTGCACAGCTACAGTATTTAATTCTGTAATACAGATATACAGCGCTGCACTGTCATTTGTATTCAGCCCAAATGCAGAATATTGGCAGTTACAAGACAACATCAGGCCTGTCAAATGTTTCTATATCAGTTTATCTGTTCCTTGACCTTTAAATAATCTAAAAAACATGTGTTGAAGGACTATCTTAGACACATTGACAATATTGTTTTGCATTAATACTTCATAAAAAAAATAAATGTTTATATGCCTTTTGGTGCGCAGCGTGTTCTAGGTGTTTATTAGCCGCAGCAAATATTTTTGGATCTTTACAGCTGAATAGTGCATCGGATGTGAATGAACATGTCTTAGATTAGAGCGTTGCTTGGCAATATGTTTACAAACACTGCCACAGGAGCCAACAGTTTTGAAATAGCTGGGCAGGCTGCACATAGGTTTGGCCTGAATTGCAATCAGATATAAAAAGATTAGATCTTGACGCTCGCTGGGCTATGACATTCTGTTGGTTGACAGTTTCCCAGATACTGTGTGGGTCATGCTGAAGCTATGCGCAGGATTCCTAAAACTAGGAGGAGTGTCCAAATATGAATGAAAGCACATGTGGTGGAATTAGCTAAGTTTAAAGAGAATGTGGTGCCTGGAAGCGAAAATGTGATATGCTTTAAAAATATGCCAGTCAATGTTACTATTGTTGCCGAATGATTCTGGAGAGTCACAAATTTAAGACATGAATCCTAACAGTATCTGCTGTTTCATATACATGAATATGTCCTTTACTCTGGATTTTTCTAGTATAATGGAAAATGCTGCTGCTTTGGAAATCAAGAAAGATAAAAAAAAAACTCCAATAGTAATTTTGTAAAGGGTAGTGAACTTGGTGTTTAGGGTGGACAGCTTGACATTACAGTAGAGTCCAGTTTTTAAAGACCCAGATTTTATGGTTTCCTGAAATGAATGCTATTTTTTCACGACTCCATATAGGCAATATTTTTTCCTCTTGATTTTATGTTATCCCAGAATTTATGCCATTTTGATGCCATCCCCTGGGGAAATGTTAAACAGGGTTCTGCTGTATTACAGTAATTAAAGTGTATACTATATATACAGGTATGGGCTCTGTTATCCAGAATGCTCGGGACCTGGGGTCTTCTGGATAATGGATCTTTATATAATTTCAACTTTTATACATTTGGGGGCCGATTCACGAAGGGTCGAATATCGAGGGTTAATTAACCCTCGATATTCGACTGGGAACTAAAATCGTTTGACTTCGAATATCGAAGTCTAACGATTTTGCGCAAATCCTGCGATCGATCGATTAAATCCTTCGAATCGAACGATTTGAAGTATTTTAATTCAACGATCGAAGGAAAATCCTTCGATCAAAAAATCACAGGCAAGCCTATGGGGACCTTCCCCATAGGCTAACATTGACTTCGGTAGCTTTTAGCTGCCGAAGTAGGGGGTCGAAGTTTTTCTTAAAGGGACAGTACTTCGACTATCGAATGGTCGAATAGTCGAACGATTTTTACTTCTAATCGTTCGAATCGTTCGAATTCGATCAAATTCGATCAAATTTAACCAATTCGATGGTCGAAGTACCCAAAAAATACTTCGAAATTCGAATTTTTTTTTATTCTAACCCTTCACCCGAATTTCGTGAATCGGCCCCTAAGTCTACTAGAAAATCATGTGATAAAACCAAAAGGCTGGTTTTACTTCCAATAAGGATTAATTAGATCTTAGTTTGGATCAAGTACAAGCGACTGTTTTATTATTACAGAGAAAAAGGAAATCATTTTTTAAAATTTGGATTATTTGTAAAAAATGGAGTCTATGGTAATGATGAACGAATCTGTCCCATTTCGCTTCACCAAAACATAGGCAAAATATGCGGAGAAAAATTTGCAATATGCACCGAAATCGACGGGAGTCAAAATAATTTTGGCATGCGACAATTTTGCCGCATGGAAATTTTTTTTTTGCCGCCGGCGAATTTTTCGATCAAGAATATTTTTCTAATTTCTTTATTTGCATTTTATCGCCATTTTCCCCTAGCAAAGCTTTTCTAACTCCCCCTTTGCATGATTGAGTTGGCAATAACTACTAATTCAGTGGGGCGAATACTTGCAAGTGCTCCATATATGATGATGAAGTTGAAAAGATATGCATACATTATGACAATAGAAGCCAATAGGAAACTTTTGCAGAGAAATAATTTAAATTTAAAACCTATCATTTAAAACCATGTTTGCTTAGTAAACTTTTTTGTATCAACAGTGGTTAATATTTGAAAAGTGCAAAATTGCCACAGAGTTAAAAAAAAACCCATAAATACAGTAATTTTTCCCCCAGCAACAAAAAGTTAAATAATTTAATTTTAAATGTTGATAGGTTTGTTAAAAAGACTCTGGAAACACCAAGCTGCAAACCTAGAGTTTAATTGCTGATAGAAAAGCAGTGAACATGATTTCAACGCTGTACAGGAAAGATCTATGTTGGCTTCGATGACCAGCAAGCAAGTAGTGGAAAGTTTAGGGCATGTGTCATCTGGACAGAAGCCATGGGGACATCTGGATAGGACAGGAAACTTAATGCAAGATGTACAGTGCCATTTGGAACTATACTACACAAATCACAGCATTACATTTTAGTAACTTGATCACTTCCTCTGGATTTCCATGGTATTACACACAGCACAATCCAAGCCATTTAACACTTATTATTTGGAATGTAAAGCAAATCTTTACCCTTAAACCTTGGTTGTATTTCTGCCATATTCCAAAGCTTGTACTCCACAACCAGATAAATGTATTGGATTTAGGATGTATTGTAATTAGTGTGGCATACATTATTTATTCTTACATAGTATTGCTATATAGATACAAAGATCTATTACAGAGTTCAGTTATGTACATTATGCCCTGACCCAAAAGATCTGGCCGCCCTCCTTACTAAAGAAAACCACCCCTGTATTTTAACCTCGCTGGTGTCCTCCTTCTTCTGACCAGATTAGTTCTCCCCCCACAACCTTTATAAAGACAATAAAGGCATCATAGTAAGCTTAAATAATACATATAAACAGCAACAATAAAGTGCCCACCTTCCGTGGCAATGTCAGATGGGCAAGTGAGAGCAGGCAAACCATAGTTGTCCCAGGAGGTTACCATCCCACCTTTTGACACCCATGTACCAAACACTGCGGGCCTAGCCCCCCACCCCCTGGCAAGCATCCACCGTAAGCTGTGACAACACAACCGAGATCCCAACCCACCCTCCTTCCTGTTGTCCTCAAGGGGAGGGAGGGCGCAACAATGTTCTTCACTCTCAAAGGTAAAAGAGGTCTCTTCTTCCGATTTCTCCCACTATTATCTTTTCCTGACCTCACTTCTCTGTTTTTAACCCTCTCCTGCCAATCTTTTTTCTGTGGCTGTTACCCTCCTTTTGCCGGCCTGACCTACCTAGCACAGTCTAAGCTCCTACCCTTAAAGGTACAGAGCCTCCCTTCTAACTTAATCTTTAGGCCAGCTGATAAACCAGCTCATTCAGTTACATACTGCAAATATTTAAACCATTGCAACTAGTCATAAAACCCATTGATAAACAGTATCTTAACGACAACATTAAAGTATTGTGCACCCAATTATTCCTCAGTTGTGTATTTGTATTAACACACATCAATGGGAGATGGTTATATTTATGGAAATATAATCCATAGACCCCAATAGCAAAGTACTCATCTTTGTGACATTATGGGGCAAATTCACTAAGATTCTTAGTTGCGTCAGGCGCAACTTTGCCGCGCTTCGCCGCACTTCGGCACACTTCGCCAGGCGTAGTTTCGCCAGCGCACCGCAAATTCACTAAAATCCGAAGTTGCGCACAGGGGTAGCATATGGTTGCGAAGTTGCGCTAGAGTTGATTCGCTAAGTGAAGCGAAGTTACGCTAGCGAAGGTTAATTTGCATACGGCGCCAAATTCAAATTTCAATGGAGGAATACGTACAATCACTACAAAAGCCTGGGAAACCTTCAAAACATCAAATAAATGTTTTTTTTTTGCCCTACACATGTGTCCACTGTATAGTTAAGTTGCCATGAGTTAGGAAATGTAGGGGGGAAGGAGGGGAGCCCCAAAAATTTTTTCGATCTTTTTCAGCCTATCACCCATAATATAGAAAACACGCCAGCGTTTTTTGGGACTTTGAACTTTTTTGGAAGCAATCCCTATCTACTCTATTGCGCTTCGCCTGGTCTGAGGTGGCGAAGGAAGTCTAGCGTAAAAAGTAGTGTTCAGTACACTAAATTCGCTAGGCGTAAGGTTGCGAAGTAACACTAGTGAAACTACGCCAGCGTTCGTTAGTGAATTTGCGAAGTAATGAAGATGCCCAACACTAGCGAATTGACGCTAGCGTTCGGCGCTTCGGCGCTTAGTGAATTTGCCCCTATGAGTCCTGTATTCAATCAGGCTTTGAGTAATTCATGCTAGGGCAGGCAAAGGTATGGAAGAGGTTTCCATAAATATAACTTTAAAAATTTCCAAATTTCTTGTTGCTGGGAAAGTGCAACTTTTAGTTGCTTTTCACTTTCCCATGTGATCTAACCATTCTTTATATTTATGCAAATACAGGCTAAACAATCTGGATTATGTTTTCCCAATTAAATAGATGATGTTGTCCTTTTAAAACAGATGAAACTGGGCACATAAAAGACTTAGCTCCCAGTTTGTAAGCTTTAACAAGAGTCTAATCACCCTTACATTAAAGTATATGTTCCTTAGCAGAAATGTATTGTCCCTTATATGGTATGAGGCCGACACATTCTCTTACAACAGACCTCAGAGTCACATCAGATTATATTAGAAGCCTTGGTAATGAATAGGGATGTAGCGAACGTCGGGAAAAAAGTTCGCGAACATATTCGCGAACTTGCGCAAAAATGCGAGCGGTTCGCGAACGGTTCGCGAACCCCATAGACTTCAATGGGAAGGCGAACTTTAACATCTAAAAAAGACATTTCTGGCCAGAAAAATGATTTTAAAGTTGTTTAAAGGGTGCAACGACCTGGACAGTGGCATGCCAGAGGGGGATCAAGGGCAAAAATGTATCTGAAAAATCTGCCTGTGTGTGCTTGGAAGAGATAGTGTAGGGGGAGAGCTGTTAGTGATTTCAGGGACAGATGATAGTAAGTTTGCTGGCTAGTAATCTGCTTGATACTGCTCTGTATTGGAACAAAAAAATAAATAAAAGCAGTCCTTACAAGGACTACTGTTATTGCAGCAGTCAGCAGATGAGATCAGAAGCAGGACAGCTGCCCACTGCAGCTACATACAGAGCACTGCAGTAGAAGGTAGATTACTAGCCAGCAAAGCTACCTAAGCTTAAATGTCCCTCAAACCCCTGCAGACTTCTGTCCCTCCAATAACAGAGCAGTATCAACACGATTACTAGCCAGCAAACTTTCAACTGTCCCTGAAATCACTAACAGGCAGCAGCTCTCTCCCTACACTATCTCTTCAGCACACACAGGCAGAGTGAAAAAAAGCTGCAGGGCTTCGGTTTTTATAGGGAAGGGGAGTGGTCCAGGGGAGAGCTTCCTGATTGGCTGCCATGTACCTGCTGGTCTGGGGTGAGAGGGCAAAAAAAAGCGCCAACAATGGCGAACCCAAAATGGCGAACGTCGCGCGACGTTCGCGAACTTCCGGCGAGCGCGAACACCCGATGTTCGCGCGAACAAGTTCGCCGGCGAACAGTTCGCGCCATCTCTAGTAATGAATAGGAATTGATTTTCCCTCTCTATCGCTGGAAGGATACTTAACAGCAACTAACCACTTAGAACTAGGTCATAAGCTGCATTTCTATTAAATCATTCTTTTCATTGCAAAGGACAGTTTATGATATAGTTGTAATTGGATGCAGTGATTTCTGCCAGTAAATTATGCCCCAGACATGTCACTATCCTGAGGAACAAAGTCACTAACACAGGAAATATTTAATACTGTAATTGGATTTGAGCATGGAAATTTTGCCTGTCTGAATTATGCTGGCATAATACTCCCTGCGAATATATACTTGGGATATTCGGTATGGAAAAGTTTCCTTAATTTAAGATTATGACATATACAATTTGGGTCCTTTCCTGATTTAACAGACTAATGCCCTTTTACATAACACAAGGTCCTTATAAAACAGGTTTGCTGAGATGGCAATGGAAGATTTAACCGGCCTGCTCAGAGCTCTAACCCAACTGGAATGTTCATGTGAGCCAAGCCTTGATGTCATCGCTGGCCAACCTCACTAATGCTCTTGTGACTTTATAGAAGTGAATCTCACATATTTCCAGTCTTTTCAGAAGAGCAGAGTAGTGGTTATTACAACAGCAAATGGAGCACTTTATTAATTCCTTTTGGTTTCTAATGATATTATGGACAGTTTGGTGTCCACACATGACCCCATACTACTTAGTTAACAGGATTATCTTCAACACAGGGAGTCCAATAAAATAATGACCAATTAAGTTCCTGCCATGGGTATACCTCCAGTCAAACCAACCCATTACACCTAGAACACACCCCTGATTTTCCCAAATTCTGCCCCCTTCCCAGATAAAAGGGCTCAGTTACAATGTGCAAAATGCAAAAAAATGCCATCAGCTGCAGCTCTCTGCACTCCAAAACAAATCATTCAATTTGGAGTTGTTTGCAGCCTTCCTGATTTTCGGAGAGAAAAGCCAAATCGAGTTTTTGAAATTCTAATTAAATTCCGTGAGTGCCGGTATATATATCTATATATATACTGTGTGTGTGTATATATATATATATATATATATATATATATATATATATATATATATATATATATATATATATATATATAGATATATATATATATATATATATATATATATATATATATACCTGTATATATAGAACCTGTTATCCAGAATGTTTGGGATCTGGGGTTTTCCACATAATGGGTCTTTTGTGTAATTTGAATCTCAATACCTAGGGGGTTATTTACTAAGCTCAGAATACCCGAAATTCCCTGAAATCTGAAAAAATCTTAATATTTTGTGTTATAATATGCTTTTGAAAAAAAAAAAAATTCTGAATATATTAAACCCCTAGGGCTAAAAAGCCCGAATATAAAAACACGGCATCTCAAACCTGTCGAGGTTGCATAAAAGTCAATGGGAACAGTCCCATTGATTTTTGGTTGTGTCGGGGGTTTCGGGCAATTTCACTATGTTTTCGGGTGAAAACTCCAAAAATTTCGTAGTTTTCGGGGAAAATTCAAGGAAAAAACTTGAAAACCGGAGCTTTTCCCGCAAAGGTAATTTTCGGGAATAATAAATAAGCGTTAATAACCCGAGCGGGTTAGATCGGAGTTTGTAGCATCCGATATTGAGATAAATTCGGACCTTAATAAATAACCCCCCTAAAGTCTATAAAAAAAACAATTGAAACATATAGGGGCCCATTCACTAAGTTCGAGTGAAGGAATAGAGGAAAAATAGTTTGAATTTCGAATGTTTTTTTTGGCTACTTCGACCATCGAATTGGCTACTTCGACCTTCGACTACGACCTTCGACTTCAAATCGAACAATTCGAACTAAAAATTGTTCCAATATACGACCATTCGATAATCAAAGTACTGTCTCTTTAAAAATTTTCTCCGACCCCCTAGTTCGCCACCTAAAACCTACTGAGGCCAATGTTAGCCTATGGGGAAGGCCCCCATATAGGCTTGCTAACAATTTTCTGATCGAAGAATAATCCTGCGATCGATGGATTAAAATCCTTCGAAACGTTTGATTCAAAGGATTTAATTGATCGATTGAACGATTATTCCTTTGGTCGTTCGAACGAACGAATTGCACAAAATATCGAAGTCGAAGGATTTTAATTCGGCAGTCGAATATCGAGGGTTAATTCGGCTCTGTCTGGATAGATATCATTTCTCACAGCAATTCCTGAATAAAAAAACTAAAATCAAGAAGAAAAAAGTACATTTTTAAGATGATATATGAATTTACAATGTATTAAATATTAGGTCAATTCTAAATTCTTATGTGGGGGCTGTACTATTTTCTTGTACCTTTGTTATATTTTTCAGTCATATTTATTGTAGCTGTTTGTCCCCCGCAATACTGAGCTTTATACTTCTCCTTTATGAATAAATAATGCCAAGCCTCCTCATGCATTAAAATGCTACTTACAGTGTGGGAAGGAGAGATTGGTCTTGTGTGTTTGGATGTACATGTACTTTTAAAATGCATTTACATCAAAGGATGCCATGAAATAAATATTCATTGTTTTAAAAAAAAAAAAAAAACAAGAGGCAAAAAAAACCTAGAGAATTATTAGTTAAAAACATAAATATACCCTGTCTTCTTGTGAGACTTTAATGGGTTTCTCCCAAACTACTCTTTATTTTAAATTGCTTGCCAGTAACAAGGTCATCACATGTCATTTTTCATAAAGGCAATGAAAAACCTAGAACCAGCTTTAGTCTCCTGATATATCTTTAATCTGTCATGTGATTATAAAAAGCTCTCATTAAAATGCTTCTGAACATAATACACAACATCTCATTAGCTTCCTGGATGCACACCATTTAAAGGGAAAGCAGAGAAAATGAATGGTTTAAGAACATGACCCAAATACTCCACATTTTTAGAAGAAATAGCCCTTCTCCAAATATTACAGAGAAGCAATACCTGTACAAGAAGGATTCTTGTACAGGTATTGGACCTATTATCCAGAATGCTCCAGATAATGGATCTTTCTGTAATTTGGATCATTGTACCTTAAGTCTACTAGAAATGATGTAAAAAATAAATTAACCCAATAGGCTGGTTTTGCTTTCAATAAGCATTAATTATGTCTTAGTCTGGATTAAAGGAAAACTATTCCCCCAAAATGAATACTTGAGCAACAAATAGTTTATATCAAATGAAGTGGCATATTAAAGAATCTTATCAAACTGGTATATATATATATATTTAAGTAAATATATATATTTACTTAAATATATACATATATTTAAGTAAATATTGCCCTTTTACATCTCTTGCTTTGAACCACCATTTCGTGATGGTCTGTGTGCTGCTTTGGAGATCATCTGACCAGAAATACTGCAGCTCTAACTGTAACTGGAAGAAGTGTGGAAGCAAAAGACAGAAACTCTCTCTGTTTATTGGCTCATGTGACCTAACATGTGGTTTGTTTGTGTGCGCCGTGACGCCTACAATCCCGGGGGCGGCCCTTATTTTTTAAAATGTAAGTTTTCTAGTTATGATTACCCAATGGCACAGACTACTAAAAAAGTATATTATTATGAAAATGGTTCATTTACATGAAGCAGGGTTTAACACATGAGCTGTTTTATACAATATCTTTTTTTTGAGACCTACATTGTTTGAGGGGTATAGTTTTCAAGGTACTGTTTTATTATTACAGAGAAAAAGGAAATCACTTTTCAAAATCTGGATTATTTGGATAAAATTGAGTCTATGGGAGACAGCCTTTCCATAATTGGGAGCTTTCTGGATAACAGGTTTCTGCATAGCTGTACTGGAAGAAAGCAGTGCTATAAGGTTTATCCATCCTGTGTCCAATGGGTTTTGGGGAACAATATTTTTTCATTCTTCTTTTGTCATGCTTTGCATTTTTCTGTTGTAGTATTTCTGAAACAGTTTTGAAATAGTAGAAAACATTATTATTTCTATTTTTTTCTATTTTATTTTACATATTACTTCATTGTAAGTTATATATTCTGTATAATATGTTATTGTATTAATCTTCTTATTCTGCATACTATTTGTTATCATATTGATTTTTATGGTTTATTGTGAAAACCAAATAAAATATTTCAAATCAAGAAAACATTATTAATTTGGTATCCAATAACAACTGACATTGTCACAGCAGACATGAGAAGTGCTAATATCAACAGGGTATTGATTTGCATTTAGCGCTGATATCATCTAAATTAATGTTTCATGGGCTTGCTGAGCCTATTGTGAAACTGTGTGCAGGGATGTAGCGAACTGCCGATTTGGTGTTCGCGAACGCCGTTCGCGAACACCGGCAAAAAATTCGAACGTTCGCGGACAGTTCGCGAACTTCGAACACCCGCTAAAATCGTTCGATTCGAACGATCGAAGGATTTTAATCATTCGATCGAAGGATTTTCATTCGAATCGAACGATCGAACGTTTTAAAATCGTTCGATTGAATGAAAATCATTCGATCGAATGCTTACAATCGTTTCGAACGAATGGAAATCGTTCGATTTTTAGCGGTCGAAGGAATTCGAATGGTCGAATGGTCGAACGATTTTTATTCGAATCAAACGCGAACTCAAAATGCGAACGTTCCCAAACGTTCGCGAACATTCGGCGGACGCGAACGGTCGAAGTTCGCGCAAACTAGTTCGCAGGCGAACAGTTCGCTACATCCCTAACTGTGTGCTTAGTATATTAAAACTCTTACGCTATAAAGTCTGTATATAAAAGTAGCATATCATTCCCCGGCTAGAGTTTATTCAAGCTGCTCCCTTTTATCCCTGATTAAAGTTCTCTTATGGTTCTCTCCTTTAATAACAATAGAGCTAAACAATGACCATTGTGGAATGGACTTTATTCACTATTTCTCCAGAATAATGTGATAATAAGGTGTTATTGTGGTTTTATTGAGACATCATCATCTTATAACTTATACCTTCCTAGCCCTTGTGTAGTTGACATGTTTCAGTTATAAAATATGGATCTGGATCTAAAGATGGACTAACATCTCTAAATGTTTTGTGAAACTTTTTTTATGCATTTATTCATGAGATGACAGTTGATAGAATTTCAAAACATTCCAACATTCCAAATGGTTTGTTTTGTATCCATCTGGCACCTTCCCGCCCTACATTTAGACATGCACATTCATGGAATAAGACTTGAGCGCTTTCATTCCTCCTAAGGTTGTGCATTTGCCTTCTACAGCC
Source organism: Xenopus petersii (assembly GCA_038501925.1). Classification (NCBI taxonomy): domain Eukaryota; kingdom Metazoa; phylum Chordata; class Amphibia; order Anura; family Pipidae; genus Xenopus; species Xenopus petersii. The sequence goes on from CM076685.1 coordinate 81,536,766, forward strand.
AAGATTTTTGAGTCTACTGTAACCTTAGTCCTGTTTTAACCTATTGAAATTACCCTAAAGCAGGTAACACATGATCTGCAAATAAGTAGGGATAAAGGCCTTAATCTGTTTTTGTAATGACTTCTCTTAAGTGTATGACATCATAGAATATGCATGAGTGCTAAGAATTCTTCACTTAGCATCACTCCTGGGGGCAAATTTAATAAAGGGTGAAGTGACTAACCCTGGCAAAAATTTGCCCGAATAACATAATCTCGGAACTTCACCAATTTACTAACGGTCGCTGGCGTAACTTCGCTAGCGAAGGAGATAGACTGTAGCGGTCTAGCGGACTCTAACGCTCCCTAATGGTAGGTGAATTTGCGATCTGGCGAATGGACGTAACTACGCAAATTCACTAAGATGCGGATTTTACTGAACGTTACCTCTTGCGCCAGACTTGCCTTCACCACCTCAGACCAGGCAAAGTGCAATAGAGAAGACAGGGGTTATTAAAAAAATAGTTTTTCTAAGTCCAAAATAACAATGTCGTCTTTCCCTTTTTTCAGGGTGATAGGCTTCAAAAGAGCGTACATTTTTTTGGGGGTAACATGCTTCCCCCTACACTTCCTAACATATGTCAAATAAACTATACACTGGGCTCAATATAACAACTTTATTTTACTTTATTAAGGTTCCCTGGGCTTGTCTATTGTAATGCATTTGCTGCAACATATACGTCCATTGAACTTTAACTTCCCCTGGATGCAAATCAGCCAACGCTAGCGTAACTTAGCCAGCGTTCGGCGCGCTGGATGCAATTTAGGATTTTTAGATTTACGCCTGACAAAGTGTTGTGATGTGAGCGAAGCTGTCGCTGGCGAATTTTTGGAGGTTAGTAAATTTTCCCCCTAGTGTCAGGGGCCACCCCATGTAATAGCTCAGCACATCTGAAAATTATTGTTCTGCTCCCTCCTAAATACAGTAATTTCATCATTTTAATCTAAATGATGCCTTAAATGTTCTGGCTAGTCTATATTTATGTTTGCAGTATCATCCTACATGCTCAACTCCAGGTTAAAATTGAACAAATTAAACATGCACATTGTCTAAAGACCGATTGCATCTGCCCTTCAACATATTAAATCTGTTGCAGTTATTTGAAACTTCCTCCTCATCAACATTTCTAGGAAATTTCACTTTCTTTGTGTCTTTATAAAAACATAAGGGCAATTTATCACTGGGTGATCTGTGTGCATAGTGTGTTTTGGATGCAGATCACCATGTTTTTTTTTACATATGATACAGAGCTTTTTTTCTATAATTCCAGAGTAATTGCAAGTATGCGGGGAGTTACATCTGCTGCACTTGTGCCCACTCCATCAAAATGGACACAATTGTCTGGTAGCTAATTGGATGCACGCTGAAGATAATATTTTCAGAGACTGGAAACTTTCAAGTTGTATTTTAACATATTTAAAAGGACATTATGTTTCCTACTTTTATATACAGTAGAAACATTTATAAGAGAAAAATAGCCTTTGCACAAGGAATATGGTTATGTTTATTTCCTAGTAGAAGTGTATATAGCCATGATTCCACTTGCCAAGCTACAGAAATATTGATTTAAATGTTAAATAAAAAAAATCAACTTTTCTGCAGAATAAATGTTAATATGCATGCCTATTTTCATATCTCTATCCTGTGGATTATTTGTGATTTAACCATCCATTTGTTATGTTCTGCAAAGCTAACAAGTGAAGTTGTGCTACAAGGAAGACTCACTAACCATATACTGATATAAATGCAATATGCCATTTTTTCTTTGTATTCAGAGAAGGTTCGCTTTACCCAGCCCCTCCCCTTCTGTACTTATTTGCCTGTGAATTCTCCATACTTCACACCCCCTTTCAAACTGTTTGCTCTTCCTCCTCCACGCCCACCTGCCACATTGTTCACTACATTGTCAACCGGCATTCAGAACAAAATATGAAAGGAACACATAGGGGAAAATCTGTCCTCTTATTTCATCCAGGAATACTGATATCTAAAACAGGAAAGTTGTTTCTGAGCATCTTGTTAGTGGGGATTTTCACAGCTATCATTAGTTGTGACTAGGTTTGAGCACAGTAAACAATACAGATTTCTGAACTGGAGATTTTATATATATATATATATATATATTTCTAGCTAGTGTACAGCCTGCATTGCCAAGAACACTTTGCAACAGTGATTATTGATCTACGTATCTTGACAGCGCTATATAAATAAATGATGATGATGATGATCTACTTGTACCCAGTGTCGGACTGGCCCACAGGGATACCAGGAAAACTCCCGTTGAGCCAAGGTATCAGTGGACCCTCATGCTGCTAAACATTTGGCCTATTTCATGCCCATTCCTTATTTCTATGAGAACAACGAGCCTAAACAGATGGAATAATAGATTATAGTATGTAAAGAAAAGACTAGGAGAATAGAGGTTGAGTGAGGAGAAGAAAAATAATAGTACTAAGAGTTGGCCCCTGGTCTAAGGTTTTTTGGTGGGCCCCTGGTGTCCCAGTCCAACACTGCTTCTACACAAATGTACTTACATCGTGCATGATATGTAAAAACGTTGACTCACACTTTTACACATTTTAAGGCTTATATACGTCCTGCAGTTGTGGTTCATGCACTTTCCCCACAACTTGTTTCCACTCAGTCCTTCCAGCCTTTCATTACGAATTGAGTGCTGCTGCATCTGTTGACGCAAGGGAACCCTGGAGCTTCTGCCACCACTGAACCATGCGGTTCACTTTGGCCAGCATGGGGCTGCCACATCCGGGGCCTGCACCCCCCAAGGTCCCCAGCACTTCCTCTACTATCCCCAACGCCCCAGGAACACCCTTTGCTCTGCTTCAATCACCACAGTTCAGATATGCCAACAAAAAAGGGTACATATTTTACTCAATGCCAAACACCAGAAATCAACACCAGAGATTAAAAAAACAATCTGTTCAATTGAGCCCAACATGTGATAACTGACACAATTGAAGTAGACAAATCTGACACAATTGTAGTAGACACAGCACATTTGTATCAAGAGCATGGTCCTTTGGCAACCACAATAACACTGGAATTCTGGGAAAATGCTGCATTGTGGGAAAAAAAGCATGACAATTTCACTCCCAAATGTATTTTGAATAACTGCATTTGCAGACAAACATTTGACCTTCTCCTGATAGCCCCTTCCCTATTATTTATCTAGGTTTCATTATTTATCAAGCTCTTGTTTGTGATATAGTGTCTAGCTCTAAATCAGCCACAGAAAACTTACTGTTACTCATATTCCATTGGACTACGTTACCCAGCCTCAAGCTGTCAGGGGATGCTGGTGCCTGTAGTTCAATAACTTCTGGAAGGCTGTCAATTGCTTGGTAGGTTAAAAACTTTAAAAACCAAATGCCCCATATGATCCCCTTGTGCATTTATTCATGGTGTGTCTACACAGTCTAGAGTCTGCTTACTTTAGAATGATTTGTTATATTGAAATGTTTTTTACTGTATGTCAAAATCAAAGTAGCAACCACAACAGGATCATTTTGCAAAACAGCTTGCATAGTATATTTAGAGTTTTAAATACATTCAGTACAGAGAAAATGTCATTGTGATGGTATTAGAATATGGTCCCTGCTACCTGGATCAAGAAGTGGAGAATCGGGTACTGGAGATGGAAGAATAGGGAAAAGTCCAATGACATTGTTACAAAGGGGCTATGCAAAGATGAAATCCAAAGCCAGGTGAGGCAAAAATTAGAAATGCCAGGAAACAAGGCAGGCAATCAAAATAATATAACCAAAGCACACCCAAGAACTCATGCAATATGGACCTACAGTTGGGCAGGACAATGTTATCAGTATGGACTTAAATATTATTATTACTTAAATATTAAAAGTTCATGCCAAGGGTGGTGGTGAGAATGCCCCCCCCCCCAAAAACATTGAATGTTTGGTGGCTGAATAAAAGGGGATACTTCCCGACTGCATTAACCAGTGTGTGTGTGCGGATCCCGACATGTGTTGCTAAGGGACCCGGCGGGGTCAACGGAAGAAACGCACCACCAGAGATGCGGTAGGAGAAATTACATTGTACTACAGGTATGAGGCATGAGGCCTGTTATCCAGAATTCTCGGGACCTGGGGTTTTCCTGATAACGGCTCTTTCCATAATTTGGGTCTTCAAACCTTCGGTCTGCTAGAAAATATAGAAAATAATAAAAAATGTTTTAAAGATTTGGATTATTTGATAATAAAGGAGTCTATGGGAGACAGCCTTTCTGTTATTTGGAACTTTCTCGATAACAGGTTTCTGGATAATGGATCCCATACCTGTACAGATATGAAGCATCTTGTGTTTGTTTGTGAACTGGCCATTTACAGTAACAGCAGTTTTAGTCCTCCATTTTGGTGGAGATTAGTTTATATTACATGGTGAGCTATTAAAAAATTTGGAAGAATGAGGAATTGTTTTAATCATTCTCTGATTAGAAAAGGTTTTGCTTCCTACACAAGCGAAAGATCAATGATATACTGTCAGCCTCAGAGAATTTCTTACATTTAACAGGTGGCACAATCATACATTTCATGCCTTCATTTTTGGTTGACACGTTATCTATTTAGCTTTGCAGAAATCAATTCTTTTTTGTACATTAAAATACGCCTAATTTCTAGTGCAATGCTTTATTTTTAGCAAAGTCATCAAATACGTTCAACCCTTTTGTGCCGAATTGTAGAACTCAACATGATTAACAAGTTGATTGTCATGAGTCGTTTTCTTTCTCTTTGAACAAAAATGATGTACTTTCCCCCCTCATTCTCAACAGAGAAAAATAAAATTGAAACTTTCCAGCTTATTCCTTCTGCAGCAATTGTGTCCAGGGTGTTTGCACTTTGTTATTGGCCAGCTTCGTGTTACCATCAAAGCTGCTGTAAGTACAATACTGGGGTTGCATATCTTCATTACATGATTGGACACAGGCAGTGTCAGCTGTCTATGTATTAAGTGCAATACACTGAAATTTAAATGCCACGTAGGCTCATCAGTTAAAATGTCACAGAGGCTTTATTTGATCTTATTCTCTCTGTAAGCTGGGTAGAAGCCATCTGATTCAGAAATACGTCATTATTAAAAAATAACTTGTGCTGTCTTTTTTATTGCTTTACGAAAATACGTTATATGGTATAGATCTGACAGAGCTTCCCTCCTAATAATATTTGGTCACTTTTATGGACTTGCTTCTGCATACATTACATCATTTATATATTATAACTGAGGATCGGGGGTTGCGTTTGCTCTTTAAATATATTGCCTCTAAGGGCACAGCAGTATTACATCTGTGTGTACTATTACTTCATTTTAAGTTTGCCTACAGAGAGAATAAGATCAAATAAAGCCTCTGTAGCTTTACTATATGGTTTCCCGTTACAGTACGGTGCAGGACGTCTTTTCCTCACCATGGGACAAAACTTTCCCTCTACTTGCCAGCAGTAGGGATGTAGCGAACGTCGGAAAAAAAGTTCGCGAACATATTCGCGAACTTGCACAAAAATGCGAGCGGTTCGCGAACGGTTCGCGAACCCCATAGACTTCAATGGGAAGGCGAACTTTAACATCTAAAAAAGACATTTCTGGCCAGAAAAATGATTTTAAAGTTGTTTAAAGGGTGCAACGACCTGGACAGTGGCATGCCAGAGGGGGATCAAGGGCAAAAATGTATCTGAAAAATCTGCCTGTGTGTGCTTGGAAGAGATAGTGTAGGGGGAGAGCTGTTAGTGATTTCAGGGACAGATGATAGTAAGTTTGCTAGTAATCTGCTTGATACTGCTCTGTATTGGAACAAAAAAATAAATAAAAGCAGTCCTTACAAGGACTACTGTTATTGCAGCAGTCAGCAGATGAGATCAGAAGCAGGACAGCTGCCCACTGCAGCTACATACAGAGCACTGCAGTAGAAGGTAGATTACTAGCCAGCAAAGCTACCTAAGCTTAAATGTCCCTCAAACCCCTGCAGACTTCTGTCCCTCCAATAACAGAGCAGTATCAAAACGATTACTAGCCAGCAAACTTTCAACTGTCCCTGAAATCACTAACAGGCAGCAGCTCTCTCCCTACACTATCTCTTCAGCACACACAGGCAGAGTGAAAAAAACGCTGCAGGGCTTCGGTTTTTATAGGGAAGGGGAGTGGTCCAGGGGAGAGCTTCCTGATTGGCTGCCATGTACCTGCTGGTCTGGGGTGAGAGGGCAAAAAAAAGCGCCAACAATGGCGAACCCAAAATGGCAAACGTCGCGCGACGTTCGCAAACTTCCGGCGAGCGCGAACACCCGATGTTCGCGCGAACAAGTTCGCCGGCGAACAGTTCGCGCCATCTCTAGCCAGCAGGTTGCTTGCTGGCCTCCTTTCTTAACATATACAATGTAAATATCAAACATGTTAACCAGAATGCTTGGGACCTGGGGCTTTTTGAATAACTGTTTGAATCACCATACCTTAAGTCTACTAAAGATCATTTTAAACATTAACCCTTTGCCTGCCAAGCACGTACGGCGTACGTGCTGGCAGGCCAATGCTCAGGCTGCCAAGAACGTACATTGTACGTTCTTTGGCAGCTGAGCTCTCTCTCTGCTTCGGCGGCTTTTGCCGCCTCCGCAGAGAGTGGGGAGAGAAGACAGCCCCCTAGGCAACGAGGCTGGGGGGCTGTCAAGTCGGATCTGCGACTCGATTGTCGCAGATCCGACTTCAAAGTAGCCCACGCACTTCCTGCTGCGCAGCAACTCTGCAGACACGCTGCCAGGACTCCTCCAAAGAAGACAGCGATTCTCCTGCTCCAAAAACGGTAAGTGCACGTTTTTTTTACACACTTACCTGCACCTACACATACTTACAGTACATTTATGCATTTTAGTAAAGATTGGAATTTTTTAAAAATTTTTTTTTTAATTTTAGCACACTTGGTCCCTTTTGTACAGTTATTTACACTTATTTACACTTATTTACATGTATTTGCACACTCAGATAACTTTTATTAGTGCACAAATATGTATACACAAACAGGTGTTTTTTTTTTTTTTTACGAATTCATTATACTGTTATCTTTTGTTTTTTTTGCCTAAAAACGTGTTATTTTGGCAGCGTGACTATTGGATAATCGATTTCGGCCACTAATTACGCTGTCAGAACAATTATTTTGTTATTTCATTGATTTATGCTATTTTTGTGGTTTTATTGCAATTTTATCCCTGCATTATTGTTCCTTATGTATCTTTAGTATCGTTTTGCTGTTTGGTGCTTTGGTATAGAAAGATAGATTTTACTTAGTTTGATCCGCCAAAATATGTGCTTTCCAAAAATATATGGGTTTCTGGGGTTATTTTTACAGTTTGGGGGTCTTACGGCACATAACGTACAGTTAGGGTTCTCTTTTCTGCAGCTTAGTTGGCTAGCGTGAAAATTCATAGGCACGTTTTTCATTTGGGGTCCATACACAACACATACTTTGGTAAATCTATACATATTGGGCATCAAACTATTTATTAGACCTCTGACGTCCATATTTAGAGAGATTTTTCTTTGTACGTAAAACATTGTGTGTGATGAATGCGGCAAACTGCAACATTTTTAGGCGATTTTCAGAAATGTTGTAAAAACCTATATGTTTAGAAAAGCTTTGCAGTTTGGTAGTTTCGTGTAGAAAGACGTCGTTATCTTTGTTGGAATCGGCAGAATGTGTACTTTCCAAAAATGTATGGTTTTGGGGGGTCATTGCTGTTAGGAGGGTCTTGAGGCAAATAATATGAAGTCAAGGGTCTATGTTCACAGAAGGCGAATCGGCAGCGGAGAAAACTCATATTCACTATTTTTATTTGGGGTCCGCACATGCCAGCTGCCTTGGTATATCTATGCATATTGGGCATCAAACTGTTCAGTAGACCCTTGGCATCAATATTTATGGTGTTTTACAATTGTATGTAAGAAATTGGGTGAGATAAATGCGGCCAATTGCAATATTTTTAGGCGATTTTCAGAAATGTAAAAACAGTTGCTTTTATCGCCAAATTTAGGAAAGGCTTGCGACTTGGTACTTTGGAGTACAAAGACATGCATACCCAATTTGGATTCGCAGGAATGTGTACTTTCCAAAAATATATGCTTTTATGGGGTGAACGCACTTTTTTCTACCTTTGCCCCCCCCAAAACAATGTAAATGTGTTGATTTTGCAGTACCTGAAATGACAGACCATTTGAGGGTCTTTGTTTTGGGGCCCTATATGCCACGTGCTTGGGTACACCTATACATATTGGGCATCAAACTGTTCAGAGGACCCCAGGCTTTCATATTTGGGGTGATTTCTCTTGATACCTAAAAGTATGTGGGAACTACGATGCTAGAGGGTGAAAATTTTGAGGTGATTTTTGGAAATGTCCCCAAAATCACCAAATTTAGAAATGGTTTGCGGCTTGGTACTTTGGAGTACAAAGACATCCATACCCGATTTGGATTCGCAGGAATGTGTACTTTCCGAAAATATATGGTTTTATGGGGTGAACTTACTTTTTTCTACCTTTGCCCCCCCCCAAAAACAATGTAAATGTGTTGATTTTGCAGTACCTGAAATGACAGACCATATGGGGGTCTTTCTTTTGGGGCCCCTGTATGCCACGTGCTTGGGTACACCTATACATATTGGGCATCAAACTGTTTAGGGGACCCTCATATTTGGGGTGATTTCTCTTGATACCTAAAAGTATGTGGGTAATACGATGCTGCAGGGTAGATATTTTGAAGTAATTTTTGGAAATGTCCCCAAAATCCCCAAATTTAGGAATGGTTTGCGGCTTGGTTCTTTGGAGTACAAAGACATGCATACCCAATTTAGATCCGTGGGAATGTGTACTTTCCGAAAATATATGGTTTTCTGGGGTGAACTTACTTTTTTCTACATTTGCCCCCCTCAAAACAATGTAAATGTGTTGATTTTGCAGTACCTGAAATGACAGACCATATGGGGGTCTTCGTTTTGGGTCCCCTATACGCCACGTGCTTGGGTACACCTATACATATTGGGCATCAAACTGTTCAGAGGACCCCAGGCTTTCATATTTGGGGTGATTTTTCTTGATACCTAAAAGTATGTGGGTAATACAATGCTGCAGGGTCGAAATTTTGAAGTCATTTTTGGAAATGTCCCCAAAATCACCAAATTTAGGAATGGTTTGCGGCTTGGTAATTTGGAGTACAAAGACATGCATACCCAATTTAGATCTGTGGGAATGTGTACTTTCCGAAAATATATGGTTTTCTGGGGTAAACTTACTTTTTTCTACATTTGCCCCCCTCAAAACAATGTAAATGTGTTGATTTTGCAGTACCTGAAATGACAGACCATATGGGGGTCTTCGTTTTGGGGCCCCTATACGCCACGTGCTTGGGTACACCTATACATATTGGGCATCAAACTGTTCAGAGGACCCCAGGCTTTCATATTTGGGGTGATTTGTCTTGATACCTAAAAGTATGTGGGTAATACGATGCTGCAGGGTCGGAATTTTGAAGTCATTTTTGGAAATGTCCCCAAAATCACCAAATTTAGGAATGGTTTGCGGCTTGGTACTTTGGAGTACAAAGACATGCATACCCAATTTAGATCCGTGGGAATGTGTACTTTCCGAAAATATATGGTTTTCTGGGGTGAACTTACTTTTTTCTACATTTGCCCCCCTCAAAACAATGTAAATGTGTTGATTTTGCAGTACCTGAAATGACAGACCATATGGGGGTCTTCGTTTTGGGGCCCTTATACGCCACGTGCTTGGGTACACCTATACATATTGGGCATCAAACTGTTCAGAGGACCCCAGGCTTTCATATTTGGGGTGATTTGTCTTGATACCTAAAAGTATGTGGGTAATACGATGCTGCAGGGTCGAAATTTTGAAGTCATTTTTGGAAATGTCCCCAAAATCACCAAATTTAGGAATGGTTTGCGGCTTGGTACTTTGGAGTACAAAGACATGCATACCCAATTTAGATCTGTGGGAATGTGTACTTTCCGAAAATATATGGTTTTCTGGGGTGAACTTACTTTTTTTCTACATTTGCCCCACTCAAAACAATGTAAATGTGTTGATTTTGCAGTACCTGAAATGACAGACCATATGGGGGTCTTCGTTTTGGGGCCCCTATACGCCATGTGCTTGGGTACACCTATACATATTGGGCATCAAACTGTTCAGAGGACCCCAGGCTTTCATATTTGGGATGATTTGTCTTTATACCTAAAAGTATGTGGGTAATACGATGCTGCAGGGTCGAAATTTTGAAGTCATTTTTGGAAATGTCCCCAAAATCACCAAATTTAGGAATGGTTTGCGGCTAGGTACTTTGTAGTAGAAAGACATGCATACCCAATTTAGATTCGTGGGAATGTGTACTTTCCGAAAATATATGGTTTTCTGGGGTGAACTTACTTTTTTCTACCTTTGCCCCCCCCAAAACGATGTAAATGTGTTGATTTTGCAGTACCTGAAATGACAGAACATACAAGGGGGGGTCTTCATTTTAGGGCCCCTATATGCCACATGCTTGTGTACACCTATACATATTGGGCATCAAACTGTTCAGAGGACCCTAGGCTTTCATATTTGGGGTGATTTCTCTTGATACCTAAAAGTATGTGGGTAATACGATGCTGCAGAGTAGATATTTTGAGGTGATTTTTGGAAATGTCACCAAAATCACCAAATTTAGGAATGATTTGCGGCTTGGTACTTTGTAGTAGAAAGACATGCATACCCAATTTGGATTCGTTGGAATGTGTACTTTCCGAAAATATATGGTTTTCTGGGGTGAACTTACTGTTTTCTACTTTTGCCCCCCCCCCAAAACGATGTAAATGTGTTGATTTTGCAGTACCTGAAATGACAGACTATATGGGGGTCTTCCTTTTGGGGCCCCTGTATGCCACGTGCTTGGGTACACCTATACATATCAGGCATCAAACTGTTTAGAGGACCCTAGGCTTTCATATTTGGGGTGATTTGTCTTGATACCTAAAAGTATGTGTGTAATACGATGCTGCAGGGTAGATATTTTGAGGTGATTTTTGGAAATATCACCTAAAGCACCAAATTTAGGAATGATTTGCGGCTTGGTACTTTGGCGTAGAAAGACATGCATACCCAATTTGGATTCGTTGGAATGTGTACTTTCCAAAAATATATGGTTTTCTGGGGTGAACTTACTGTTTTCTACTTTTGCCCCCCCCCTAACGATGTAAATGTGTTGATTTTGCAGTACCTGAAATGACAGACTATATGGGGGTCTTCCTTTTGGGGCCCCTGTATGCCACGTGCTTGGGAACACCTATACATATTGGGCATCAAACTGTTCAGAGGACCCTAGGCTTTCATATTTGGGGTGATTTCTCTTGATACCTAAAAGTATGTGGGTAATACGATGCTGCAGGGTAGATATTTTGAGGTGATTTTTGGAAATGTCACCTAAATCACCATATGATTTGCGGCTTGGTACTTTGGCGTAGAAAGACATGCATACCCAATTTGAATTTGTGGGAATGTGTACTTTCCGAAAATATATGGTTTTCTGGGGTGAACTTACTGTTTTCTACTTTTGCCCCCCCAAAACAATGTAAATGTGTTGATTTTGCAGTACCTGAAATGTCAGACTATATGGGGGTCTTCCTTTTAGGGCCTCTATATGCCACATGCTTGGGTACACCTATACATATTGGGCATCAAACTGTTCAGAGGACCCTAGGCTTTCATATTTGGGGTGATTTGTCTTGATACCTAAAAGTATGTGGGTAATACGATGCTGCAGAGTAGATATTTTGAGGTGATTTTTGGAAATGTCACCTAAATCACCAAATTTAGGAATGATTTGCGGCTTGGTACTTTGGCGTAGAAAGACATGCATACCCAATTTGGATTCGTTGGAATGTGTACTTTCCGAAAATATATGGTTTTCTGGGGTGAACTTACTGTTTTCTACTTTTGCCCCCCCCCAAAATGATGTAAATGTGTTGATTTTGCAGTACCTGAAATGACAGACTATATGGGGGTCTTCCTTTTGGGGCCCCTGTATGCCACGTGCTTGGGTACACCTATACATATCGGGCATCAAACTGTTCAGAGGACTCTAGGCTTTCATATTTGGTGTGATTTCTCTTGATACCTAAAAGTATGTGGGTAATACGATGCTGCAGGGTAGATATTTTGAGGTGATTTTTGGAAATGTCACCAAAATCACCAAATTTAGGAATGATTTGCGGCTTGGTACTTTGTAGTAGAAAGACATGCATACCCAATTTGGATTCGTTGGAATGTGTACTTTCCGAAAATATATGGTTTTCTGGGGTGAACTTACTGTTTTCTACTTTTGCCCCCCCCTAACGATGTAAATGTGTTGATTTTGCAGTACCTGAAATGACAGACTATATGGGGGTCTTCCTTTTGGGGCCCCTGTATGCCACGTGCTTGGGTACACCTATACATATTGGGCATCAAACTGTTCAGAGGACCCTAGGCTTTCATATTTGGGGTGATTTCTCTTGATACCTAAAAGTATGTGGGTAATACGATGCTGCAGGGTAGATATTTTGAGGTGATTTTTGGAAATGTCACCTAAATCACCAAATTTAGGAATGATTTGCGGCTTGGTACTTTGGCGTAGAAAGACATGCATACCCAATTTGAATTCGTGGGAATGTGTACTTTCCGAAAATATATGGTTTTCTGGGGTGAACTTACTGTTTTCTACGTTTGCCCCCCCAAAACAATGTAAATGTGTTGATTTTGCAGTACCTGAAATGACAGACTATATGGGGGTCTTCCTTTTGGGGCCCCTGTATGCCACGTGCTTGGGTACACCTATACATATCGGGCATCAAACTGTTCAGAGGACCCTAGGCTTTCATATTTGGGGTGATTTCTCTTGATACCTAAAAGTATGTGGGTAATACGATGCTGCAGGGTAGATATTTTGAGGTGATTTTTGGAAATGTCACCAAAATCACCAAATTTAGGAATGATTTGCGGCTTGGTACTTTGGCGTAGAAAGACATGCATACCCAATTTGGATTCAGGGGAATGTATACTTTCCGAAAATATATGGTTTTCTGGGGTGAACTTACTGTTTTCTACTTTTGCCCCCCCCCCAAAAACGATGTAAATGTGTTGATTTTGCAGTACCTCAAATGACAGACCATATGGGGGTCTTCCTTTTGGGGCCCCTATATGCCACGTGCTTGGGTACACCTATATATATTGGGCATCAAACTGTTCAGAGGACCCTAGGCTTTCATATTTGGGGTGATTTCTCTTGATACCTAAAAGTATGTGGGAAATATGATGCTGCAGGTTAGACATTTTTAAGTGATTTTTGGAAATGTCACCAAAATCACCAAATTTAGGAATGATTTGCGGCTTGCTACTTTGGAGTACAAAGACATGCATACCCAATTTAGATTCGTGGCAATGTGTACTTTCCGAAAATATATGGTTTTCTGGGGTGAACTTACTGTTTTCTACTTTTGCCCCCCCAAAACGATGTAAATGTGTTGATTTTGCAGTACCTGAAATGACAGACTATATGGGGGTCTTCCTTTTGGGGCCCCTGTATGCCACGTGCTTGGGTACACCTATACATATCAGGCATCAAACTGTTCAGAGGACCCTAGGCTTTCATATTTGGGGTGATTTTTCTTGATACCTAAAAGTATGTGGGTAATACGATGCTGCAGGGTAGAAATTTTTAGGTGATTTTTGGAAATGTCGCCAAAATCACCAAATTTAGGAATGGTTTGCCGCTTGGTACTTTGGTGTAGAAAGACATGCATACCCAAATTGGATTCAGGGGAATGTGTACTTTCTGAAAATATATGGTTTTCTGGAGTGAACGTACTTTTTTCTACCTTTGCCGCCCCCCAAAACGATGTAAATGTGTTGATTTTGCAGTATCTGAAATGACAGAACAAACGGGGGGTCTTCCTTTTGGGGCCTCCTATGCCACGTGCTTGGGTACATCTATTCATATTGGGCATCAAACTGTTCAGTGGACCCAGGATTTTATATTTGGGGTGTTTTACATTGATACCTAATGATGTGTGGGAGATATGTTGCTGTAGAGTGGAAGCTTTGAGGTCATTTTTCAAAAAATTCACCAATTTCTATAAAACATTATAACTTTAGGAAACAATTGCAACTTAGTGGTTTGGAGTACAAAGATATTTCTACCCATTTTTGATTCACCAGAATCTGTTCTTTCTAGTAATGGGTAGTTTTCTAGGGTAAACCTACTGTTAGCGGAATGTTTGGCCTTGAAATCAAAAGTATGCCGTTTGGAGAGTGTTGCTTTGGAAATTTGGTTGTGTACTGCTTGTAGATTTTGAGCTATACAAGTGAGAAATCTCCATAAAACTATATATATTTGGTATTGTCGCGTTCAGGAGACATAGACCTTTCTAAATCGGCTGTGTTCTCGTACATAAAATGAATGATGTTTCTGATATATGTGATTGTTCTTCGTGCAACATGATTTTTTTCATTTTATTTGACACTTAGAATCCAATATTTTTTTAGAGAAGTAGAATTACACCAAAATTCTTGCATATTGTGAAAGTTCAGGTTGTCCTGAAAAAAACAATATATTGTTTTCCTGGGTTAACTAAAAGACCACCCCAGGAAAGGCCCTTAAAGTGAAAGAGTGCAAAATATCTAAAAACTGCTTGGCAGTAGATGTTCGCATCTAGGACAAAACGGCTGGCAGGGAAAGGGTTAAATTAACCTAATAGGATTATTTTGCCACCAATACGGGTTTATGCAGCTTGGTTGTTATCAACTACAAGGTATTGTTTAATATCACTGAGAAAAAGACAATTATTTTTAAAAAACGTGAACTATTTCATTGTAAATCAGTCTATGGCCTTCCTGTAATTCAGACCTTTCTGGGTAACAGCTATACAGATAACAGATCCCATACCTGTACATTAAATTAGGGGCTGATTCACTAACTTCTAGTGAAGGATTCGAAGTAAAAAAACTTTTCAAAGTGTTTTTTGGGCTACTTCGACCATTGAATGGGCTACTTCGACTTTCGACTATGACTTCGACTTCTAATCGAAGGATTTGAACAAAAAATCATTCGACTATTCGACCTTTCGATAGTTGAAGTACTGTCCCTTTAAGAAAAAACTTTGACCCTCTAGTTCACCAGCTAAAAGCTACCGAAGTCAATGTTAGCCTATGGGGAAGGTCCCCATAGGCTTTCCTAAGTTTTTTTGATCGAAGGATATTCCTTCGATCGTTGGATTTAAATCCTTCGAATCGTTCGATTCAAATGATTTTATCGTTCGATCGGAGGGATAATCCTTAGATCGTACGATCGAACTATTTGCGCTAAAATCTTTCGACTTCGATATTCGAAGTCAAAGGATTTTAATTCCCAGTCTAATATCGAGGGTTAATTAACCCTCGATATTCGACCCTTGGTGAATCGGCCCCTTTAAGAGACAGATTTCTTGATTTTCTAATTTCATTACTATTAAACTTTGTTTGGCAAATACCATTTTTATTATATAATAATAATAGTTCTACATATAACACATTTGCACAAATAATAGCTTACCATCTTCCTGATTCTCCTGCAGCTTTTTAGAGGTGCTGTCCCTTCAAGAGAAGAAATCAGATGATACTTACTTGATTTTTATTAAACCTACTGATCATTAATGGCTAGTGATGGGCGAATTTGTCCTGTTTTGCTTTTCTCAAAAAATTTAAATTTCCCGCAAAATTCACGAAACGGCAAAAAATTTGCGAAAATTGTGAAATTGGAAAATTCCAGAAAACATTGTGAAATTCGAACGTTTTCACTAAAAAATAGTGAAATTTGAAGGATTTTACTTAAAAATCTTGAAATTTGAAGGTTTTCACTAAGAAATCGTGAAATTTGAAGGATTTCATTAAAAAATCGTGTAATTTTAAGGTTTTCAATAAAAAATCGTGAATATCGGACATGTTCACAAAAAAATTGTGTAAATCAGAAATTGACGCCAGCAAATTTTCACCGGCAAATTTTCACGGGAGATTCACTAATTTATTCGCTGCCGGCGAAATGCGGGAATTTGCTGCAAATTCATGCCAGGCGAATTAATCCGCCCATCACTATTAATGGCATATTTCAAGCTAGTTTTAGCAATGTTCCTAAAGGTGCTCCAAGGACAGGCCAAATAGTGCACATATTATGTGTGTTCTCAGAACAGGGAAAAACTGACCACATACCTTGCTATTATTTTTGTTTACACCAGGGATTCAAATCACTTTTTTAAAAAACTTGGCTCCAATTTGTCCCTTACTGCCAAGGGTGCTATCTATGGCTTTGACTTTCTAATACTGTAAGCTATTTTGGAAGCAAAAATATTGCTGACATTTATATACCGTCTTAAGCTATTTTTACAGACACTAAGACAATTTTGTTTCTCTTCGAGGGATGGACATGTAAGGACATGAATTATAGAAATAATGTACCTTTTATAGCTGTCCTGAATTCCCCTCTCATAAAGTAGATGAGGGAAATAGCGGTTAAAGTGTTTGTATGCAATTAATGCGCTTGGATAATAAAGCTCATAGATTTTCCTTTTCCAGGTATGGTTTTTAAATAAAATATGTCTTTCTTTACATCTAGGGGCCGATTCACGAAATTCGAGTGAAGGGTTCGAATAAAAAAAAAATCGAATTTCGAAGTATTTTTTGGGTACTTCGACCATCGAATTGGTTAAATTCGATCGAATTCGAACGATTCGAACGATTAGAATTAAAAATCGTTCGACTATTCGACCATTCGATAGTCGAAGTACTGTCTCTTTAAAAAAAAATTCGATCCCCTAGTTCGGCAGCTAAAAGCTACCGAACTCAATGTTAGCCTATGGGGAAGGTCCCCATAGGCTTGCTAAAGTTTTTTTCATCGAAGGATATTCATTCGATCGTTTTATTAAAATCCTTCGAATCGTTCGATTCGAAGGATTTAATCGTTCGATTGAATGAAAAATCCTTCGAATCCTTTAGCGCTAAATCCTTCGAATTCGATATTCGAATTCGAAGGATTTAAATTCCCAGTCGAATATCGAGGGTTAATTAACCCTCGATATTCGACCCTTCGTGAATCGGCCCCCTAGGATAGCCAGTCTGTTCTCACACTAATGGGGCACATTAAGATTACTACATTGCAAACAATTTTATAAGAGCTGCTTGAAATTGTTTTTTTTTTTATTTGTTTTTTATCAAACTAGGAAATATTGTTTTCATAAAGGAACTACATTTTTTTTTTGATTTTATGATTCCATTAATATTGTTTATCACATCCCTTCATTAAACTAATGATAGATCATTATAACAAATCACATAAAAGGCAGAGCTGGATATGTAGCAGCACAAACCTGGTAGGTCACCATATACTGACCCAAAGTGGCTGAATTTTGGTTTATGCCAGGAATGGAATAAATTACAACCTGCTATATGGCCCCTACGTTTCTCTTTAACTGGCCTCCCCATAGACACTTTCCTGTTGCAATCATGGCAGAGAGATGACGATCAAACTACAGCAACTACAAAACTGTAAATAATTAAGTTAACAGAGTGAAAATGAATACTTACAGTACGTTTCAAATCTGTTATGAATTCTTAATCAATAACCACTTAATCTAGACCTGTGATTGAACTACATTTTTTACCACCATAAACCCACTACCCAATGTAATCCACGGGTGGTTAATATCTCATAACCTGGAATTTGTTACTCCAGGAAATGAACTATAATATAAAGATCAAGGCCCAGAGATACAAAGGACTTGGCCAACTTCTATTGCTGAAAGGTTTGGTTCAGTGATGATACATTTAAGGGAAATGTAATAAAGAGAAGTATATAACTAATTTAGAAGAGATTAGTGTAGACTCGCCCCCTGGAACATTGGATTCAGGTGCACATGGGCTGGACCTTCAGCTAGAGGAGTAATTTGTGGTTCACCAAAAGCAGGCTGGCACAAAACCGGATCCATATGAAAAAAGTTGTGGCTTAGAAATATTTATTGTGTAAAAAAATTAATCTGTCAAGGAAGCCTATGCACTTGGGTAGAATTAACATACTGCAAATGCTAGTTATGAGCTAAATGGTAGTGTGTTGGGAGACTTTAACTAATTCGTGGCTATTCCCGCGAATCGCCGCCGGCGAATACATTTGGAAAACTGATGCTAAAATTAAAATGTGCGGCGGCGTCAAAAACAGACGCAGGAGTCAAAAACTGAAGTTTCAAGAATTTTTCACCGTTTCGCGAATTTCACGTGAAATTTGCAAAAACTGCCCAAATTCGCCCATCACTATTTCTGGATTTTAATAGCCTAGGTAACCTAAAGGACATTTATGCTAAGCCATAACTGTTCAAATGCTACTAAAATCATTGTGCATCCCTTTACTTTGATTAAGCAATTGCCATGTATGCCATGTATATTTCTTTGCTGATATGTTTTTAGTCTAAGCTGGGCATCCTGAATTAACAATTATATCTTTTAGTATCATTATCCATAATTGTGCCCTTTTGCTTTGGAATGCTTCCCACAGCTACCTTCTCTTAATCACATTTAAATTCCTGGATGATCATTTCAGCCTTTATTCTGAAACACTCATCTACTCCTCCAGAGAAACACCTCTCGTCACCTCTTCTCACAATCACACCCAAGACTACCCATTACTATATCATATCTCGGGAATGTGTTTTGCTGATCGCTTAGTCCACTTCACATCATTACAGGCTTCTGAAAACAACATTCTTCAAAACCCAAAATACATTTTACTACTCTTCGAACACCTCCATGCAAAGAGGTTTCATATGAATTATAAGTACAGTTGTCATCATAATAATCAGCCACCTTTTGCTCAAACTTATGTTTTCCTACCATATGACATGATCTTAAAATGTTTATTTTAAGACAAGAAAAATGCAATGCAGTGTGGTTTGTTATTATGGAATTGGCACAGCAGCTGCCAACTTTAGCACTTACATTTATCTCCAGCCCCTGGTTTAGTGCAAACATGTTCTTACCAGTTGTGCCTTCATTGTATTTCATGAATGGGCACAAGCAAGGGTCTTGTAGTCCGTTACATGGTGGGTGTTGTGCTTGCAAGCCCTCCATTCTCTGCCAATGTTTTCTCCTCTTGTGGGAAGCATGGAGATTTGTGCCTTTAACCAAAGCCTGCCTTCAAACTTAAAATTCAAAAATAAGCACTAGAGATGGCGCGAACTGTTCGCCGGCGAACTTGTTCGCGCGAACATCGGGTGTTCGCGCTCGCCGGAAGTTCGCGAACGTCGCGTGACGTTCGCCATTTTGGGTTCGCCATTGTTGGCGCTTTTTTTTGCCCTCTCACCCCAGACCAGCAGGTACATGGCAGCCAATCAGGAAGCTCTCCCCTGGACCACTCCCCTTCCCTATAAAAACCGAAGCCCTGCAGCGTTTTTTTCACTCTGCCTGTGTGTGCTGAAGAGATAGTGTAGGGAGAGAGCTGCTGCCTGTTAGTGATTTCAGGGACAGTTGAAAGTTTGCTGGCTAGTAATCGTTTTGATACTGCTCTGTTATTGGAGGGACAGAAGTCTGCAGGGGTTTGAGGGACATTTAAGCTTAGGTAGCTTTGCTGGCTAGTAATCTACCTTCTACTGCAGTGCTCTGTATGTAGCTGCAGTGGGCAGCTGTCCTGCTTCTGATCTCATCTGCTGACTGCTGCAATAACAGTAGTCCTTGTAAGGACTGCTTTTATTTATTTTTTTGTTGTTTTACTACTACTACTACTACTACTACTACTACTACTACTATAAGAGCCCAGTGCTATTAGTCTAGCAGTGTTGGGGAGTGGGACTGGTGTGCTAATCTGCTGCTCCTAGTAGTTCAGCAGCACCAACTGTAATTTTTTTTTTTTAATATTCATTTTTTTTTTATTTTACTTTTTTTTATTTTACTACCACTGTAGTAGTGTATAAGTTGACCTTTTAGGCATTATTTGCCCTGTAGGCATTTTTTGCCCAGTGTGTTATTCAACCAACTGCCATCTAGCTGTGTGACCTTGTTCACATTCTGTCTAAATATCCATAATATTACCGTCTCCAGAAAAAACACCGGAGTGACTTTTTTCAAGCAGCCATAATAAATTTTACGTAATCCGTATCCATCGCTGTAGTAGTGTATAAGTTGACCTTTTAGGCATTATTTGCCCTGTAGGCATTTTTTGCCCAGTGTGTTATTCAACCAACTGCCATCTAGCTGTGTGACCTTGTTCACATTCTGTCTAAATATCCATAATATTACCGTCTCCAGAAAAAACACCGGAGTGACTTTTTTCAAGCAGCCATAATATATTTTACGTAATCCGTATCCACCGCTGTAGTAGTGTATACGTTGATCTTGTGGGCAGTATTTGCACAGTGTTTTCTTCAAACCGCCATCTAGCTGTGTGAGCTTGTTCACATTTTGTCTAAATATTGATAATATTATCGTCTCTAGAAAAACCACTTGAGTTACTTTTTTTCAAGCAGCATTCTTATATTTTACGTAATCCGTATCCACCGCTGTGTATACGTTGACCTTGTAGGCATTATTTGCACAGTGTTTTCTTCAAACCGCCATCTAGCTGTGTGAGCTTGTTCACATTTTGTCTAAATATTGATAATATTATCGTCTCTAGAAAAACCACTTGAGTTACTTTTTTTCAAGCAGCATTCTTATATTTTACGTAATCCGTATCCACCGCTGTGTATACGTTGACCTTGTAGGCATTATTTGCACAGTGTTTTCTTCAAACCGCCATCTAGCTGTGTGAGCTTGTTCACATTTTGTCTAAATATTGATAATATTATCGTCTCTAGAAAAACCACTTGAGTTACTTTTTTTCAAGCAGCATTCATATATTTTACGTAATCCGTATCCACCGCTGTGTATACGTTGACCTTGTAGGCATTATTTGCACACTGTTTTCTTCAAACTGCCATCTAGCTGTGTGTATTATCGTTTCCAGAAAAACCAACTGAGTTTTTGTTGTTGTTGTTTTTTTAAAAATAATGCCAGGCAAAGGCAGGCCGCCACGCAGAGGCCGTGCTAGGGGCCGTGCTGCTATGCAATCCTGTGGCCCTAGCAAATTGCCCAGTTTTAAAAAGCCAATGACCCTGAACTCCCAAAATGCTGAAGAGGTAGTTGACTGGCTTACACAGCACACCCCATCCTCTACCGTTTCTAACTTTACCACAACATCCTCCTCATCCTCCACTGCTATGGCCACCCCACGTAACACTTCCTCCACCACCGGTGCCCCTTCTTCACTGGAGTCAGAGGAGTTATTTTCCCATGAGTTTCTTGAACTGAGTAATGCGCAACCATTATTGCCAGAAGAAGATGAAGGAGATGAGGACGTTACACCAGATTTAATTCTGGCAGAGAACACGACAGAGATGGACATAATGATGAGTGATGAGGAGGAGGTCCCCGCTGCTGCTTCCTTCTGTGATGTGTCAGAAGAAATTGATGCATCTGAGGAGAATGATGATGAGGAGATTGATGTTTTGTGGGTGCCTAGTAGAAGAGAGCAAGAGGAGGGTAGTTCAGATGGAGAGACGGAGAGTCAGAGAGGCAGTAGGAGAATAAGACTTAGAAGAAGCAGGGAGGACAGCCCGCAGGGATCAGTAGGGCAACAACATGTATCGGCACCTGTGTTCAGCCGGCCAACGCACCCGCCATTGCCGCCAATGCCGCCAACTTCTACTGTTACCGCCAGATCGCACACTTCCAAAAAGTCAGCAGTGTGGGATTTTTTTAATGTGTGTGCCTCTGACAAAAGCATTGTAATTTGCAATGAGTGCAGTCAGAAACTGAGCCTTGGTAAGCCCAACAGCCACATAGGTACAACTTCTATGCGAAGGCACATGAGCGGCAAGCACAAAGCACTTTGGGAGCAACACCTCAAAGGCAACAGGCAAACTAAAAGCCACACTCCTTCTGGTCCAGCATCTTACTGCTCTACCTCTGCTCTCCTTGACCCATCTGAACCACCCTCCACTCCGCCTTCCACCTTGACCACCTGTTCCCATTCCCAGTCATCTGCCACCAGCCAAGTTTCTGTGAAGGCCATGTTTGAGCGTAAGAAGCCAATGTCTGACTGTCACCCCCTTGCCCGGCGTCTGACAGCTGGCTTGTCTGCACTCTTAGCCCGCCAGCTTTTACCATACCAGCTGGTGGACTCTGAGGCCTTCCGCAAATTTGTAGCAATTGGGACACCGCAGTGGAAGGTACCCAGCCGCAATTTTTTTTCTAAAAAGGGAATACCACACCTGTACCAACATGTGCAGAGCCAAGTTACCGCATCTCTGTCACTTAGTGTTGGGCCAAAGGTCCATATGACTACTGACGCATGGTCCTCCAAGCATGGTCAGGGCAGGTATGTCACCTACACTGCCCACTGGGTGAACTTGGTAATGGCTGGGAATGGGAAGCAGGGAATGGGTAGCTCAACAACAACAACAGTGGAGTTGGTGTCACCGCCACGGATTGCACGCGGTTCTGCCACCACCTCTACTCCTCCATCGCTCTCTACCTCGTCTTCTTCCTCTTCTTCTTCTTACTCTGCTGCTGGGTCCTCCTTCTCCTCCTCCACACCTGTGCACCCCCAGCTCCCCCTAGGCTATTCGACGTGCCAGGTACGCCGTTGTCACGCTGTCTTGGGGATGACGTGCCTGGAAAGCAAAAACCATACCGGATCTGTACTCCTGTCATCTCTGCAGTCACAGGCCGATCGGTGGCTGACCCCACACCAACTGCAGATCGGAAAAGTGGTGTGTGACAATGGAAGCAATCTGTTGGCAGCGTTGAGACTGGGAAATTTAACACATGTGCCCTGCATGGCACATGTGTTAAATTTAATAGTCCAACGTTTTGTCTCCAAGTACCCAGGATTCCAGGACGTTCTCACCCAGTCCAGAAAGGTGTCGGCCCATTTCAGACGTTCCTACACAGCCATGGCACGCCTTGCTGACATTCAGCAGCGCTACAACATGCCAGTCAGGCGTTTGATTTCTGACAGCCAGACTCGCTGGAATTCAACGCTCCTTATGTTGGAACGTCTGCTGCAACAACAAAGGGCCGTCAACGAGTACCTTTTTGAACTGGGTGGTAGGACTGGATCTGCAGAGCTGGGGATTTTTTTCCCCCGTTACTGGGTGCTTATGCGCGATGCCTGCAGGCTCATGCGACCTTTTGAAGAGGTGACAAATATGGTCAGTCGCACCGAAGGCACCATCAGCGACCTAATACCCTTCGCTTTCTTCCTGGAGCGTGCCGTGCGACGAGTGACAGATGAGGCTGTAGACCAGCGTGACGAGGAGCTGGAAGCGCACGATTTATGGTCGGAATCACCAGAACGAACCCAGGCACCTGCTGCAACGCAGGGAGAGGTGCCAGAAGTGGAGTCAGAGGAGGAAGGTGGCTTTGTGGAGGAGGAGGAGGAGGACCAACAGGAGCAGGCTTCCCAGGGGGCTAGTGGTGACCTTTTGGGGACCCCTGGTCTTGTACGTGGCTGGGGGGAGGAGACCGTGGATGATGCAGTCCTTGATAATGAGGAAGCGGAGATGGATAGCTCTGCATCCAACCTTGTGAGAATGGGGTCTTTCATGCTGTCATGCCTGTTGAAGGACCCCCGTATCAAGAGGCTTAAGGAGAAGGACCTGTACTGGGTCGCAACGCTACTAGACCCTCGGTACAAGCATAAAGTGTCAGAAATGTTACCAACATACCACAAGTCCGAAAAGATGCGGCATTTACAAACCAGCCTGCAAAACATGTTGTACAATGCTTTTAAGGGTGATGTCACTTCAGGAACTCATCAACATTCCAGGGGCAGAGGTGCCAGTAATCCTGCCACGAGCACACCTGCAAGGACAAAGCCCTTTGGCCGGTCTGTAACGTCAGACATGCAAATGTTTTTCTGTCCAAGGCAGCGCCACAACCCTTCTGGATCCACCCTCAAAGAACGCCTCGACCGGCAGGTAGCGGACTACCTGGCATTATCTGCAGATATCGACACTCTGAGGAGCGATGAACCCCTGGACTACTGGGTGCGCAGGCTTGATCTGTGGCCAGAGCTGTCACAATTTGCCATGAACCTCTTGTCTTGCCCAGCCTCAAGTGTGCTCTCAGAAAGGACCTTCAGTGCAGCAGGAGGGATTGTAACTGAGAAGAGAACTCGCCTAGGTCACAAAAGTGTCGATTACCTGACCTTTATTAAAATGAATGAGGGGTGGATCTCGGAGGGTTACTGCACGCCGGAAGACTTGTTCTGACTTCTATGCAGCTGTCCTTCTCTTCAAGCCTCATGACTCCACACACAGCTGTCCTTTAGCGTCCTCCTCCCTCCGCCACCGTTACAAACTAGGGTGCAAACCCTACTGGTTTAATTTTTTCTGGCCTCTGTGCTTCAGTGGCTGCAACCAAAAAAACTGGGCAAACAATGTCTACAAGGTCAACGTATGGCGAAAAATGACTATTTTCAGCATTTATATGGCATATTTTTTCTGGCAACTGTGCTTCAGTGGCTGCGTCCAAAAAAATGCATATTTTCTGCATTTATATGGCATAATTTTTCTGGCCTCTGTGCTTCAGTGGCTGCAACCAAAAAAATTTATATTTTCAGCATTTATATGGCATAATTTTTCTGGCAACTGTGCTTCAGTGGCTGCGACCAAAAAAATGACTATTTTCAGCATTTATATGGCATATTTTTTCTGGCCTCTGTGCTTCAGTGGCTGCGGCCAAAAAAACTGGGCAAACAATGCCTACAAGGTCAACGTCGTTGACCTTGTAGGCATTGTTTGCCCAGTTTTTTTGGCCGCAGCCACTGAAGCACAGAGGCCAGAAAAAATATGCCATATAAATGCTGAAAATAGTCATTTTTTGCCATACGTTGACTCAACGTATATGGCAAAAAATGACTATTTTCAGCATTTATATGGCATATTTTTTCTGGCAACTGTGCTTCAGTGGCTGCGACCAAAAAAACTGGGCAAACAATGCCTACAAGGTCAACGTATGGCAAAAAATTACTATTTTCAGCATTTATATGGCATATTTTTTCTGGCAACTGTGCTTCAGTGGCTGCGTCCAAAAAAAACTGGGCAAACAATGTCTACAAGGTCAACGTATGGCGAAAAATTACTATTTTCAGCATTTATATGGCATATTTTTTCTGGCAACTGTGCTTCAGTGGCTGCGTCCAAAAAAACTGGGCAAACAATGCCTACAAGGTCAACGTATGGCAGTTGTTTAAAGAGAACAGTAGATTACTAGCCAGCAAAGCTACCTAAGCTAAAATGTCCCTCAAATCCCTGCAGACTTCTGTCCCTCCAATACAGAGCAGTATCAAGCAGATTACTAGCCAGCAAACTTACTATCATCTGTCCCTGAAATCACTAACAGCTCTCCCCCTACACTATCTCTTCCAAGCACACACAGGCAGATTTTTCAGATACATTTTTGCCCTTGATCCCCCTCTGGCATGCCACTGTCCAGGTCGTTGCACCCTTTAAACAACTTTAAAATCATTTTTCTGGCCAGAAATGTCTTTTTTAGATGTTAAAGTTCGCCTTCCCATTGAAGTCTATGGGGTTCGCGAACCGTTCGCGAACCGCTCGCATTTTTGCGCAAGTTCGCGAATATGTTCGCGAACTTTTTTTCCGACGTTCGCTACATCCCTAATAAGCACCTGGTT
The DNA here is from genome assembly GCA_038501925.1 of Xenopus petersii. Lineage (NCBI taxonomy): Eukaryota > Metazoa > Chordata > Amphibia > Anura > Pipidae > Xenopus > Xenopus petersii. The sequence continues at coordinate 81,562,591 of CM076685.1, forward strand.
TGACGCCACAAGGAGCAATATCCAAGGGGTTGTCCAAGTGATCACTTCTCTAGAATGACCCAATCCTGATTCTGTGTGTCCTACCTCTATACGATTTTATTTCTGGCCAGGAAATAGATTTTACCCATATATATATGAGCAATGGTATAAATAGATCTTGAATGGTATATGTAGGTCTTACAGTGTAAAATTGATAAGGATTTGTTCAGGTGAGGAACTATAATAAATATGTTGACTTTTGTGGGCAAATTGGTATGGGATCCGTTATACGGAAACCTGTTATCCAGAAAGTTCAGAATTTGGGAAAGGCTGTCTCCCATAGACTCCATTATAATCAAATAATCCAACATTTTAAAAATGATTTCCTTTTTCTCTGTAGTAAGAAAACAGTTGGTTGTAATTGATCCAAAGTAAGATATAATTAATCCTTATTTTAAGTAAAACCAGCCTATTGGGTTTATTTAATGTTTACATGATTTTCTAGTAGTCTTAAGGTGTGAAGATCCAGATTCCGTTACCCGGAAAGCCCCAGGTCCCGATGATTCCGGATAATAGGTCCAATACCTGTATAGCAAGGGTTATAAATGCCTATGCTATATGTGAAGCAGGCCTGACTGTTAAAATGGTTGAAAAAATAGCTGCAAAAAAGTCGGTATTTTTGGTTTATGTTAAATTTCAATCAAGACATCCTTTAGTATTGATGAACTTTCTACTAAAATAAACTGTGAGCGTCTTTATCCCCTAACCCAATTGAAAAGAGAAGCGTTCCACTTTTTTGCTACTGGATTAACTGAATGGCTGAATGGCTTTATAAAAAAAATGTTTTAAAAACATAAGAACATATCATTGCATTAGGATTTTTCAAAAACGATGTAATATATAGCCATGTGTGGAAAAGAAGTTATACCAGATTATTATCTCACTGAGCACACCACCAGTATTATACTTAGAGTAATGGCTTTTTTCCATATGCCAGCTCACATTAAACCGCCTAAAATCATTTCCACAGGCACTAGTATAAGAAACCAGCTAAATTACTCTTTAAACACATTTCAGAATGTTTCCAGCTCTGTCTTTCTTCCATGGGAAATGTGTTGATGATGTCAGAGGAACAGTTAGAGACCCATAAAATGAACATTATTTCTGCATATGATGACATGGCCATGAGCACAGTATCGTGGCATAATGGACACATTTTTAGTAAAGTATTTCACAAGCAAGAGTGCCCTTGTGATTAGAGACCCTAACACCCTATCATTTTCAGTGGCCTGAGTTATTGGTCCCTAGCTGAGGTTAAATCCATGCAGGTCAAGCACTAATTTAGCGAGAGGAAAGCTATGCCCTTAAATGCTGTGAAGGAAAATACATACAAAAATAATTTATGAAGTTTCCCTTTGTTTTTTTTCAACTAGTAATAACAGTATAAAACACCCTGTGTACTTTTACGCATTTGCTGTTGGTATTATTGATATTATGGGTTATCCAAATGCTTATTGTGTATTGCTACTAGAGCGGAACATGCCAGTTCTCCACATTCTCCTTCCCCCCCCCTTTTCCTTCCTTCCTTTCCTCTCCTCTTTCTTACTTAATAATCTCTCCTGCTTGATGGGAGTTGTTGTAAATTCTTAAAAATTGTTTATTAAAAAAAAAAAAAAACACCCTGTGTGACTCTAACATAGACAAATTGTTTGGTAGCGCACTGATATTTTTTAGTTTTTTGTTTTACTGTTTCATTCTACTGTTTCCCTTCATTTTTAAAATAGCTGCACAGTTTTATTTTAAAGCCACAGTCTGCTGGCATCAACTTGCTGTCTCTAGTTCTTTTAATATGTTTAATAAAAAATAGAATGTTCCTTTAACTAACTAGATTTTGCAATAAATAACGCAAATTGTAAGAACCTCTTTTAAAGAATGGATGGAATTGAAAAAAAAATCAGAAATAAAATGAACTATTGTTTGATTTAATTACTATTAATCTCTGCGCATGTTTATAAGCGTTGTATGTTATGTTTATATGTATATATGTTTATAGGCAGTTGTTTCCAGGCCCGGATTTGTATCGAAGCCAGAAGTGCCCCCGATCCACAGCGCTTATGTGCATGCACTCGCAGTGGGGGGGGGGGAGGATGGGAGTGCCGGCAGGCTAGGACTTAGGGGTCCGCCCGAGAAATACGGCCCTGCTTGTTTTGGGAAAATGGATCAGCCCTTGCTTTGCTTTCTATTCTTAACCCTATATTCACATATCTGTATGTACAGAAAAGTGGTGAAAATTAACATTTTAAGACTAGGACAACATAGGAGATAGCAGATCAGATTTTCCAACATGGCCAGGTGTAGCTGTTACCTTGACAAAAAAGGGGCATTATTTAAATTGTCTATCCAGAAGGTAAATCACCTATAACATGAGACATATTGATCTTTCATAACCAATTATGAATGTTGAGCTGTAGAACAGTATAAGTCAAAACAGCAGTTCTTTACAGTTTATTAATGTTCAAGTACAATGGAATGTATCAAGATGTACAGCAAATATCTTGTTGGTACCTGTATATGTAACTGCATGGTTTAAATTGGCAACAACATACCGTGGTTAGTAATAAACAGGACAGTTGTATAAAAACAAAGGAAGAAAAACAGTATCAATAGTTAGACAGTTAAATTGGGTTGAAACCCCTTCAAATGAAACCCAGCATCCATACATACAGTACACAAACTCACACTGACCCCTCCATACACTCACATAAACTACATACTGTATACACATATCTATACTAACTGTAGATTTTAGTATCACAATAGCCTTGGATATTATATCTGTCCAAGTAATCATCTAAGTCAGTCTTAAAAGTATTAACAGAATCAGCCACCACAACAACATCCAGCAGTGCATTCTACAACCTCACTGTGAAGAACCACCTACACTGCTTCAAATGAAAGGGGGGAGTCTAAAGGGGTGGCCTCTGGTGCGGTGATCCTCTTTATGGGTAAAAAGGGCCCCTGCTATTAGTCTATTATGTCCTTGTGTACTTCTAAAGTGTAATCATGTCCCCTCGCAAATGTGTTTTTTTTTTCCAGAGAAAACAACCCCAACCTTGACAGTCTACCCTCATAATTTAAGTCTCCCGTCCCTCTAACCAGTTTAGTTATATGTTTCTGCACTCTCTCCAGCTCATTTATATCCCTCTTTAGGACTGGAGCTCAAAACTGCACTGCATAATCCAGGGACCTATCCCTTAACAATACTTTATTTGCTTTAGTAGCCAAAGAATGACACTGCCTGGAATTAGACAAGTTGTTTTTTTTGCCAAAGTGCATCACCTGGCATTTATCAAAATTTAACCTCATTTTCCAGTTTGCTGCCCAGTTTTCCAATATAGTTAAATAACTCTACAAAGTGGCAGCATCCTGCATGGAACCTATAGTTCTGCACAATTTAGTATCATCAGCAAAAAATAGAAACAGTACTTTCAATGCCCACCTCCAGGTCATTAATAAACAAGTTGAAAAGCAAAGGACCAATTACAGAGCCCTGCAGTACTCCACTAACAACACTGGTCCCATTAGAAAATGTTCTATTTACTACTGCTCTTTGAAATCTATCTTTTAGTCAGTTCTCTATCCAGGGACAAGTACTTTGTTCCAGGCCAACTTCTGTTTGGTACTGCATCAAATACTTTAGCAAAATAAGTAGATTATAGCCACTGCCATCCCAGAATCGATGTCCCTGCTCACCTTGTCATAAAACCAAATTAAATGACGTTGGTATTTTGTATAAAACCATGCTGGTACAAAGTCATAGTAGTATTATTATTTGCAATGAAGGTAAATTTCTTACCCCTTAATACCCCTTCGAAAAGCTTTCCTACCACTGATGTCAGACTAAAGGTGCCCATACATGGAGAGATCCGCTTGTTTGGCGATGTCGCAAAATGAGCGGATCTCCCTCCGATATGCCCACCTTGAGATGGGCAATATCGGGCTGATCAGATCGTGGGCCCTAGGGCCCAACGATCGGATCCTATCGAATGCAAACGGGCGGTCGGTTCGCAGGACCGCATCAACAAACAGATGCGGCCGCGATCCGACGGGATTTTTAATCCCATCCGATCGAGATCTGGCCGACTTTCGGCCAAATCTTGATCGGGGAAGCCCGTCGGGGGCCCCCATACACTGGCCAATAAGCTGCCGACACGGTCTGTCTGCAGCTTTTATCGGCCCATGTATGGCCACCTTAACCGGCCTATAGTTTTGAGGCTGATAAAGGAATCCCTTTTTGAATAGCAGCACCACATTAGCAATTCACCAGTCTCTCGTCACTCTGCACCATGCCAGACCTCAATGAGTCCTGCAAAATAAGTAAAGAAGTTTGGCAATCACAGAGCTAAGCTCACTTGATTCCTCATTTGTGTAGACAGATGAAAAATAACAGTTCAGAATCTCTGCTTTTTCTCTGTTCTCATCAACCAGCTGATCTCCCTCTGATATAAGGTTCTCACCCCTTCCTGCTTAATTTTTACTAGTGATGGGCGAATTTGCGCCGTTTTGCTTCACCAAAAAATTCGCAAATTTCACTCAAAATTCACGAAACGGCGATGGCGTCTCGTTTTTGACGCTGGCATCCGTTTTTCCCAACGTGGCGAAAAAATTTTTTTGACGCCAGCGAATTTTTGTTGGCAAATTTTCACTGACGTTTTACGAATTTATTAGCTGGTTTCGAATCGAGCAAATTCCTGATGAATAAATTCGCACATCACAAATTTTTACATACAGTATTTTAACAAATATTTTGGATTCTTTTAACTGCTTGGTTCAATACACTTTTCCTTCTCAATTTTAGCTGTACCAGCTAACCTGAAAGCCTTAAAAGCACATATTTTCTTACCCACCAACACTTCCATTGAACCACAAAGGTTTTGCTTTGTGATGATGCTCCTTGCTTACAAGGGGAATATACTGACATGTATATTTATAAAGCAGCATTTTAAAGACATCCCATTTTAGTTCTGTGTTTAACCCTGTGAAAATAATTTCCCACTTACCTTATATACCCGAGTATAAGCCGAGTTTTTCAGCATCCAAAATGTGCTGAAAAAGTCTATCTCGGCTTATACTCGGGTCAGCAGGCAGTAGCTGAGATTGCAGTCACTTTTAATCATTCCTATACCAACTGTTCACTTGGGGAGAGACTGCAATATCACACAGCACCCTCTGTTGGTTATATCAAAGAATAACAGTGCACCCTCTGTTGGTTATATGAAAGATTAACAGTGACTGCAATATCACACAGCGCCATCTGTTGGTTGTATGAAAGAATAACAGGGACTGCAATATCACACAGTGCCATCTGTTGGTTGTATGAAAGAATAACAGTGCGCCCTCTGTTGGTTATATGAAAGAATAACAGTGACTGCAATATCACACAGCACCCTCTGTTGGTTATATCAAAGAATAACAGTGCACCCTCTGTTGGTTATATCAAAAAATAACAGTGACTGCAATATCACACAGCACACTCCGTTGGTTATATCAAAGAATAACAGTGCGCCCTCTGTTGGTTATATGAAAGAATAACAGTGACTGCAATATCACACAGCGCCATCTGTTGGTTATATGAAAGAATAACAGTGACTGCAATATCACACAGCACCCTCTGTTGGTGATATGAAAGAATAACAGTGACTGCAATATCACAGAGCGCCATCTGTTGGTTATATGAAAGATTAACAGTGACTGCAATATCACACTATCACACAGCACCCTCTGTTGGTTATACGAAAGATTAACAGTGATGGCAATATCACACAGCACCCTCTGCACATGGTAATGGGACAGTGGGACAATGCACACAGTAATCCGTTTGGCAATTCTCTGTCACCATCAACTTTGCAAAGAAGTCCGGTTGATCGCTGGGGGGGTCTCTTTGGCGGAATGTGCGCTGCTGGGAGACAGGGCTGTAATTGTGTCTAGGCTTATACTAGAGTCAATAAGATTTCCCAGTTTTCGTAGGTAAAATTAGGTACCTCGGCTTATACTCAGATCGGCTTATACTCGAGTATATACGGTAATACTTTATGTTGCAGAGATGTCCTTATACTGTCAAAGTATGCACATCTAAAATTTTGTGTTTTAGTTACTCCCTTATAATCTCAAAGGAGACCATATTATGATCACTATTCCCTAAATGCTCACCATGCAAATACTACAGTATCAATTTTTTACTCAACTAGAGATGCTTGTGTTTTAGTGCATGAATATAACAGAAATGGTGTGTAACAAACATACATACACAACTGTTATTTAGCATATTCTTAATGGCAGCAATGTCATTGTCCTCAGAGTACATTATAAATAAACACATTCCTGGGGATTTGCTGATTGTAAGAATAATAAAGTATTGTGAAACGGCGGTTAAACTGCTTCTGTAAAATTCCATGAGGATATCTAAACAATTGTACTGGGTATTTTAATAGCTTGGTGGATTCTAACAGATTTCAGGCATGGATCTTCAGTTAATGGAAGGAGACCCCAACTCCCAACATTTTTTGGAAAACAAGATTCCAAGCCTGAAGGTACTGTATATTTTGCAACAATAATAAAAGCTTGCAAATGCGCACCTTCTATTCTGATACCAGAATTATATACTCCTAACTGAATTATGCATATTGGTGTTCCTTTTGGTTTGCTTTATTTCATTAAGCAGTTTAACACTTTGCTTGCTGAATAGATCTGTACCTAATCTAATCCCTACATAATGTTCTTTTGATATTTTCAATTGAACAAGATTCACCAACATATAATACATTTAGAGATTCAAGTGTGCTTTATCTACATGAATGTTTTATCTAGATATGGGTGGCTTGCTTATCCTTTGACGAGATGTAGATGCTTTCAAAAGGTTTATTCAAATATGGATACTCTATTTAGGCAGCAATATTAAACTCTTTAATGTGATTGCCACCATGAATCAAAAAAGACAACTTCAAAATGTTATCTGTTGATGTTTGATGGAAATAGTGTCTTAGGTGCTGCCCGAAAATCTCCCACAATTTTACATGTGAGTTTTCATCTGATGTTTTACATATTTTTGTTGTTATAGTGGAACCTAAAGGAATACAAGTTAGAATAACTTTTAATAGGTTGGCTCTATATCTGGATGAATGAACCTAAAACATGCCAAAAAAATTACACACATTATAATAGAGGCCTCAAAACCCTTAATTAAAACACTGAGCCCTGTAAATTTTGTATTTTGCTGTTTTCTAATGTTTCACTTTGCAAAAAAACGGAATCCCAACAGTTAAAGGGATACTGTCATGGGAAAAAATTTTTTTTTCAAAATGTATCAGTTAATAGTGCTGCTCCAGCAGAATTCTGCACTGAAATCCATTTCTCAAAAGAGCAAACAGATTTTTTTATATTCAATTTTGAAATCTGACATGGGGCTAGACATTTTGTCAATTTCCCAGCTGCCCCAAGTCATGTGACTTATGCTCTGATAAACTTCAATCACTCTTTACTGCTGTAATGCAAGTTGGAGTGATATCACCCCCCTCCCTTTTCCCCCCCAGCAGCCAAACAAAAGAACAATGGGAAGGTAACCAGATAACAGCTCCCTAACACAAGATAACAGCTACCTGGTAGATCTAAAAACAACACTCAATAGTAAAAACCCATGTCCCACTGAGACACATTCAGTTACATTGAGAAGGAAAAACAGCAGCCTGCCAGAAAGCATTTCTCTCCTGAAGTGCAGGCACAAGTCACATGACATGGGGCAGCTGGGTAATTGACAAAATGTCTAGCCCCATGTCAGATTTCAAAATTGAATATAAAAAAATCAGTTTGCTCTTTTGAGAAATTGATTTCAGTGCAGAATTCTGCTGGAGCAGCACTATTAAAATTGAAAAAATTGAAAAATTTTTTTTTCCAATGACAGTATCCCTTTAAGTTAAGTACATATATATTCCATGCACAACTGTATTACCGAACGCATGTTTTCTAGCATAAAGTAAAATGACTTTGGAATTTGTAACTAATGCAACAGTTCCATCACAGCAACCCTAATACTGAAGATTACAGGTAGATCAACCATTACTGCCACATAATAGTCACTGAGGTCTTCATCTGAGCCCTGTTAACTCAAATAAACATCACTTTAGGTCAGTGCCGGAACTAGGAGTAGTCTAAAGAGGCACGTGCTTAGAATGCAAGTGGTGCGCCAAGCATGTACTCTTCTTTTGCCTACCCCTAGTCTGGACTCTTATGCCACCATAAATTGTAACATTGCACATACGCAACAGGGAGGGGGTGGAGTGGCCAGCCAGGTTACCTAGGGTCTGGCCCATTCCTGCTTTCGGCTTTAGGTGCCGTTACAGAGGCACATATAGGCATACCTTTTTAAAGTCACTGAAGACTCAAAGTCACTACTATTCAGAATCCTCATGTTATTTCTTTTTTTGATGGTTACTTGAATATTTCTTAAACCTTGGAGAACTAAAGAAGGTGGATAGTACAAAATATGAGCTGCAAAAATTTGTGAACAATGTTTTATCTTTTTTTTCCCATCGATTAACACCTTATAAATGCAATAAAAAAAGTAACATATCTTTCTGATCCATATAGAAAAGAGTTAGCTTATGCAAATTCATAATTTGATCAATAACAGAGATGGTTATACATGGAATATGCAAATGGACTTGAATGACCTCCAAAGAAGTACAAATATATTTCTATTTGTGGCCCTTAATGTTATCCTTTATTAGCAGGCAAATGGAGAATTGTACTATGAATGGAGATGGTTAATATGATGGAGCAACATAATATTTTATTGTCACTGTACAATAAAGAGCTGCCTTCCTTACCATGAAAGAGAATTTATAAGTGTGAAAATACAAGTGTCTATTTACATTTGCATTACATGTTGTTTTAACTTTAAGCTATGCAATTTTTAATGATTTGTAAATAGGTATAGAACCATTATTTACAGTACTTGACCTGGAAACAATTCATAACTCTACCAAGTTTTCTTTTAACATGATACCTAGATACCAGATGCAATCTGGCAAGTCATAACAAAGCTCTAGTATTAAGTTTCAGTATCTTTACCAGTCTGTCTGTTTCTGTACAGTGAAACAATGCATGCAAACGCATGAAATCAGATGCAACTTGAACTTTATACCTATGGGTGATTTACTTCCAAGTGGTTTCAGTATCGTACAGAAGATATGTCTATAAATTGAGTCAAAGCCCAGATCAGCTGAACATTGAATAACATTGAATCTGTTCAGGAAAATAAAAATGGCAAACATTTCCCTTTGATTTTTTTTTTAGCAGCCGTGTTGTCAGAAAATGAAGTTTAAGGGGAACAATTTGGGGGAGGTGAGAAAAAGAATGTATTTACTGTACAATGTATTCCAGTGATTCAACACTAAGATGAAGAAAAGCTCTACTTTAGCTAAAGAAGATGTTGATGTGAACTGCAAGCACCTTTTGATTCTTTGCTTGGCATAACATCTCAGTACACACAATACCACAAAAGAACTAAGGATGTGATACCTTTAATTTCTGTATGCTCCAGCATGTATTTGAATGGGACCTTATGTCACAGTAAATAGAATAAAACAAAAACCATTGTGACCCTCTTTCCTTACCTTTCATATGGCCCACCAGAATTTGTTTGGGGTCATTCAACTAATAAACCTTTGTAAACCCTACTCCTTTACCAAGCAGTGAATTGCCCATCAGACTTATTAAACACATTTTTGGGAATATCCCATAAGACACTGAGCTTCTTCTTTTACAGAAGAATCTTTGTGGGGCCAGATGAGAATGAAAATCCTAGGATGTATTTTCCTAGGTTGCCTCAAATAGGCTGCTAGACTTTGAGTACTCGGGAACTGAGTTCTCATTTTAGCGAAATTGCTGGGTTTCATTTGGAAGGGTTGAGCTTGATGGACATTGGTCTTTTTTCAACCCATATTAACTATGTATTTATGTAACTACTATATGTGCAGCTCCATGAGCTTTAGAGTCAGGGCACACCCGCAGATTCAAGGAGATTAGTCGCCCGTGACAAATCTCTTCTTCTTCGGGGCGACTAATCTCCCCGATCTGCCTCCCCTGCCTTCCCGCCGGCTAAAATGTAAATCGCCGGTGAGATGGCACTTGGAGCAATTTGTTTTCCGAAGTTGCCCAAAGTTGCCTGACCAGTGCAAGTATTTTTCAGTCATGATATAATTACATCCATTTTAATAATATAGGGGCAATAATTATGAACTACAATGGTTGCATTTTCCACTATCTACTACAGTGCAGATTTAGCTTATTGCAAGACACTCCAGGAGAGTGATTGGCTGCCAGCCAAGCTGGAGTAACATTAGATTAAAAGCCACTAGGCTTAGTTTAAGGCTACAGCTTGCACAATGTATGGATATGTATTTAACACTGATACTATGGTGAGGTGGCCACCTGTCTGTGAGAGTCTTATTTGTTATCTGAATGGGCCTACTGGGACTCCAGCAAGCCTGTTGGCAACCACCCAGAACTCTGGCAATGTTTCTCCCTCCCCCTGATTTGTTGGTTCATGAAAACGTATATATGTGGTCTCATCACTACCCAGCCTGATGAGGATTAATTGGGCTTTGCAACAAAGGAAAGAAGGAAAGCCACAGGTATGCCTTCTGTTAAAATGAATGCCAAAATTATAAAACAAGACACTTTAGGTTGAACATTGTTTTCCTTTAAATAATATGCTGTGTTCAGAAATAAAGAGATTAATGTCAGTGTAATTGAACTGCACTCCACCATTGATTCTCAGACTCTTGTCCCTTAGGCTGCACGGTGAGCCAGAATGAAACACAGGATTCTATTTAAGACTCATTCATGCAGCAGCTGGGAGCATTAAGGGGAGAATAAGAGGGAAGTGTCTAAGCATCCAGCAGTTTATTTATTTCTTGAGGATATTTATACAAGACAAATCTCTGAGCACAAGTGTTGATATCTGTTGAGATGGGTTTAAGAAGAGTTTGGCTAAGGCGCAAGCATAGAAAAGGCTATCTTCTCTCATGTCAGGTCATGGAAAAATGTCAGTACATTTAGCTTTCATAATGAACCCCATACCCAGCCTTAACTGCATGGCCTTTCTAATAAGGTTTATTTCCTCATTTGTACATGAAGCCAGTAGTGTGTGAAGGCCCTTAGAGAGTTGATATAAATATATACAGTAAATCCAGAGCTGATGTGAATGCAAGCACGGCATGTTTCTTAAGATTTTCTAATAAGATGAAAGTGACGGATAAACTCCTGCTTCTGCGCAACCCCTGCCCAGAGCCATTAACGGCATGCCATGAAGCTGACCTTTGAGCATAATATTTCATGAGCTATCCATGCCTTGAATATTATCTATTTTGTCTCCTCTAATAGATGCAATCTTCTTTCATGCCTTGCCTCTTGCATAACATACCGTGGCAACTGCAGCTATTCATAATGTATATTTCTTCTTTGTAGCCAGTAGATTATTCTTTGTTGCTGGTTTAAATCAATGTTGTAACCCATGTGGTTTTGAAAAAAAATGGTGATTGGGTTAGCCTGGGTTTAACTCTTTCTCCTACATATTCAGATATAAATGTATGAATATTGCTTTCCAATCATTCCAACTTCAATAGTCATCTAAATTGCAAACATAATTCTTTAAAATATATATTTTTGCATCTTTAAATAATCCAAAGAGAACTACAATAGCCATACTGGAGTTAGGCAGGAATTGAGGCTGGAGGTTTCATTTGTTTACCACTGGAGGTTGCTGGAGGTGTCATTTGTTTACCACTGGATCCAAAGCATCAAAAAATGATTCTGTAACTCAAAATTTCATTTAAAAGGTCTTTATTTAAAACGACATCTTAAAAGTACAGTATAGTACTCTGCAGGATTGTAACTACAGAGGAAGCAGACCCTGTGGCTGCAGATAGGCTCCCCAAGAGGCCTTCATTCATGAGCAATTTCAACATATATTGGTAAAACAGGGCAACCTCTGGATATATTGGGGACCCTAAAATGAATTTGCTGTGGGCCCACTAACATGTAGTTAAGCTACTGGTACTCTGCCTTATGTATTTTGTACCCACCGGTTCTTAATCAAAGGCTTCTGATTACGTTTCCAATGGTATGAAACATGTAAGGCAGAGTACTATGGGGTCTGTACATTTGTATATTTAAGATGTAAACTTTGAATAAATCATTTTTATATAAAATTAAGAGTTACAGAATGATTTGAATGTTGCCTTTTGGTTCTGGGGGCTTATCTTTTATTTTATTATTATGCTTTTGGCTGGCCCTATATGTTTCCCTCCATTAAGAATAACTTTTGTTTTGGTTCCACTGGATCTACCTGGATATTAAATGAATGGATTTCTGTTTTTAATCAACCTGTTTCTAACAGGTTTGGTTTTATATTCATTTTCAGTATGATATCAATAGCTGTATGCTAATACCAAAGCCTGAGAAAGTCCTAAGACTTAATTAGAAAACAGAAGACAGAGGGATAGATAGGCTGAATAGAAGAATAATTGAATTAAACAAAAGTAATAATGAGTAACAATAAGGGGCCGATTCACTAAGGGTCGAATATCGAGGGTTAATTAACCCTCGATATTCGACTAGGAACTAAAATCCTTCGACTTCGAATATCGAAGTCGAAGGATTTAGGGCACATAGTACGATCGAATGATCAAAGGATTATTCCTTTGATCGAACGATAAAATCCTTCGAATCAAACGATTTGAAGGATTTTAATCCAACGATCGAAGGAATATCCTCCAATCAAAAAAAGTTAGCCAAGCCTATGGGGACCTTCCCCATAGGCTAACATTGACTTCGGTAACTTTTAGATGGCGAACTAGGGGGTCGAAGTTTTTTTTAAAGAGACAGTACTTCGACTATCGAATGGTTGAACGATTTTTACTTCGAATCCTTCGATTCGAAGTCGTAGTTGAAGGTCGAAGTAGCCCATTCGATGGTCGAAGTAGCCCAAAAAAAAACTTCGAAATTCGAATTGGCCCGGAATTGTCAACATTTACACTCATAATCAATCCACAGATGCCCTGCATTTAGATAGCACATTGCTTAAATTACTTACTTTCAGGACTATTCCTTAAATGAGTGAATATTAATTGAATTTGCTACAGAGACAAAAGTGTATTAGCATAATATTAGCATTGTTTCTGCTAATAACTGCCAACTGAAAGAAAGTCACCTTATGTCACTAAGCCATCATATCCTTGTTGGCAAGTAGTGGTAAATTCAATTCCATGCTAAGATTCTTGCGCCAGCCTATTCCAGAATACACCCAGGTCAGACACAAAGACAAAAGTTTTTTCTACTTTAAACCTCTTTAGGCATGTTACGCAGGCTCGGCGGGAAATTCATTGGAATGTGTGTATGAGGAGTGAAGAATTATGATATTTTATTTAGGTTTAGCCGAAAAGACAATACCTTATACTGTATATTATTATAGTGCAGTTTTGACTCAAAGAAGGTGCTTATTTTGAATTCCAGGGTTGGATACAAGTTTCAGTAGCATAAAACCAGGTTCATTGCTAAACAGAGCCTCCTGTTGGCTGCTAGTCCACATAGGGTCTACCAAATAGCCAATCACAGTCCTTATTTGGGATCCCCAGGGATTTTTTTCATGTTTTTGTTGCTCCCCAACTTTGTTAACATTTCAGTGTGACTCATGGGAAAAAAATGTTGGGGACTCCTGATCTATACTATAGGACAGGGGTCCCCAACCTATTTTACCCGTGAGCCCCACTCAAATGTTAAAATAGTTGGAGAGCAATACAAGCACGAAAAATTCCTGGAGGTGTCAATTAAAGGGCATGGTTGCCTATCCGGTAGCACTTATGTGAACAGGCAGCCTACAGGAGGCTCAGTTTGACAATACAGCTGTTTTTTGCAATCAAAACCTGATTTCAAGCCAGGAATTCAAAATTAAGCACCTGCTTTGTGGCCACTGGGAGCAACATCTATAGGGTTTGTGAGCAACATGTTACTCATGAGGTACTGGTTGGAGACCACTGCTATAGGAGATTCCTCTGAATTCACTGTAGTACTGCTTGTGCCTTCTGTTCTAGGGAATGCAGTCCTTATGCAGGGGCGATCCGTGGGCAGCAACCCCCAAGGCCTCCCCCCTCTCCCGCTCAAACGTTTAGCATCGGAGCGGGTCAAAAGTGGCTGCATCGCTAGAGCATTGATCGCTATAGAGCTCTCTGCACTAGCAGAGCTGAATTTCCAGTTTAAAAAACAAAAATTCGGCTCTCAAAGTTACAGGAGGCGGCTTTTTGCCGCCCCTTGTAACTAGCCGCTCACTGCCGCCTGAGACAAGGTTCTCCCCTTGCCTCATTTACAGGAGCGGCCCTGCTTAGATTTTGTATATGATGTAAAAGGACCTTTCCTGGACAGTTAATTATTATACAAATAATTGTTTGATTCTGATGAGCCAATGCTATTATTCTGTTAAATGAACGGGTTGCACAATTTTGTTCTTACTTAATTGCAATGGCTTATTAAATTCAGTGCCATAATCTTCTAACAATATAAAGTATATAAATGCTTTGCTTACTGCTGAAGCGTTACCTGGTCTCCAGCTTTTAAATGAATGAAATGGGTGCGCTCTATGCTGTTAAGTCATTGTGCTGCATCCTAATATCATGTATTAACAAAACTGTATGCCAGACGTTTAGCAAGAGCATTATAAGTGAGGCGTTTGGGATCAGGATGGAGAACAATAAGGAATACATTTAGGGGCACATTTACTTAGGGTCGAATATCGAGGGTTAATTTACCCTCGATAGTCCACCGTCGAAGTAAAATCCTTCGACTTCGATTATCGAAGTTGAAGGATTTACTGCAATTCGTTTGAACGATCGTAGGAAAAATCGTTAGATCGAACAACTAAATCCTTCAAATCGAACGATTCGAAGGATTTTAATTCCTTGATCGAACGATTTTCCTTCGATAAAAAAATACTTAGAAAGCCTATGGGGACCTTCCCCATAGGCTAACATTGGTGCTCGGTAGGTTTTAGGTGGCGAAGTAGGTGGTCGAAGTTTTTTTTAAAGAGACAGTACTTCGACTATCGAATGGTCGAATAGTCGAACAATTTCTAGTTCGAATCGTTCGATTCGAAGTTGTAGTCGAAGGTCGAAGTAGCCAATTCGATGGTCGAAGTAGCCAAAAAAATACTTTGAAATTCGAATGTGCCCCTTAATGACCAGGGTAAAGGATGATATTTGTAGGTGAAGCTTTACCCTATGGCATTTCTGCAATTCAAAATTTGGGACAGCTGGTATATTTGTGTATACACAGCAGGCACAAATATATTAATACTGAAAGGTAATAAAAGGCATGCTGATATATGCTGAGTATATCTTTGGCGGCTGGCGGCTACTCTGCGCAGTCCAGTAATTGCAGTTCTTCTCTCATTATGAGTCTTTTAGACAATTTTTATGCACAGTGTCTTGCACACAATCATTCATGTGCTGTACATCTTTCAACAGCATCTTGTATCAAAAAGCTCCCCAGTGTGCATATCCTAATGAATATTCTCTACTTAGTATTATTTTCTGCTAAAAAGGGACATAGAGACTGTAGATCATGTCACTCAACTGTATATTTTACGTATCACATGTGACTGGAAATCTCTTTCATTTTGACACAATTTCTAGGGTCAATATTGTGGTGCCTATGACACATACTGTAGTAGCAGTCAGTACCTCATACTGAGGAAATGCACAATGGGTATTATTTGGGAGACAAAGATCTACCAGAAAACAAAGTGAATCAGTGCAGACTTTACATTTCACAAGGCAGTAAAAAAAATCTGAATTAAAATAATTCAGAAAAAAAATCAGAAAAGTTAAATGTGACGTGTTACACAATAGTAATCAGCATAGTGCTGCTTCTGTGTATTAGAAAGAAAAATGCAAAAGTTAGCTGTTAATTATCAAGAAATTCCACAATGGCAGATCATGTTACCAGTGATATTAATGATGGCTATTGTTTTTATGGCTTGCTCACTGCCCACTGTTCTGCACCCAAAGATGCAAAGCATTAAGCTCCCAGAATGGAGCAAAAAGCTCTGCAGAAATCAGATCCTTAGGAACAATAATGATATTGTAATTAAAGGGAAAATTTTTTTTTTTCAAAATGAACCAGTTAAAAGTGTTGCTCCAGAATTCTGCACTGAAATCCATTTCTCAAAAGAGCAAACAGATTTTTTTATATTCAATTTTGAAATCTGACATGGGGCTAGACATTTTGTCAATTTCCCAGCTGCCCCAAGTCATGTGACTTGTGCTCTGATAAACTTCAATCACTCTTTACTGCTGTACTGCAAGTTGGAGTGATATCACCCCCCTCCCTTTTCCCCCCAGCAGCCAAACAAAAGAACAATGGGAAGTCAAAATTCGCTAATTTTTCACAGTTTCTGCGAAACGTGAAAAATTCGCCCATCACTGCTGCTAAACAAATTAATCCAAAAACCTGGGTACCTTTCTTTGCAGTAAAGATATCCAAAGGCTTTTTACCTTTTTATATCACCCAAGATGAGGGGATCAAATGTATAAAGGAAGCATTACTTGAAACCAATATATCCAATGCACAGAGCTATTTTATTCTCAATTGCCTTGAAATTGTGTTGAAAAGGACAACTTTAAACATGGAGATTCTTTTTTCTGGCAGAAGCAAGGTACCTCAATGGGTTCAGTGGTAGCTCCCTCATTTGCCAACCCCTTAGTCCATGACCTAGAAAAGAAGCTATATAAAACAAAGTATATAAAACAATACTACAGGTATGTGGATGATATTCTAATCTTTTGGGAAGGAATGATGAATATGGCAAATTAACTACAGCACAAGGTTACATTTACAATGGAGATCTCTGACTGCAAGATTAATTTTCTTGACATCAGAATACAATTAAACAATAATGAATTGAGTACAAATCTTTACCGCAAAATGTTGAATAGAAATAATCTCCTGAACACCCATCGCAACACTCCGCCAGGCACAAATGCACTCAGACTATGGCAATTCACTAAAATTACACTTTTTAAAACACATGTCCAGTTAACCTTAATAAAGACAATAGAGTTATTCTAATGCCTTTCACATGTGTCCAATGTAAAACGAATGTTCCATATGTTTGCAAATGTATGGGGAAAACCGTTTACCCAAAAAAAGTTTGTTAGGTCTTTTGCAGGCAATCAGGCTGAAAAAAAGGAAAAGACACCAGCGTTTTTCAGACTTTGATGCATTTTAGGCTCACAGAATATAATGTAAGCAACAGAAGATAGAGGAAGATCTAGATTCTTTTTGGCACTTCGACTGGTCTGAGGTGGTGAAGGCAACTCTGGCGAAAGAGGTGACGTTCAGTAAAATCTGCACTTTAGGGAATTTGCGGAGTAACGACCGTTCGCCAGAACAAAAAATCACCTGGCGATAGTGTGAATGAACGCTAGCGCCAGTCTCTTTCGCTAGCGAATTGGTGCCTGCGCTCATTAGTAAATCGGCAATGTCCCTGTGGGCGGTAACACTAGTGAATTGTCAATAGCATTAGCCACTTTGCCCTTCAGTAAATATGTCCCATAGCGCTCATGCATTTGCCCTTGCTGGAATGGTAAATCAGCCTTTACCATAAATTACCTTCATGCATATTTAAATGTAGCTTCAAGTAAAATAGGCTGGGGCCCCATTTCATATTCCTACCTCTTCATAAGCATGTACAAAATTTATATTTACAGTATATACTGTTTATACTGATACAACTCCCAGGGGTGCTTCGCCAATGAGGTGAGTTGAGGCTGTTGCCTCAGGCGGCAGTGCCCCACTAGGTACCAGGGGCAGCAAAAATGCTGCTCCTGTTACTTTAAGAGCGAATTTCCGGGGGAGGGGGGGCAGCAGCAACTGCTGCTGCATCAGGCGGCAGAGGGGCCAGAATAGCCCCTGACAACTCCAATCATCCTGTAGATACTTAAGTATTTGTTCTGCAAGTTGAAGGGTTGTTATAGTAAATACAAACATTTGAAAAAACATAAATTAAGGAGAAATTATGTTAAAGGTAAATGACTTGTGTTTACATTAGTAAGGGGACGTTTTATTAATGCAATTTTTTTTTGCTAGAGTGTTAACAATGGTTAGAGCTTGGAAGAAAAAATATTGAGCATTTCAAATTTAACAAACTGTCTAAATTCTTATTTCCTGTTTGATATATTGCAATTTGCCTGCCGCTCCTTCCTTCACAGGCGCAGCTTTTTCCAAATGTGTGCAATACAGTTCCTGGCCTTCAGGATCTGTGGGGGACAAATATACTAGAATTCTGGGAAAGCATGTTGCATTTGTAGATTAAGCAAAAAACATGGCACATTTGCATTCCCCCTATTAAAGGAGAAGGAAAGTTCTTTTACACTTGGGGGTGCTAAACGTTAGGTACCCCCAAGTGATTGCTTTTACTTACCTGACAACCTGGGCCAGTGCTCCTTTCAGGAGAAAAATGCACTCGGGTTCTTCCAGTGAGCACCACGGAGCGATCCTCTTCCTTCTTCTTCACGCGGGTGCACATGCTTAGTAGAGTGAAAAGCTTAACTTTAACGAAAAAGCCGGCTATTTCATTCTACTGCACATGAAGTCGGGGGGTTGAAAGGTGCACTGTAAAGGGATTCCTATAGGAAGAAAGAAAGGACTCTCTGGTGTATTAACTTTTTAAACAGAGTTCCAGTGATTGGCTTCAATTCTACTCACATTTGTAGATATCGATCATATTAGACAGTGTGTAATGTCGAAGATCTTCCAGTAGCAGTTGTCCTTATGCCTGTTAGGTAAAAAGTAAATAAAGTGTATCACCCTTTCAACCCCCTGACTTCCTGTGACGCGTGGACAAGTGGATCCACTTTGTGAATATTGGTGCAGCTTTTAGTTTTACATCCCCTTTGGACTGAGCGCAGTTTTTCAATCCCCTGTTTTATTCTACTGCACATGCCTCTGCTCTGGGAAATTTGAAGAAAGAAGAAGCAAGCAGAGGAGCGCTCCGTGGTGCTCACTGAAAGAACCCTGGGCTGGTGCAGTTTTCTGCTGATAGGAGCACCGATCCTATCGGGTATCAGGTAAGTAAATACAATCACTTGGGGGTGCCTAACTTTTTGCACCCCCAAGTAAAAATGAATTTCCTTCTCCTTTAAATGAGCGTTTAAATCCATTTAAACATTAAATTACTTGGTATTACGAAAGGTATTCAAGGTAAAAAAAAAATGTTCAACTTTCATGTTTGTGCACCCTGAAGCAAATATGTATGAAATGACAGAAGTTGCTTACAGTAACATAGTTGAAGTGTTGGATAAATCTGAAATTCATCTTGCTCTTTTTAGAAAGTGGCAGCAGTGGTTACGGCACAGCACTGGTCACTGTTTAAGTGTAATACAGAGAAGAGCTTTCCCCTCCAGTCACACAGACGTTTCCACAGCTGTCTAAGTGCTTAATGTTCTATCTTTGCCATTTAGCAACAGCTTGTAACTACCCTGAAGTGTTGCGCCATAATTATATGTCCAGGCAGATCTGTCTTGCTAGACCTTAGTCTCTAGAGGTTCCACCACACCTTATAAAGCAAACACACAACTGACAGCAAAAGCAGCACAGTTCCATCTATCCCACATAATGGGACACAAAAATCCAGACATGGGATAACGTTACTATTTATTCATCTTTAGGATTTGTGACATCATTTTTGTATGTCACCAGGGGGTAAAACCTATTAATAACATAACAGAAACATCTAATAATATAATTTTTATGCTATAGGTTTCTATCCATGGTGCCAAATGACTAACATAAATGACTTGTCTAAAATAAATTTCTAGACAAGGGTTTCTAACATATATATTTCTGAAAACAGCACCAAATTAATCAGTATAATATGACATTGATTATACAAATGCTTTACTATTATTATATACCTTGTTTCTATAAATAATATTGGGATTTGGTATATTTCTCAAAACTTGCAGAGCAAAGTTAAAAAGAAAACATAACCAAAATTACAAATAAAATACTCCAGTTTATTCCAATAGCCATATTTGTTAATGTCAATGAGCACTCTAGGCTAAAAATGTTCAGTAACTTTAAAAATTACACTCCCTATAGATCTGCTACTGTTGCTCTCAATGTTTCAAATGAAGGGTGGGCATGTCCTAATGGCCTCCAGACCACAGTTGCAGACTTATGAAAACACTGCCAAATTGGTCAATCTGCCATGGTTCCGTGCATATGTAGACTAGCTTAGATGTGGTCAACCCAAATGCCTGGCAAAGGAAATCAACATTTCCACTTATTGCATCCTGCTGGGTCCCCACCAGTATTCTGTGCCTCCCAAAGGGGACAGCCCCAAAGTTTGGAAGTCATTGCACTAGCAACTGGACATGAGCAAATCACCTGTGAATTTTTTCATAATAACATTAGGTGATTATTCTTTATAGAGCATTAGGCAAGCAAGGTACAGATATAATCCATACTCACTATCCACAGTTAAATTGTTAATTTGGGTTGACAAAAGATTTAGGTCCATCAGGAACAATTCCTCAAAATAAACCACAGTACATACAGTATATACAAACATCCCTATAAAGACCTATCTATACACTCATATATATTTACATATTCATTTTCTTCCAGTTTAAAGGAGTGTCCTTTAGTACCTTTGATCTTGAAGGGAGAAAATGTCCCCCAATATTTGCCTTTAACGCCCTCTAATGTATTTTTAAAACAAAAAATCATGTCCCATCATAAGTGCCTTTTCTCCAGAGAAAAACAACCCAACATATTTTCTCATATTTTATATGTTCCATTGCTTTTACCAGTTTAGTTGCACATCTTTGTTCTCATTACAGTTCATTAATATGTTTCGTAAGTACTAAAGCCCAAAACTACACTGCATACCCCAGTTTAGGCCTTACCAGGCAAAATTATGTTTATATCCTTCACATCAAGACCCTTTTTATACAAGATAGAACTTTGTTTGCTTTACTAGCCACTGACTAACACTGCCTGAAGTTACACAGTTTGTTGTCCACAATAATTTCCAAATACTTTTCAATTGTGGATGCTCCAAAAGACTACTTACTAGTATTTAATTTGCATGTGTTATTTCTACCAAAGTGCATAACCTTGCATTTATCAGCAGTAAACCTCAATTGCCAGTTTGCTCCCGGTGTTTCAATTTAGTCAAATTGCTCTGCAAAGTGACAGCATTCTGCATTGAATTTACAATTTTTCACAAATCAACATCATCAGCAAAAATAAATACAGTACTTACAATGTCCACCTCTGGTCATTAATAAACAAGTTATAAAGCAAAGGGTCATAGACTGAACAATATGATACTCCACTGACAACACTAGAAATCAGAATTATAGTTCATTACAGTAAACCATTTAAAAAATAGTTGATGCTTGACTGGTAGAGAACCTATAGGTCATCAAGATCTGGAGAGAATCAAGGCAGAGGTTAATGCTCTTCAGAATTAGATATTTTTGTTACTGTTTTGTAATGCTGCATGCTAAGACTATCCCAAGTCAAGTGATACTATTTGTTGGCACATCAGACGTCATCTCACTGTCATACACTGATTTTAAGGGCAGAATAGCAGTTATTGTAGTGTATTTAAGTAATTTAATGGTCTTTTTTATTTCTCTGAGAGGTTTCAATAATGATATTAGTATTAGATGTATAAGCCCTTAGAGTGGATTACTTGGTTTTGAATTCCTGAAGTACAATGTAATGTTTTTATAGAAATTACTCTTACAGGAAGAATACACTTTTAATAAGAAACTCTTGAAAAATTAATTGTTAGCAAAGACAAACATTACACGCCCCAGTTGTAAGTATGAGATACATTAGCAATTAAAAAAACTTTGACAAACTCTGGAGGTAAAGTAAAAAAAATACTTTTTAGTAAGAGGGATCTGTAACACTTCTGAAAAGCTTTCACTGTATCATAGTCCAGGAGGTTCATGGAAATACCTTGTCACCATCAGAGTCACAGAATGCTTTAGGAACACAGCTGTTTTTTTCTGGACTGGATTAATTTAACTGTGAGTTACTGCAAGGCTCCATTAAAAAGACAACTGTGGCTCATCAAAGTTGCTGACACACAAACAGTGAAAAATGTAAAAAAAATACATATTTACTTATATAACATATTTATACATTATGCTTTTAAATAATTAGTATGAGCCACCGCTCTGTGATGGACATGATATTAAAGATTAATCAACAACAGCGTCATATGAAGAACCTTCGTCTAACCTCATATTGACTGCTGCAGTAGACTTAAGGAGATAGCTCTAGATAAGACACTCTACAACTGTAAAATCTGGGAATGTTCTACAAGATAAATGAATGAATGTTCCATAGCCATATGTTGTGAGTCTTGGAAAACATTAATTGGGCAGTCAGTTCAGAGTGAGGTTTTTCGTGGGGGGGGTACCTGGGTCACATTTCCAAATAGTGGTAAGCTGAGATTATATTAAAGGGGCCCTGGGGTCTACATTTGAACCACTTGCTTCAAGCAGACACTCCTGTCTCTCGTACACATAGGGGCACATTTACTAAGGGTCGAAGTGAATATTCAAATTGAAAAACTTTGAATTTCTAAGTAATTTTTGGGTGCTTCGACCATCGAATAGGCCAAATTTGACTTGGACTTCAATTCGAAGTGAAAATGCTTTGACTATTCGAACATTCGATAAGTTCTGTCTCTTTAAAAAATTTCGACTTCAACACTTCGCCACCTTAAACATGCCGAATTGCTATGTTAGCCTATGGGGACCTCCTAGAACATATAGCCACCATATAGCTAAGTCAAAGTGAAATTGTACGATTAAATCGTTTGAACCGTTGGATCCGAAGTATGATCGAAGTATGATGGCACGATCGTAGTACGATCATAGTACAATCGTACGATCTTAAAAACCCTATGAATTCAACTTCGAATTTAGAACTAGCCCATTCAATGGTCAAATTTCGAAGTTTTTTGCACTTCGAAATTCGACCCTTGATAAATCTGCCCCATACTGTATTCCAATGAGTTGTCTTTTCAAAGGTCTTTCCAGAGATGTAAAAAATATTCTACTGTGGCAGCATTCCTGTGTAGTGAAAATCTTTTCTAAAGCAGAGATTGCAAAAGTGGTATACTCAGTGAAACAGCAATTCATACTGTCCTGCACAACCTGAGTTTTTTAAGTTAAGGGCTTGATACGATATTCTGTGCTAAGTGTATTTTGGTCTTTAAATGTATTTTGTCAAACCATCTGAAATTCTTGACCTGCAATACCCTGTGGCAGAATAAAGGATTCCTCTAAGTCCGCCTTTAATAATTCAGCCATTCAAACACAGAGTAGTAAATACTTTAGTTAGTGAAGAAACTTGTTTATCTGGAATCTCATGTATTTACCAGTCACATTGTCTGTGATTCAATAAATGTTTTGTACTGCAGAAAAAGTATTTGAAATAATAAAAAAGGTAAAATCGTATAAAAGTTGCTAAGATGCTGTCCTTCACCTAAAAATGTTTAAATTATACAAAAAAAGCATTTACCAACTAATATTCCCTGGCTCCTGGTTGATTCTGCAAATGCATACATTTTCAAACACAGGAGTTTTTAGTTATACTGTTGTTGGGATGTGTAAAATAGCCACCCCTAGTATTTTGTGCAGGCAGTCCCTCAATGTTATGGACACCTATTTGGGTCCTAAAATACAGTAGTTGGGAGGGGTATTGTTTGCTCTTTCTGCTCTAAGCGATGCACCCTGCTACTTCTCACAGTGACCAGCAGATGGCACTGTGCTAGGATATAAAAGGCTCTGAAGCCATGCTTTCAGTCGTCCATTTTGTGTTAGCTCTGACCTGAACAGGCAGGCAGAGCTCTGTGGATCCTAGACAGGTCAGGTCTAGTAAGAATAGGCTACTCACCATTATAGGTCACTCTAGGAGTGACAGACAGACAGGTTATTTAGCTGAGCAGCTCCAGGCTCCGACGAGGAGAGATCCCGGGTACTAATAGCCCAGAAGTAGGGACTAAGTGTATAGGAACAGGGTAGATAGATTCCCCTCAGGTTCCACTTAGGGAAAAGGCTGAAAGATGGGTGTACCTTTATTGCTGCTGAGCACGTCCTCTTGCCTGTGGGGACTATTACTGACCATATGGTGCTGTGAGTATTGCCTATTCAATGTGATGCTAAATCCTGTCATGCTCTATTGTATACTCCACTGAGGATTGTGTATGTTCAATAAACCAGTTCATGTTTAAGTTATAAGAACCACTGGCGCCCAATTATTATACCCTGAATCCAGTTACAGTTGCACTACACCCTGCCTCCACACCGTTGCGAGGGCTCACTCCCTAAGATTACAGGTCTCATCCGGTGCACATTTATTGGGAGTGGAGCTCAATAGTGGTGTAAATAACACACAATTTACTATAGCGCTACACTGTATATACTCAAAAAGTTGTAAAGCCACCATACACAATAGGGCAAATACCATATTGTAGTTTTAACTATTCTATTTCTGATCATATGTTCATAGATTGGCATATGCCTGATTAAATAGCAAAGAGTTATTCTCATATGGTGATCAATATGAGTTACTGTGCAGGAAGGTAGGCAAAATATTCCTTTGATTGCAGCAACCCAAAACTAATCCCTTTAATGATTGCCTAATTGTGTTAAAAAAAGTCTTGGAAAGTTTTCCTTAAAGGAGAACTAACCCCTTTTTATTAAAATCCAGTACCCCCCTCCCTGCTCCCCCCCAGCCTAGGTGTTACCCTGGTTAACTCTTTACTTACCCCTCGTTGCACATTCAGGGCATCGGAGTTCACGGGTGGAGATGCAGATATACATTTTTTAACTTTGTATCAATAAAAATATTTTTTAACTTATTCTCTCCTGTCCTGTGGATCCGTTTGAGTGCCGGTCGGCCCTGCTTTTTCTTTACATTCCTTGCCGTACAGCTCCCTACAGCTGGGGGTCTGGGGCTGGTGCACCCGGACCACATTTTCTACTCGTTTAGTCATTTACAATTTATTCTGGAGCACCGTGTTTTCCCATCACTAACTCTATGAGCCAATAACAAAGATATCTCACTTAGATAAAAAATACTGCAACTTGGCTACTAGGGAATTAACTTGTAGGACATTTTCAGCCATAGGGAATGTTACCCTATGGGTTCCTACATAAGTTATGGAATGCCCCCCTTACCCAGAAAACCCAGGTCCCAAACATTCTGGATAATACTGTAGATCTTATATCTGTATGAATTTTAAACAGTGGTAGTAAAATGTGCTAATTTTAAAATCTCAAGTGTCAAATGTTGTAGTTCTATTACTAGACACAGATTTGGGGATACTGAGTAGAATAGTTCTTTATTGCATTTCACCATTAGATAATTTGCAAGTTTAATTCTCAAATATGCAATTTCACCCAATATTTTCAAAACGACGAAAATACATGTATATACCATGTATTTTTTTACTATTTTCATATGTTTCTGGCAATATAACCTTTTTATTGTTGGGTGGCAGATCACATTGATAGAGAGCTACAATAATTAAAAAAGCACATGGCAACATCAGCATTTGCACAGTTTATATCACTTGTAAAGGAATCAAACATACTTTCTTTTTTGGCAGAGGGATTTGCCAAAAAAGCAAATGTGCATTGAAACTTATTCGCAAGCTGAGACTGCAGGTTTCTTCTTTGAAGATGCCTTACTACTTGGTTAAAAAATATCTATATGCCAGAGGGCTTGATATGTCCCGTGTGTCCTATTTAGCATCTGCTGTGCATCCCTGCTCAGCCAGCGGTGGAAAACAAGTCACCGGAGGATCGATTTGTTAGGAAAAAACAAACCTATTGATGCACTAAAGTCGAGAGCCATAATAAAAGTCCTCGAAAAGAGTTCTCGCTGACTCAAGGCAGCATCACACATTTTATTATAGCTTTTTATTCCACAGATAGCTGTAGTTTAAAAGGATCTGCATAATATCGAATTTTTTTTATCCAAGCCCTATATTCACTTGTCCTTTTTGATCATTTTTGATCACATCTATCCATTGTTCTCCATTCTCGGCCAAAGAAACCATTTATTAAGAAGTTGTATTTTTGTAAACTGCCTGTCTTTTTCAATAAAATTGGCACTGGCAGCTTATCAAGAGGCAACCATTTTCTTTGAAAGCTATTTTGTTGAATTTTTATTCCCTGTGTTTTATGGTGCAATAATATATATTGTAATTATTCTTGGAACTGTCACTTGCTGAATGTTCAACAGTGTATTGAATCTTTGAAGTCATAAACTGTTCCTTTCCCGCATTACAAATCATTTGAAGATATTTTAAGAAATTGTTTATACCACAGCAATATATTTTCAAGAAACCTTCTCTGCGTGTTGTTCTTATTGCATTTAAGCACACACATTATTTCTCTAGGCCAACTATAAAATGATTTCAGTGTAGGTGCAAAGTCTGCATTGTATGCATATGTATTCATCAGGAAAGAACAGGTCATGTTGTTGCCCCACATGACATAAGGTCAAAGTTTGAAGAACACAAGGGTTTGCTCTTGTATAAAACAGGAGCACACTCTATTGTTTTAAAAGCATTTATCTAAAAAGGCATTACAGTACAATGAAACTTTGCTATCAGACTTGAGTCAATTATTAATCCCATGTGATCTGTCTGGACGACCCCAAAACATGTTGACGTCCACTGTAAGACTAATGTCAGTCATTTTCGCCGCCTATGGATTTTGAGGTATGGGAAGCATACATGCTCGAAATATGATTCCCTCCCATTTGAACCATACTTTCAGGAATATATATCCTTAGTTTATACAGTATATTTAATACAGTATTTCCTATACATATATTCTGGGCTTATATATGGTTATTTCAATTTTTTATGAAAGCTATCTAGTTTCCTAGTCAGTTCCACGTGAAGACATAGGAAAGAAATACCAAAATACCAAAGGAACACTGAAAATAAGAGGGCTCCCTGGAGTCCATGTACCCTGTACTTTGCAAATTTTCAAATAAGCAGAAGCAAGTATAGAGGAGCATGTCCCTTTGTGAATGGTCTTCAAATGTACCGTAAATTGAGTGCATGTTTGTGTTTGTTTGATCTCTTAAATTTGCATTCAGACTTTATTGTGAGCTTTGTGGGAAGAACAAAAAACACTCAAAGACTAAAATCATCAGTTTTATTTGTATTAGTAACCAGGTTTGTCTTTAAATAAATACAGTATATCACGTTAATAACTCCACCTTTTGCTGTGATGGTAAATGTGCTCAGAGAGCACATTATTGTGTTTATGTAGAGGAGTCTATAAAATGTAATTCATCCGAAGAACTGGGTGACTAATCTCCACCAGTAGCCTCGTCTACCACCACCCTGAGGCATTAGCCTACAATAACACTTATGAGATTAATTTAGGACACTAAAAGTAGCTGGACAGTTTTGTCAGATTATGAAGAACATACATGGTCAAAGTTTTCATTCCAAAATACTGTAGTTTGGCAGTACGATAGACATCAACAATGTGCTGACTTTATATAAACACCAGGTAGGGGTGTAAAGGGCTTTATTGAAAACATGTAACAAAGCTGTTACCAACAATTAATTGCATATAGTACCAATGTTATAAAACAGTATAAAAATATGAAATACTCGCCAGCAGGGTGGCCATTAGAAATCACGGGGCCATGTACAACAACATTTTCGGCCCACCCCAGCCCCAAGCCACACCCACTCTACATCACAGTTAAAAGACCACACAGACATCAGCACTAAAAAAGGTAACCCCCCACACACAAAAGTTATAAAAGCTATTGGTGTCCAGGGCCCCCCTATAAGTTAAAAATAAAAACATTGGTGCCAGGGCACCCCTTACAAGTTAGAAAAAAATTGGGGCCACAAAGAATATTATTTAAAAAAACATTGGTGCCAGGGCCCCTCTTACAAGTTAAAAAAAAAATTGGTGCCCCAAAGAATATTTCTTCAATAAAAAAATTGGTGCTAGGGCCCCCCTTGCAAGTAAAAAAAAATTGGGGCCCCAAAGAATAATTTTTAAAAAAACATTGGTGGCAGGGGCCTATAGATTATTAAAATAATACATTGGTGGCCAGGGGATTAATAAAATAAAATGCATACATATTGGTGGTCAGAGGAATTGAACTTGTGGCTTCAGGACTTCAACTTCACCTCCTTTTGTGACTTTGGGTCTTTTTGCTGCTTCAGGACTTACATTTCAGCTGTTTTTGTGACTTCGGGTCATTTCGCCGATTTGGGACTTTGGTTATTTTCATGGCTTTGGGTCTTTTCGCCGCTTCGGGACTTCAGGCTATTTTCGTGGCTGGGGGTCTTTTTGCCGCTTCGGGACTTCCAGCTGTTCGACACTTCCTCATTCGAGACCTCGGCTTTTCAGCATTTCTGAATTCAGGACTTCGAAGGAGACGGCACGGCTTTGGCGCTGTCAAGGGGGGCCCAGCTCGTTAAAAATTTCAGCACTGCCGGGCCACCCTTCAGGCCCCTTCCAAGGACACCCGTGCATGAGGAGACCACTAAACCATCACCACCCTTGTGCTTTCTAGCCAGGGGAAGGTTACTGGCATAACAGAGGCATAACAACTTTGGATGCAAAGGGTGCAATGACGCCTGCGGCGCCTTCCCCTGGGGTCAGAGCACATGGAACTTTTTTCGCAGCACATGTTGGTGGGCCATGAGTCCAGGGTGGGGACATGGTAGGAAGGCTGGATGCATGTCCCACATCCATTGCAAGCAAGCATTCCTATCGCTAAGCTGCGACCTGCGGTAATTGAGAATTAGGAAGAGTGGGTGGGAATGTTTCTTCCTTTTGTCTTACCCAGCACTGCTGCTGAGCAGGAACACTTCATCCTTTATTTTCATTAACCATCCCCTGACCCACCATACTTCTGCCCCAACTCCCTATATCTTGCTCAAACTCTTCCACCTCCAAGACACAGCAGCCTAATTAACCTGCCAGACACCTATATCTGATCTGTCCCTTCCATATCCCATTGAGGTTCCTTCTCCTAGGTTCCTCTGCCCCATTCTTCTGCAGTTATCCACATGAGCACATGAAGGAACCAGTCTGGTACTACACAAACTGTTATGGCTGTGGGACCAAAGGAAAAAATGAGGGGCATGTATCAAAAACCCAAGTAGTGTATTATAGACAGAAATCTAGATATATTGTTAAACAAATGTATAACCAACAGAATGTATTGTCTGCTGTAAATTGAGAGTAAATAAATGGAGAGTAAGTGAAACACAAATAATTACCTACTGGTAGCCTGAGCTGTATGGCATTATAAGCTAACAAGGTGGCAATTATATGTGCAGTTTTGTTCAAACTGTTTTATGACTCAAATAATTGTATGCATCCACTTGGTCACATGTAGTTACTGATTTTGCCTACTTGGAGGTACTAATTTGTATGTAGCTGCGTGTTTGCTTTCAGGTGCCGATATTTAATTGCTATTCTAATGGGAATGGAGGGACTAATAAGGATACAGAATCTAAAGCTGAAAGCCTGAGGCAACCTTGGAAACCATGACAAGAAATTAATAAAAATAGAAAAAAATGCAATAGCTTGAAGGCAGCAGTCTGGAAAGCTGACATTCCATTACACCGTCTGTCTGCTGAATTCATTGAGCATCTGCAATCTAAATGGGCTCATTTTAAAGGGACATGTTCCAGTCGGTAATCAGAGTCTGAACCCATCCAGAGGTGTGAATTTCCTTGAAAAAAACAGAGAGCAGTAACACACCTGTAATACAGATTTGTAATCCTATTTTACATCTTCTGTATTCTCTGCAAACGGCAGAACAGATCTGCTTCGAACGCTCATGGAATGACAGAGATTTAAGAGGAAAAACATAAGTGGTTCTGCATGAATTATGAACATGGCTTTATGTGATGGGTAGGAGAAGCCATTAAATCATGTAAAGCCTTTGACTGCTGGCATACTGTGTAACACGCTGCAGAGCCTTTCCAACATACGGTACACACACATTCCTACAGACATTATTCTCCTTGGTGTATGGCACAGCCTTCACACGCCGCACATAATACTCTATTTGCACTTATGAGAATACTTTTATCCAGGTTCATCTTCATAGTAACGTTTTTGGTAACATACTGTATAGCAAATTGCACTTAAAGATAATAGAATCAGTCTGGATATATATATTTATATATTTAAATATATATTTATTTAACTATAGTAATCAACATAGATGTCAATATTGACCTTTTTCCCATATCCCGAAATTCTTCTTAATGATAGCTGCAGCATTCAATTTATTATGTAAAGAGGTCATGGAATGTTTAATATTTATAAGGAATTCTTTTCTGAAGTGCAACCATGTAATACATATACAAAGATGAAAATACTTTATTTTAAGTACTTATAAAGTCACATATTGCAACTCATCAATGGACTCCAAAAATACTTAACCTGTACTCTTAGGGGCCCATTTAGAGTGAAGGAATAGAATAAAAAAAACTTTGAATTTCGAATGTTTTTTTTTGGCTACTTCGACCATCGAATTGGCTACTTCGACTACGACTTCGACTTCGATTAGAACGATTTGAACTAAAAATCGTTCAACTATTCGACCATTTGATAGTCGAAGTACTGTCTCTTTTAAAAAAATGTTGGACCTCCTAGTTCGCCACCTAAAAGCTACCGAAGTCAATGTTAGCCTATGGGGAGGGTCCCCACAGGCTTTGCCATCTTTTTTAGGTCGAAGAAAAATCGTTCGATCGATGGATTAAAATCGAAGGATTTAATCGTTTGATCGAACGGTTTTTCCGTTAAATCCTTCGACTTCGATATTCGAAGTCGAAGGATTTCAATTCGGCAGTTGAATATCGAGGGTTAATTAACCGATATTCGACCTTAAGTAAATTTGCCCCTTATTGTGTAGCATAACATATATATATATATATATATATATATAATGAACATGTAGAATCTAGAATTGGATCTCACCTTTTTTTGGGTTTGAGGAAGCAAACCGATTGGTTCTACAGTATCTGCTATCATTTCATTGGTTTAAAAATGTTAATTGTGTTCTTATCTGCAGTATGCTATTTTAAATGGAAGTTAAGGAATGCACTTCTCTATGTAGAAGAAAAGCTGATCTCTTCTAACTACAGAAAAGTCGAGCTTGTCAGGTTCAATCAAAGACAGAGTCTGTTTTATTGACTCATGAAAATTAATCAAACACATATGAATGAGTTAACTTCATCCTTTGAAGAACTGTCCATAATCTGCCCCTCTGAACAATGTGTAGCTTCTGAGCTACAGGACAATTGATTCTAGATCTTTTTAATGGAGTAGTTGTCTCCTGATGGCACTGCTTCCATAATTCAATTTATTATGCCAGATGAGGGTGTATTTTGATTGCTTCCATCAAGATTCTTCATCAGTAAAATCGAGCTCCAAAAGGACTTTAAGTACCATAGCAGGTTGTCGGCCGTGTTAACAATCCTTTAGAGGCCAGAGGCATATTGGAAACATAAAAGGCAAAAAAAAATACGAAAATAAATGAAGATTTGGCACAAAACATTTTTCTCTTTGTATATTCACTTCACTTCTCTTTTTTTTTCTTGATGATAGGACCAGACACTTAGGGGCAGAAAAAAAAACCTTTTGGCAGGATCTATTGTACTATCAGTCTAAATAGGATCTAGGGTTGCCAACCTTTAATCTGATGAAGATGAGGCAGGCCATGATGTCACAGGGGCATGGGCAGTGATGCCATGGGGTGTAGGGGTGTACGAGAGGCGGGGTTATGAAGTGATGATCCGTGATTGGCCAATCACCATATGAATCTCAGAGTTCTGTTCAGATTTCCATATTTAAGAAGTTTCAACCAGAATAGCCCTTCGAAAAACCAGGCTCTCCGGGTCAAAACCAGACAGGTGGCAACCCTAATAGGATCTATAGCACTAAACAGACCACAGGGTTAAAGTATGGAACAAAATTATCCAACCAGATTGATAGTTGTAATTCCAATAGATTGCCCATAGTATATAGTATGCGTCTTTCTCTTCTGGGTGGCAATATTCAACCAGTTGTTTCAGGGTGGTGATAAGGTTTGTAACTTTGTCCCACTCAACCTACTCATTCTGTTCTGTCTTATTGATTTTGTAATGTCATGTATTTTAGTTAATCTATATAAAATGTTCTCTTGTATCTCAACCTCATATGGTGTTCATGTGGAGCACTGGCTGGATCTTATATAAGTGGAACTATCATTTTGTGAATGTAATGGCAAGGGGTAGCCGGACATCTGTGACTTTAGTTTGCCTCCACACTACTTCAGATTCCTTGAGGTTGGCATGTTGATTTGAGGTTGGCATATTATGTGAGCTTATGTTATACAACTCCATCCCTTCTTTGTTTAGTGTTTAAAACCATCCCTTGCAGTTGGTGCATAGGGTGAATAAAGCTTTTTTATTTCATGATACAAATATGTAGCTACAGAAGCGCTGACAACAGAGGCTCACTTGGCTCTGTTTTTACTTCACTATCATTTCTGTACATACAACGTTGCCAGGGGCAGTGTCTGTTAAGCTCAAACATGTAGTAAACATAGTAGAGATCGCACAGACTTACTAATGAGTTTAAAATGAAAACCATCCACAAAGGTCCCACATTCTGCAGATGAATGGCCATATCCAGTGAAATTGTGCTTTAAATTCCACTATTGTGCTGTTATTAAAGGGAGCATGCTTCTATAGGATTTGTGCGAGATTTAATATCCTTGTCACTTGGGATTGCAGTAATGACTTAAAGTGATTGTCCTTTGATCAGCCAACAGCATCATTAATGCATGAATTTGTCTTTGTACGTTGTATTATACTATAATTGAACATAGAACTACATCATTTGTTCATTTCATTTTCATATGTATAGTTTTTACTGTTGTGAAGAAGACTATCCAGTTTTAGGATTTATTTATTAGGAGTCCATTTACAAAAGAAAATTCTTACAGTAGAAAATTCAAAACCATATGCCATATATTGAGTAATATGTTGTGAGCATCGCTATCTTCATTCTCTAACCCATGATTGTTTATTTTAAGTTCTGTTTGTCATATTATTATCTTGAAGCATTAAAGAACTTACTGTGTCTACTTAAATAATTGATGATGATGATAATATTAATGAACTCTTGCTGCTAGCACATTTATAAGTATGGGGTTTATTTTACCGCAAAATGATGTAACTTGCCCGTCTCTGATTACCACTTCCTTTTGTTGTACTTTAAAGGGATTCTGTCATGATTTTTATTATGTAGTTTTTATTTTTAAATTACACTGTTTACACTGCAAATGATTCCCTCTACAATTTCATTCCTGAACCACCAAGTGTATCTTTTTAGTTGTAATATTGGTGTGTAGGCAGCCATCTCAGGTCATTTTTCCTTGGTCATGTGCTTTCAGAAAGAGCCAGCACTTTAGGATGGAACCGCTTTCTGGCAGGCTGTTGTTTCTCCTACTCAATGTAACTGAATGTGTCGCATTAAGACCTGGATTTTACTATTGAGTGTTGTTCTTAGAACTACCAGGCAGCTGTTATCTTGAGTTAGGGAGCAGCTATCTGGATACCTTCCCATTGTTCTCTTTTAAAGCTGCGGGGGGGGGGTAAGAGAGCCGTGTGATATCACTACAACTTGCAGTACAGCAGTAAAGTGTTATTAAAGTTTATAAGAGCACAAGTCACATGACTGGGGCAGCTGGGAAAATGACAATATGTCTAGCCCCATGTCAGATTTCAAAATTAAATATAAAAAAATCTGTTTGATCTTTTGAGAAAAGGATTTCAGTGCAGAATTCTGCTGGAGCAGCACTATTAACTGATGTGTTTTGAAAAAAAATATCTTCCAAAGATCGTATCCCTTTAATGTCACGTATCGGCTGCAGCACTCCCATCCCACCCCCATTACGTGGCTATTTTTTTCTAGCCCTAAGAGCAAGATACCTAATACCTGATGCCAGATAACAAATGTTAGAAGGCATGTGGGGTCAGATATTTTACCCTGGGGGAAAGTACTAGAGCACTTAGGGTTTGGGCAAGTGTGCACTTAATGCTCACTTCCCCAAAGGGAAGTTGCAATTTGTTCCTTAACATGGATTTTCAATCCCGTGAAAGGTGCAGAGCTCAGTTACCCTGCAGTTCAAAGACAGGTGCAGTGGACACAGTCAGTCAGTAGCATAAGTTGCCATGCTGAGCTCAGGATGTGCACCCAGCCCCCCTCCAACAGGTGTGCCAAAAACTTTCCCCCACCCCGCTGCCTGCAATAAGCTTTAGTATGGCTCCTGCAGTCCAGTAGTATGTGCCATTGGGTAATCATAAATAGAAAAGTGCCATTTTAAAAAAATAAGGGCCGCCCCCTGGGATCGTACGATTCACTATGCACACAAACATACCAACAAACCAAACATGTTAGGTCACAAGAGCCAATTAAAAGACAGAGTTCTGTCTTTTGCTTCCACACTTCTTCCTGTTACAGTTACAGCTGTAGTATTTCTGGTCAGGTGATCTCTGAGGCAGCACACAGACCATCACAAAATGGGGGTTCAAGGCAAGAGATGTAAAAGGGCAATATTTACTTATATATAAATGCCAGTTTGGTAAGATTCTTTAATATGCCACTTAATATGATGTAAACTATCTGTTGCTTAAATGTTCATTTTGGGGATATAGTTTTTATTTAAGTGATGGAAAACATATTTTAGACTGCATATTTTGGCTGGGCTTTACCTCTTTGTGGGTTTTGTCGGTTTTTCTATATGATTAATGCATACACCCATTTATTGGATACAGTTGCAGAATATGGTGGTGTTTTAGCAATCCATATTATTACTAATAATGTATATCTTGATAAGTTGCAGAACCACAGGAAATACAGTAGTGGAAAAGATTGCAATCCTCTCGTAGCATTTTATTAATTTCTGAAAAATAAGAACACTTTCAAGAATATTACAGCTATTTCATATAGACCTAGCTTGCACTTTAGCTGTAATTTGCTTTTTAGCACAACTGAAAGGTCATGGTGGCTGTCTCGCCATTACTTAATAATGTAGATGTCATGAGTCAAGGATGCTTGAAACTGCATAATTAGAAGCTCTTATATAACCAGAGGTGACATACCAGCTGGGAGGCAAGCTGAACAATATGTGCCTTACTTTGTTCTGATTTGTGCTTACTATTCCTTCAGCTTTACTGATTTCTGCTTTGTTTCCACCATCAGAAGAAAATGTTCTGCTTTGTTCCCTCGCAATAATATATATTACACACAATGTATAGCATATTTATTTGTATATACTGAATACTGCTGTGAATTTAAAGTGGTTCTATCTATCATATATCTATCTATCTATCTATCTATCTATCTATCTATCTATCTATCTATCTATCTATCTATCTATCTGTCTGTCTGTCTGTCTGTCTGCCAATCTATCTATCTATCTATTATCTATCTATATCTATCTATCTATCTATCTATCTATCTATCTATCTATCTATCATCTATCTATCTATCTATCTATCATGTATCTATCTATCTATCTATCATCTATCTATCTATCTATCTATCTATCTATCTATCATCTATCTATCTATCATCTATCTATCTATCTATCTATCTATCTATCTATCTATCATCTATCTATCTATCTATCTATCATCTATCTATCTATCTATCATCTATCTATCTATCATCTATCTATCTATCTATCTATCTATCATCTATCATCTATCTATCTATCTATCTATCTATCTATCTATCTATCTATCTATCTATCATCTATCTATCTATCATCTATCTATCTATCTATCTATCTATCATCTATCTATCTATCTATCTATCTATCTATCTATCTATCTATCTATCTATCTATCTATCTATCTATCTATCTATCTATCATCTATCTATCTATCTATCATCTATCTATCTATCTATCTATCTATCATCTATCTATCTATCATCTATCTATCTATCTATCTATCTATCTATCTATCTATCTATCTATCTATCTATCTATCATCTATCTATCTATCATCTATCTATCTATCATCTATCTATCAGTCATATCTAGTTCTTCCTATCCTATATGGACTGTTGTTCATGTCAGCATTCATATCCTAGTTTCTGATATCAGAATTAAAGTTAAGAGTTTCAAAACAGAAATCCGTCCAAGTAAATATCTCATACCAGCATATTTTAAATACAGGTATGGGATCTGTTATCTGGAAACCTGTTATCAAGAAATAATGACAGATGTCTTCCATAGACTCCATTTTATCTAAATAGTCCATATTTTTAAAAATGATTTCCATTTTCTCCTTAATAATAAAACAGTACCTTGTACTTGATCCAAACTAAGATATAATTAATCCTTATTGGAGGCAAAACGTTTAACGTTTATATGATTTTCTAGCAGACTTAATGTATGAAGATCCAAATTACAGAAAGATACAATATCTAGAACACCCCAAGTCCCAGGCATTCTGGATATCAGGTCCTATATTCGTACAGTTATATGCATATACATGGTCCTTATGATAACCAAAATGGTACTACCCAGAAATGATATACCGTATATGCTACTATATGAAATATTTATTTGAATGGAATACTGTTTTGGAAGCCTTAACTTTAGAGTTCCAGTTTTTTAAAGTTTTTGTTGGGAAATTTTGTCTATCGCCAGTTGTTCTGTTCATTCTTTTGGGTGCTTTCTTAGTACAGGTATCTGCAACCCCCTTATCAGGAAGGTCCCACTCGTATAGACTCCAATTTAATCCATTAATTCAAAATGTTTAAAACAAATTTCCTTTGTAATAATAGAACAGTACTTTGTACTTGATCCCACCTAAGGTTATCCATATTTACTCCTCTTGTCACTTTGGAGGGAGTCCCATGATCTGTATAAATAAATATGTTTATATGTTCATAGAATTCCTTTAATATCCTTATATTTTACAACAGGGGCTACAAATTCTAAATACATATTGTGAGCTTCCGGTAGTGAAAACCAAGGCCATGGCACAGATTTCATCCACTCCAGGGACCTATCATCCAGCTTTTCCTAAGCCAGAACAGAATTTAGCAGCATCACTTGCTGCAGCCACACACTTTTCCCTATATATATATGTTGCTCCTATTGAAATGTCTAAGAGGTGAAGGCGTTCTTTGAACACATGTATTTATAAAGGTCATGGGAATACAAGGTGACATTATTTTTTATTATTTATTCATTATTTTTTTTTTATTATATACAGAAAAGCACCCAAAGGAACGAACATAACACAATTTAACAAAAATGGAAGCTCCAGAAATCTCAGGGATTTGTTTTTTCTATCAGCATAACACCAAACTGAAGATATCTGTTATAATGTTACAATCTTTAAATATTGGTTCCCATTAATTATGACCTTGTTCAGTTGTATCCTGTATTACAGAGCTGAAAGTAACGTGCTGTGCTACAAATACCAGATTTTACTCGGTAAAGATCTCTCTGATGGAAAGAAAGTTATCAGCCTATAAGAATTTTAATTAATGCTGGGTTCATGTAAATGCAACAGGGTATTTTCAGCTCTGTCAAGATACTGTGTTAGTAAAACAGATTTGTTGCTGGCAAAAAGCTCAGAGACTTCATGAAGGAAAGGAAAAGCTGGCTGATCTGAAGGCATTGAACAATGCAGCTGTAAATTTCTTGGATGTGGTGTTTTTCCTGTCGCTGTGTATATCACATCACAAGGGGGGATAGAAAAGACTAGGAAGAAACACAAATTGTAATGCAGATGGTTCACAGCATTCACAAATGAAAAAACTGAAATCTATTTTGCCTTTACTCTTTTTTTTGACTCAAATTAAAAATTGGAGAAAAGACTATGCTCATATAGAGGGTGGGGGAATAATTTACTCTGCCAGAATTTTGAAAACATTGACTGCAGTGTGAAAAAATATGAAACACTAAGTAGTGCAGTTCAGGAATCTCTGTTCCATTTAGGCTTAGAATATTGTACAGTTTGGACTTGTATAAACCATTGCAGGGAAAACAGATGGCTGCGGATAATCAGTGATAAATCTAACTGGTCCTATTTTTATACATTTCAAATTCTGCTCTGTTAGCATAGTTATGAAATATGTATAAGGCACGTGTTGGAGCTGCAAAGTGATAACTAGAACACCTGGCACCTACAGCAGCTCTAGACTGAAATATTTTGGGGTGGCTGCACAGCCATTATATATATGTACTCGGATAAGGCACTGCTTATTCTGCACAGACTATATGAAGTTTAAAAGAACTTGAACTGATTCTTATACAATGTATTTTCTCAGCAACCAGAAACATTTATCTAGTTTGGTCACATGTTAATTGTCAGAACAGAAGTTATCTGGCCATTTGGTCCTTGAACCAGCTAACTGCATTTACACAAAAAAATGTATCCTCTGTTTTTATGGGACTACTATTAATGATTCATGAGACATCTGGAATTCAGGACATACCAGTGTTTTTACTTTTGAACAGTCCTATCTATATGATCCCACCAGACATTCAATTGAAAATATTGAAAACAGCATGAAGATCAGTTCCCATATTTTATAGATCATTATTTTATTGGTCCAATTTAATTATGACATTACAATTTCACCCCACAACACTGTGCCATCATATTGTTGTAAATTCAGCATGTCAATGAATAGGTAGGGGGACCTGTGGAGACAGATGATGGAAAGGTGAGTCTTTCAGGCAGGGAATGGCTTTGCAGGCAAGGAACTGAACGAAAAGGGTGATGAGGACATAGAATCAGACTGGACCGGGAGAAGAGGGTGATGAGTCAGACTGGATAGAAAGATGGAGGCAAGCCAGAACAGAAGCAGACTGAGTAGGAGCAGGATGGTACAGGCATAGAACAGGAACAGACTAGATAGGACAGGATGGTGTGGGTGTAGAATTGAGACATGACGGAGTGGGCGTTGATCAGGACATGCTGGATCGGATAGGATAGGACAGGACAGAGCGGGCATAGAGTAGATCAGATTGGGGAGCAGGAGGACTGCATAGCAGGAGGACTTGGATAGCAAGAAAGGGAAAGATAAGGATCAGGCTTAGCAGATTCAGACAGGAAAAGGAAAGATAGGGTAAAGCTGGCCATAGATGTACAGATTTTCAACAGATCCAATCCACATCGTGAGACCAAGATCTTCTGAGAACCATCGTACGAACGTTCGAACTGTCCATCAACTAAAACGACCAATTTACCAGGAAAACAAAGGGGAGCTGCCTGCTTGGCCCTGCAAACATCCATAGATTGTACTGGGACCGACAAAGATTTTTTAACCTGGCCGATCAATTTCCTGGCAGATGTCGGACGAAAAATCGTAAGATGTTCGATCGTTTGAATCCCACTAACCGCACGATAATTTGACGAATCGGTCGGGCTGCGCTGAAATCGGTCGTTTCGCAAAGAAGAATCGTCGCGTCTATGGGGGCCATAAGTTAAGGTCAAGGTCAGGATAGGATCAAGATTCAGAATAGCAAGGAAGTCAAGGTGGGGCAAGGTTAAAGATCAAAGGCAGGATAAGGTCCGGAAAGGACAGGGGAGAATAAGGTAAAGGCAAGACAGGATCAGAAAAAGGCAAGGTAACAAGACAAAGTTCAAGGTAAGGCAGGACAAGGAAAAGACAAGACAAGGAAAGGAGGCTAGAGCAGGAACCTTTAGCTAGGTGTAATGCCACAGTGCTAGTATAGGTTAATGCTCAGGAGTTAGAGGAGGGCTGGCCTTATATAGGGCAGGATCAGCCCTGATTGACTGACCTCAACCCACCAATCAGGCTGTTGATGGGATAAGGCTGTAAAAGCCAGGTAATAGAGATTGAGCAACCCTATGGTTAAGGTACAGAGTCAGAAACCCAAAGGTCACTGGCTCGAATCCCAGCAGAGCCTGACACTGCAGTTCTGGTCAGAATCTGATAAAAACATCAAAGAGTAAGAAATCTGTTCTGCATGTTTTCATTAGACTAAAGAAGCTGCTCTTCAAACATTTCCCATACAGAAGAGTCTGAGGACACTGTTGTTTTTGAATAAAGTGTATCTCTTGAACTTCATCTCCTGTACAATGACATGATAAATTAATTTTTAACCTATGAAACAGCACAGTTGGTACCAAATCTTCGTCTTCGGCCCAAGACGTGGAAGTGAAGTGCACAAAAGGAATTTATCTTCTAAATGCAGGATTATAAAATATACATGTTTGTAGACTGATGGAGCTTTTGCATTGCGGTGATGTTTCATATTGAACCCATGATTCTTGTTTCATTGCCCTAATTACAGTGGTTTCCTTGGTGTCCTGGAGAAACCACAGTGAGGATATCACTTTTATATGCTAGATTTCTACTTTTGAAATGTCATATTACTATGGGCACATTTGTTGTTTTGGCTCTATTTTTGGCACTAAAACACTAAACATTAAGTTCATCAGAATGCAGATGTGCACAATATGTGCAATAAAAATAGACCTGTAGTTTTATTTATACCAAGCTTGATAACAGTGAAGGGAGGAATTGATGGCCTCTCTACAACAGAAAGCACATTATATGGTTCAGTTTGAGATGCATTTTTTTTGTTCTACTGATAAGTACAGATATTTGTGGTGAGGATTTTTTAAGGGCAGGCCAATAATATCATCACGCCTCACAGGGCAGTCTCACCTCACAATTGGTCTTTAGTGCAGCTCACACATACATTAGGAGTCGGATTTAAACTGATGTGTGCAGCCAGCATGGAGAAACATGCTTTTCAGCCTCGCATGTAAATCCTTGCTTTCAACATACTGATTAGGAATATGCATTTGTTTCATTGAGAAACCACATTGTTTGATCCTGGAAAGCTGCTAGCGTTTTTCTTGTTTAGTGCATAATGGAGTTAATCAGGCATTTATGCTCAACAAAAATTGGGCCATTCTAGACAGTTTCTATCCAACAAGAACAAATGGAAGTATATGTGGTTGACTAGAAGCATGCTTTGGATGTAAAATCTATTATTCTCCATATATTCTGTATTACTGGAAAAAATTGAAGGGTTATGCAAGAGGTGTACTTTCCTATATGTATAATTACCTATAGCAACCAAGCAGGAGCAGCATTTACTTGTCACCTGTTTAAAAGCAAACATCATATTGGTTGCTATGGGTTACCGAGGACTCTTTCTTTATTTCTTATGGAGTCATTAACGTTTGCTCAGGGGCCTACAGAGGAAGTAAATCCTGCAGCTGCTGGTCGATCTAGAGGTATGAGGGTCCCCATGAGGTTCTAATTTCAAAATATATTGGTAAAACAGGGCAACCTTTGGATATGTTGTGTTCCCTAAAATTAATTTGCTTGGGGCCCAGTAACATCTTGTTACGCTTCCACTTTTACTAGCACAGATTTCTCACAGTTACCTGAGTCAAAAT
Source organism: Xenopus petersii (assembly GCA_038501925.1). Lineage (NCBI taxonomy): Eukaryota > Metazoa > Chordata > Amphibia > Anura > Pipidae > Xenopus > Xenopus petersii. The sequence goes on from CM076685.1 coordinate 81,604,184, forward strand.
GCACTTTTTCCACTTCTGTACAGTTGCTCTCCATGGTATGGGGCTCAGTCATTTCTGCCTCCCGTGAGCAGATGCACCTATTGACACAGAGGAACCCTAGAGCTATGCCCTGGTGGTAGCTTCAAGGGTCCCTCAATGCCATGTATCAATAGTCAACGTGTACTTGCACCTAAAGAATCACGTGTGCACCACTCTTGTGCCGAACATGGGAAGTCTAAGGAAATTGACATTATAATACACTAAATGCAATGCAGTCTTCTATTTCTTGCAATATGTGGCCTGGTACAAGCCACTCACTATGTGTTACTGTACTTAAATTGTATCTTGCTCTCTTTGCTTTGAGTGCATTATCTTTTTGATGTACGTCTACAAGCTGCCATAAGATTATACAAACATTTGGGGATAAATGTTGCCCTTAGCTTTGTCAGGCTCTTTTGGAGACTCAATAGGAAGAGCAGTTAGAACTGCTGTTAGTGTACAGCTTGCTGGACTTGACACGAGGAGATAGATGCAAGTTGTAGAAAGCGTGGTCGTAGAACAGGCAAAGGGTCGGTAGGCAGGCAGCGGTAAACGTAGTCAGGGACAGGCCGAGGTCAGAGGCAGGCAGAAAATATTCGTAACGAGAATCAGGCAGAAGGTCGATAGGCAGGCAGAAGTAAACGTAGTCAGGAACGGGCCGAGGTCAGAGGCAGGCAGAAGATGATCGAAGTCCAAGTCAGGCCGAGGTCGGTAACGAAAAACAAATCCAAGATATTATCAGAGAACACAGTAACAAGTACTAGCAAGGGAAATCACCAAGCACTGTTTGCTCTTGCTGACGTCTTTTTACAGGGACAAGTTTGGCGCCAAAACGTAACGACACAGTGTCAATGCGCCCACGTCCATCGCGACACGCGCGCCTCCAAATGAACGGATGCGTGTCCGCGCAAAAGACGCACGCGCGCGTGACAGACGCCGGAAACACTCAGGACCCTGAGCACCCCCGTGTCCGTGCACCGGCTGCAGCTACAGGTACCTTACAACCTTATACTAGCTTCCACAAGATAGTATAATACACATGTATGGTCTTTGATCAGGCATTTCCTTTGGCTTTATAAACCTTTCTATGGTAAAGTAGATAGTAAAGTACTTTATATTTAACTGAAGTCGCTCTTTTATTGACAAAAAGGCTCCTTTACTAACAGGTCTAAACTGCAGGAGTGCATCTGCAAATAACAATCAATGATCAAATAGTCTACTACAAGCTAAAAAAATGTATTCACGTATTTGATTGGTTTCAATGGATAAATGCAATGGCGCAATTTAACACACATGTTAATAAATCAGCCCTGAAATATCAAGTTGGATTTTTGCAACATACAGATGGAGCAGGCTTTAATAATGCAACTGATTCATACAACCCATATGGCACACTATTCATTTCATTTAAAGTGTGCTTATTGTTTTCCAGATGCTTCATATTGCCATCTGTACATAACCATTCAATATAATGGAATGTTTTACACAGAATCCAAAAGCTCATTGGCATTTTAGAGGAATATTCTTATATCCACTGCTAAAAGTATTTAATGAAAGCTGAAAAGATTCTGATCAATGCAAGAAGGCGGGATTGCCAATACTACCAGTAGCTTTCAGTTTGGACATTCCTGTGGCCTATACTAATAATATAGAATACTTCCTAAAAATGAATTGTATTTCTTTTAATGACAATTGGTGCACCTGGCATTTTGAAAAATCATTGAGATTGTAGATACCGAATCCATGCATTTCATACTATGAATATTGGGGGAGACAAATGATCCTTAGACCAACATGCTCATTAAAAATAAAGGATTGTCTGAAAATAAAAGCAATATCCTTCAGTATAGAAAAGCCCTCTACTAGTGCTAAATCACAAACATTATTATGCAGGAAATCAAATTCATTAACCTAGGATTACAGACAGAAGGTCTCCTTTTCCTAGTAAAGATTGAAGTCAGCTTGGAAATATCATCACGTTTACTGTGATCTAGTCTAATCCAGTGTTTGCCATCTGTTTTTAACTCTAGGAGCTAAAGTGTTGTAATCTTAAGAAGGCTTCATATGCAGTGCACACATGGCCTACCCCCCTGCATCACATGTAGAAATTCAGAGCTTTGTGTGCAGCTAGCATAACCAACATTGCATAAGAATGCACCCATCACCCACGTCAAAACCTTTGATCAGTTTAGTAGCATCCAGTGCCTTGGTGTCCTATCTGGATATAAACCCCACAATGACATTTTGTTTCCAACTGTAATATTCTGCAGATCTGCAAATTAAAACCAGAGTGCAGCTGAATATTAAACATGTCAGACTAAACAAACCAGAAGGTTTGTAATTTAGCAGGGCATTATCTCGTGAATCATACAGAAAGCTTGGAAAATTAGTCTTAACCCATCTCTTCTCTTGAAATCTACATAATTTCCCCCCTCCTCAAACCAATAAATCAGGGCAATAGCATTATGTATAGTTCTCGGATTTCATTCCAGGAAAAAAAGGCTTTTATTTAAATAAATAAAGGGATTTGCCGTGACAAAAAAGTTGCAGAGAAAGAACACCCATAAGAAAAAATGCCCGTTGACTTTAATGCATTTGGAGAAAAAAGTCACCATAAGAAAAAACGGCCATTGACTTTAATGCATTTGGAGCGAGAAAAATTGTCGCACACATAAAAAATGATTGCGCGCAAAAAATATTTGATACCCATTGATTTCGCTGCTTCTGTCCTCAAGCATGCAATACGCTTTTTGAAAGGATATCGGCACCACTCGCTTCCTGGTTTGAAGTGGCGGCGCGGATGGCGTCATTGCGCTTGCCGCAAGATTCTAATATTTAAAAGTGCAATTACACTTTGCCCAACGTAAAGGTTCTTTCTGGTTCCTGGGTGCATTCTGATATTGATTCTTGTCCTGATATGCTGTGTTTGACCCCTGCCTGTTCTATCTGTGTATGACCCTGTCCTGTGACCCTGACCTTGCTCCTGCTACCCGCCTTGGTACCTCGTTGCCCGTGTGGTTCAACCCATCCTGTTCCTTGACTTCACTAACTGCTCCTCCATCCTATCCGTACACGTTTAGTTCCCGTGCTTGCCCAGAACTCTCTCCCTTGTTCTCCCGCAATAAGACCTGGTGGCATCTCAGTAGCGGAGGGCTCCACCCGAAGCCAAAGGTGAATGCTATAGCCAGAAGATCGGTCTGAGACCGGAAACCTTGGAGTTAGTTCTGGGTTTGGGATATTATTGGCAGGATACTGATTGTTACAATTAGTCCTCTGTGGTCAAGACCCAAAACCTGCCAAAAGTGGGTCAGGAGAGACCATCTTCAATGAGCACTTTGCAGAGAGTGCATTTTCTTTTTTTCTGATGAGATGTCAGTGTTGGCAACGTTTCAACACACTTGAAGAACCTTTGTCGGCAAGGCATAATCACAAATGAGGCACAGAAACCATTTCGCTGTATTTATTTAGCAAAAAATAATATTCCAAGTAGTAGAATTGCCTGTAAGAGAAAAGCTTTAAAAATTCAAAGGTCAAGTGTTTTTTTTTTTTTGTTTTGTTTAAAGAATGTAAAAATGAAAGGAAAATACTGTGCAAGGTTTGGCTTCAGATGAGGTAAATGGAAAACTCTTAAGATTCATGATATGATGGTAAAATAATGAATATTCCGCTTGTGATTTCTCCAGTATTATCTACAGCCATAAATGTCTTACAGAATAGGACAAACGGAATGCACTTCAATAGCCAATTAAAACATCAAGTCTAAGGCAATATCATACACACAAACTGATACTAATTAAAATTAGTACAAATCATAATCAATAGCACACTACAAACCTCACTTCTGACATCCTTAATAACAAAAACCTCTCTCTCTCTTTCTCTCAGTTATTACCTTTTTCTTTTGTTCTCTCAGTTCTAATTATATACACCGAAACGCAAATTGCTCAAAATATGTTTTGTTTAATATTATGGGGCAGAATTTTCTAATTCAAATTTTGAATTCGAATTTTCAAGTTTTTTTATCGCCAAACTGTCAATTGTTAAAATTTGAGTTTTTTAAAAATTGAATTCAATTTTTGAAATCTATCATACACTGGCCCTTTAAGAATTCGAATTTTACTATTTGCCACCTTAAATCTGCCAAAAAGCTGTTTTAGCCTATGGAGGACTTCCTGGGATCAATTTGGAGTTGTTTGCTGCCTTCCTGAAAATCAAGTTTTTTTTTCAGATTGGGTCGATTACATTCACCCGAGTACAAAAAAGTTGATTTTTTTTTTTTAATAAAGTGCAGTTGTTCGAATTTCAAGATTATGGGCGTTCTTGGGAGTTTAAAATAACTCCAGACGAACTGCTAAAATAAAGCTAGATCTTCCTCAACCTCACGTCATCTACATCATATCCTGACTGATGAAAATGCATTAAATTTGAAAAAACGCCGGCGACTATTCCTTTTTTTAAATGGGATTGGTTGTAGACATTTGAGGGTCATGGAACATTCATTTTACAGTGGGTTCATGTCTAGGGCATTATATGATCTCTTTTGTCTTTATTAAGGTTCCTTGGACATTTGTAATAAAAAGTGGCCACTTCAACCATTTGCACCAACATCTCTAATAACCACGTCCATACAAATTTAATGTACCCGCCCTATTTAAATTGACCTAAGTGTAAGATCACTATCGAATTTTCACTAAGGATAAATGAACGCTAGTGAATCTTCACTATGAAATGCTCGTTAGCGAAAAGTCACCAGTGTTCAGCGCCCAGGACGCAACTTCGCATTTTAGTGTATTAGCGTAGTGGTAACGAATTTGTGATGGCAAAGTGGTGTGAAGTGTGCAAAGTGTGCGAAGCGCTCGCTGGCAAAAATTCACCCTTTAGTAAATCTGCCCTGCTGAGAGGGGAAGGCGCACAGAAAACCACTTGTCTGTCATTAGGCTTAAAATTGATCAGCATTTTTTTTGCTTTGAAATTATACAAATATAGTTGAAAATAAAGAATCAAAGAGAACATGCAGATCCAGTGTATAGCAAAGCCATCTTTTTGAGATTTCATCCCACAGTTTACAATGGAGGAGATCCAATCAGTCATCACAATACGTATTCCATTAATGTAACATTCTGCTAACAGATATGACTCAGAAACATACTTAGCACCCTCTGTTCACCCAGACTTTCTACTACCAACACTGACAGGGATCCATCCACATTCCCATCATTATTTTTCTCCCACACTCCAGGTTAATTGGCTTGTGATGAAATTGATCCTATTTTGTGTTGGTATGGATGGGATCAGAAACCAGATTTGGTGTGAATCCTGAACAACTTCTGTAAAGCACACGTAAACATTACATATGTATATATAAATGATATTTAGAATACTTGTAATACACTTTGATATATGATAAACATATAATGGGTGAGCAAGGATGTAGATAACATGCAAGGGGCCAAGGCAGCAAATGTCAGAAGTCATAAAAACAGCAAAATAGGAAAAGACTTTTGCAGCAGTGTGACACAAAATCCATTTTAGCTGGGGAAAGGATACCTGAGACAAACCTAAAGTAGCTGCTTGCTGCAACAAAACAATGCAAATTCACAGAATTACCTCCCTGTGACCAGACCCAGATACAAAAGGATGAACTAGAATGAAATGTACATGTGTACTTAAATGTACTAGCCCATGTTTAACCTGTAGCACTCTATAAGCATTTTGTCGCCCCCAACCTGAATTTTAATTAAAAGCGGACATTTATAATTACTCCTTATTAAATTAGAGACTTGATCAAAGACAATTCCTTTAGTTTTAATCAGATGAAGATATGAACAACCATACAGAGATCTATTGAACCAGCTCATCCTAATTTTCTGTACTACTAACCTTATCCAATTAAAATGACAGTGTGTGAGTGTGTGAACCCTAAATTACATGTTGAGCAATTCATATATACCTAATATATAAGCACTTAGGTTCATGGTGGCATTAGTCATTTTGAATTCAACTTCTGACCTTTTTCTTTAGCACTGTCAGAAAATATTCTACAAACCTTCTGTACTAGGGATATTTCTGGCGACAGGAATTATCAGATGGATTGCCCTTTAGACAATGAGTTGCTAATAATTACATTATACATAGGACATACACATAATCACATACGGTAGTATTCATTTTTTTCTACCATCCATAGTATCCAAGTATTTGAAGGACTGGAGTAGGGATGTAGCGAACGTCGGAAAAAAAGTTTGCGAACATATTCGCGAACTTGCACAAAAATGCGAGCGGTTCGCGAACGGTTCGCGAACCCCATAGACTTCAATGGGAAGGCGAACTTTAACATCTAAAAAAGACATTTCTGGCCAGAAAAATGATTTTAAAGTTGTTTAAAGGGTGCAACGACCTGGACAGTGGCATGCCAGAGGGGGATCAAGGGCAAAAATGTATCTGAAAAATCTGCCTGTGTGTGCTTGGAAGAGATAGTGTAGGGGGAGAGCTGTTAGTGATTTCAGGGACAGATGATAGTAAGTTTGCTGGCTAGTAATCTGCTTGATACTGCTCTGTATTGGAGGGACAGAAGTCTGCAGGGATTTGAGGGACATTTTAGCTTAGGTAGCTTTGCTGGCTAGTAATCTACTGTTCTCTTTAAACAACTGCCATACGTTGACCTTGTAGGCATTGTTTGCCCAGTTTTTTTGGACGCAGCCACTGAAGCACAGTTGCCAGAAAAAATATGCCATATAAATGCTGAAAATAGTCATTTTTCGCCATACGTTGACCTTGTAGACATTGTTTGCCCAGTTTTTTTGGACGCAGCCACTGAAGCACAGTTGCCAGAAAAAATATGCCATATAAATGCTGAAAATAGTCATTTTTCGCCATACGTTGACCTTGTAGACATTGTTTGCCCCGTTTTTTTGGTTGCAGCCACTGAAGCACAGAGGCCAGAAAAAATTAAACCAGTAGGGTTTGCACCCTAGTTTGTAACGGTGGCGGAGGGAGGAGGACGCTAAAGGACAGCTGTGTGTGGAGTCATGAGGCTTGAAGAGAAGGACAGCTGCATAGAAGTCAGAACAAGTCTTCCGGCGTGCAGTAACCCTCCGAGATCCACCCCTCATTCATTTTAATAAAGGTCAGGTAATCGACACTTTTGTGACCTAGGCGAGTTCTCTTCTCAGTTACAATCCCTCCTGCTGCACTGAAGGTCCTTTCTGAGAGCACACTTGAGGCTGGGCAAGACAAGAGGTTCATGGCAAATTGTGACAGCTCTGGCCACAGATCAAGCCTGCGCACCCAGTAGTCCAGGGGTTCATCGCTCCTCAGAGTGTCGATATCTGCAGTTAATGCCAGGTAGTCCGCTACCTGCCGGTCGAGGCGTTCTTTGAGGGTGGATCCAGAAGGGTTGTGGCGCTGCCTTGGACAGAAAAACATTTGCATGTCTGATGTTACAGACCGGCCAAAGGGCTTTGTCCTTGCAGGTGTGCTCGTGGCAGGATTACTGGCACCTCTGCCCCTGGAATGTTGATGAGTTCCTGAAGTGACATCACCCTTAAAAGCATTGTACAACATGTTTTGCAGGCTGGTTTGTAAATGCCGCATCTTTTCGGACTTGTGGTATGTTGGTAACATTTCTGACACTTTATGCTTGTACCGAGGGTCTAGTAGCGTTGCGACCCAGTACAGGTCCTTCTCCTTAAGCCTCTTGATACGGGGGTCCTTCAACAGGCATGACAGCATGAAAGACCCCATTCTCACAAGGTTGGATGCAGAGCTATCCATCTCCGCTTCCTCATTATCAAGGACTGCATCATCCACGGTCTCCTCCCCCCAGCCACGTACAAGACCAGGGGTCCCCAAAAGGTCACCACTAGCCCCCTGGGAAGCCTGCTCCTGTTGGTCCTCCTCCTCCTCCTCCACAAAGCCACCTTCCTCCTCTGACTCCACTTCTGGCACCTCTCCCTGCGTTGCAGCAGGTGCCTGGGTTCGTTCTGGTGATTCCGACCAGAAATCGTGCGCTTCCAGCTCCTCGTCACGCTGGTCTACAGCCTCATCTGTCACTCGTCGCACGGCACGCTCCAGGAAGAAAGCGAAGGGTATTAGGTCGCTGATGGTGCCTTCGGTGCGACTGACCATATTTGTCACCTCTTCAAAAGGTCGCATGAGCCTGCAGGCATCGCGCATAAGCACCCAGTAACGGGGGAAAAAAATCCCCAGCTCTGCAGATCCAGTCCTACCACCCAGTTTAAAAAGGTACTCGTTGACGGCCCTTTGTTGTTGCAGCAGACGTTCCAACATAAGGAGCGTTGAATTCCAGCGAGTCTGGCTGTCAGAAATCAAACGCCTGACTGGCATGTTGTAGCGCTGCTGAATGTCAGCAAGGCGTGCCATGGCTGTGTAGGAACGTCTGAAATGGGCCGACACCTTTCTGGACTGGGTGAGAACGTCCTGGAATCCTGGGTACTTGGAGACAAAACGTTGGACTATTAAATTTAACACATGTGCCATGCAGGGCACATGTGTTAAATTGCCCAGTCTCAACGCTGCCAACAGATTGCTTCCATTGTCACACACCACTTTTCCGATCTGCAGTTGGTGTGGGGTCAGCCACCGATCGGCCTGTGACTGCAGAGATGACAGGAGTACAGATCCGGTATGGTTTTTGCTTTCCAGGCACGTCATCCCCAAGACAGCGTGACAACGGCGTACCTGGCACGTCGAATAGCCTAGGGGGAGCTGGGGGTGCACAGGTGTGGAGGAGGAGAAGGAGGACCCAGCAGCAGAGTAAGAAGAAGAAGAGGAAGAAGACGAGGTAGAGAGCGATGGAGGAGTAGAGGTGGTGGCAGAACCGCGTGCAATCCGTGGCGGTGACACCAACTCCACTGTTGTTGTTGTTGAGCTACCCATTCCCTGCTTCCCAGCCATTACCAAGTTCACCCAGTGGGCAGTGTAGGTGACATACCTGCCCTGACCATGCTTGGAGGACCATGCGTCAGTAGTCATATGGACCTTTGGCCCAACACTAAGTGACAGAGATGCGGTAACTTGGCTCTGCACATGTTGGTACAGGTGTGGTATTCCCTTTTTAGAAAAAAATTGCGGCTGGGTACCTTCCACTGCGGTGTCCCAATTGCTACAAATTTGCGGAAGGCCTCAGAGTCCACCAGCTGGTATGGTAAAAGCTGGCAGGCTAAGAGTGCAGACAAGCCAGCTGTCAGACGCCGGGCAAGGGGGTGAAAGTCAGACATTGGCTTCTTACGCTCAAACATGGCCTTCACAGAAACTTGGCTGGTGGCAGATGACTGGGAATGGGAACAGGTGGTCAAGGTGGAAGGCGGAGTGGAGGGTGGTTCAGACGGGTCAAGGAGAGCAGAGGTAGAGCAGTAAGATGCTGGACCAGAAGGAGTGTGGCTTTTAGTTTGCCTGTTGCCTTTGAGGTGTTGCTCCCAAAGTGCTTTGTGCTTGCCGCTCATGTGCCTTCGCATAGAAGTTGTACCTATGTGGCTGTTGGGCTTACCAAGGCTCAGTTTCTGACTGCACTCATTGCAAATTACAATGCTTTTGTCAGAGGCACACACATTAAAAAAATCCCACACTGCTGACTTTTTGGAAGTGTGCGATCTGGCGGTAACAGTAGAAGTTGGCGGCATTGGCGGCAATGGCGGGTGCGTTGGCCGGCTGAACACAGGTGCCGATACATGTTGTTGCCCTACTGATCCCTGCGGGCTGTCCTCCCTGCTTCTTCTAAGTCTTATTCTCCTACTGCCTCTCTGACTCTCCGTCTCTCCATCTGAACTACCCTCCTCTTGCTCTCTTCTACTAGGCACCCACAAAACATCAATCTCCTCATCATCATTCTCCTCAGATGCATCAATTTCTTCTGACACATCACAGAAGGAAGCAGCAGCGGGGACCTCCTCCTCATCACTCATCATTATGTCCATCTCTGTCGTGTTCTCTGCCAGAATTAAATCTGGTGTAACGTCCTCATCTCCTTCATCTTCTTCTGGCAATAATGGTTGCGCATTACTCAGTTCAAGAAACTCATGGGAAAATAACTCCTCTGACTCCAGTGAAGAAGGGGCACCGGTGGTGGAGGAAGTGTTACGTGGGGTGGCCATAGCAGTGGAGGATGAGGAGGATGTTGTGGTAAAGTTAGAAACGGTAGAGGATGGGGTGTGCTGTGTAAGCCAGTCAACTACCTCTTCAGCATTTTGGGAGTTCAGGGTCATTGGCTTTTTAAAACTGGGCAATTTGCTAGGGCCACAGGATTGCATAGCAGCACGGCCCCTAGCACGGCCTCTGCGTGGCGGCCTGCCTTTGCCTGGCATTATTTTTAAAAAAACAACAACAACAAAAACTCAGTTGGTTTTTCTGGAAACGATAATACACACAGCTAGATGGCGGTTTGAAGAAAACAGTGTGCAAATAATGCCTACAAGGTCAACGTATACACAGCGGTGGATACGGATTACGTAAAATATATGAATGCTGCTTGAAAAAAAATAACTCAAGTGGTTTTTCTAGAGACGATAATATTATCAATATTTAGACAAAATGTGAACAAGCTCACACAGCTAGATGGCGGTTTGAAGAAAACAGTGTGCAAATAATGCCCACAAGGTCAACGTATACACAGCGGTGGATACGGATTACGTAAAATATATGAATGCTGCTTGAAAAAAAGTAACTCAAGAGGTTTTTCTAGAGACGATAATATTATCAATATTTAGACAAAATGTGAACAAGCTCACACAGCTAGATGGCGGTTTGAAGAAAACAGTGTGCAAATAATGCCTACAAGGTCAACGTATACACAGCGGTGGATACGGATTACGTAAAATATATGAATGCTGCTTGAAAAAAAGTAACTCAAGTGGTTTTTCTAGAGACGATAATATTATCAATATTTAGACAAAATGTGAACAAGCTCACACAGCTAGATGGCGGTTTGAAGAAAACACTGTGCAAATACTGCCCACAAGATCAACGTATACACTACTACAGCGGTGGATACGGATCTCGTAAAATTTATTATGGCTGCTTGAAAAAAGTCACTCCGGTGTTTTTTCTGGAGACGGTAATATTATGGATATTTAGACAGAATGTGAACAAGGTCACACAGCTAGATGGCAGTTGGTTGAATAACACACTGGGCAAAAAATGCCTACAGGGCAAATAATGCCTAAAAGGTCAACTTATACACTACTACAGCGGTAGTAAAATAAAAAAAAAATGAATATTAAAAAAAAAAAATTAAAGTTGGTGCTGCTGAACTACTAGGAGCAGCAGATTAGCACACCAGTCCCACTCCCCAACACTGCTAGACTAATAGCACTGGGCTCTTATAGTAGTAGTAGTAGTAGTAGTAGTAGTAGTAGTAGTAGTAGTAGTAGTAAAACAACAAAAAAATAAATAAAAGCAGTCCCTACAAGGACTACTGTTATTGCAGCAGTCAGCAGATGAGATCAGAAGCAGGACAGCTGCCCACTGCAGCTACATACAGAGCACTGCAGTAGAAGGTAGATTACTAGCCAGCAAAGCTACCTAAGCTTAAATGTCCCTCAAACCCCTGCAGACTTCTGTCCCTCCAATAACAGAGCAGTATCAAAACGATTACTAGCCAGCAAACTTTCAACTGTCCCTGAAATCACTAACAGGCAGCAGCTCTCTCCCTACACTATCTCTTCAGCACACACAGGCAGAGTGAAAAAACGCTGCAGGGCTTCGGTTTTTATAGGGAAGGGGAGTGGTCCAGGGGAGAGCTTCCTGATTGGCTGCCATGTACCTGCTGGTCTGGGGTGAGAGGGCAAAAAAAAGCGCCAACAATGGCGAACCCAAAATGGCGAACATCGCACGACGTTCGCGAACTTCCGGCGAGCGCGAACACCCGATGTTCGCTGCGAACAAGTTCGCCGGCGAACAGTTCGCGCCATCCCTAGACTGGAGCAGACCAAAGAAAGTGAGCAGACCAAAGGAAGCAAAGATTAAAGTAGATCAGAAGTAAATGATAGAAGACAGCGGTTCTGGGGTGGCTGATGTGCTTTTCTGCATGACTAAGTAAATAACAAGTTGTTCCTATTGGTTTATATGATGAATTCTTGATTATTTTTCCCAAAAAATATTGCCGTTGTCCATGGTGATGAATTAAATAGTGCTTTATTCTACCTTGGAATGTGACCATGGATAGATGCCCTTTCTCTCAATTTATCATCAGCCCAGGGGCTTTATACTGTATATATTCAAGGTTAGGTCTATGGTTTGCTTACTTCTGCTATTAGAAACATACTAAAATTAGCTCAAGGTTACAAGCCCTGTTGCTAGTATGATGTTGTTACTATAGGAAACAGGAGGCACTAGTCTCAAATTTATTTTAATTCTCTTTGAAAATATACCGGACTCATTAAAATAAAACATAAAGGAACACTCATGTTTATAATCTTCATTTGATTTCTACAATGTATTTAAATGTTTTTTTTTTTTCAAAGTTGTCTAGTTTTAATGATAAATTGCAAAAAAGCACAAGAAAACATTGTTGTTTATATTATTTTGTTTATCTATAGCAGGAAAATTTAGCATTTGGAATATTTTCTATATATTTGGCAGTATTTCTTGGCTCATCTTTAGGCTTCTTACACACAGGTGTTTTTTTATTCATTTACAAATGCATGCTGGGCACACATAGTATTTTGGTCAGCTCCAATTGTCAACCAGTGGTTATAGCAGTGCACTCCAGACCTTCACAGAAACCGCCAACTTAAAAGTTCAGGTTAAAACTAGGGTATATATTTTATTAATGCATTGATATACAAACAAGCGTTTGACCAGAGATCAGAGGTCTCTGAGGACCTATGTAGACACAAAACTCGTCAAACCTCAGACGCTTGTTTGTATATCAAATGCATTAATAAAATATACATATAATATATACCGTACCCTTTTAACCTGAACTTTGAAGTTTGCTGTTTCTGCAAAGGTCCGGAGTGCGCTGCACTGGTGATGGGAGAATAAATTCGCCAGGCATGGATTGGTGGTGAATTTCTGCCATGAAAATTGTTTCGCGTCAGAATTGTCAAGCGCATAAAATTGCCGCGCGTCAAAATTATTCAGATTGACGTTAATGCATTTTGGACAAAATAGTTGCACGTAATTATTGCGCATCGAATTTATTTTGACGCCCATTTACTTCAATGCGTTTTATGAATTTTCAGCACAGATTCGCCCATCCCTACACTGCACTACTGTTTTTTGATAATACCATTCTTTCTTGGCGATGGACTCGGGGTGGCTGCACCCAGGTCAGGACACCGATCCGGTTCGGGAGAAGTGCAAAAATCAATAAAGTTATTAGTATTGAGAACACTTGGACAAAATTATTAAAGAGCTTAAATGATATTTCTTGTAATATGTAATAAAGAGTACAAGGCTGCAGTTAGACTTAAAAAATAATGCAAGCCTTTATTGCCTATCAATAAATATCATTAGTTGCCCGTTTCCTGCGAATAGTAGAGCGGTGGTACCCAGTCCTCAGATTAAGGGATCGCCTTGCTTGAAAACCTAGTTAATCAAAGCAACTGAGAGCTTGATTGCCATTCTGTTGCTTCACATCTATTGAAGCAATGCTGTCTTTACATTTAGCTCTTTTAGACATTCACTGAGGACTGGTTTGAGAATGGATGTAAGAAAGGAAAACAATACAGAAAGAAATTTCAATCTGAGCTGAACAGCACAATCTCCAAAGAATGTTCTCCTGAAAGTCGGTTCATTTTTATTTATTTCATGCTTTGTTAAAAGTGATTATTTTATTCTTTTGCAAATATTATTTTTCAATACAACAAACCAAATAGTATTAGCATGCCTCTGCTATACATGTACAACTTTCTTATATAATTTAGTCTACAGTATTCAGCATTTTGGAGCAAGAGGAAAACCCTTACCATTACCTCATTTTTATCTATTTCCTGGTATTTATACAGGTATGGAATCTGTTATCCAGAATGCTCAGGACCTGAGGGTTTCCAGATAATGAATCTTTTAGTAATTTTCATCTTCATATTCATACCTTGTCTACTAGAAAATCAAAGAAACATCAAAGAAACCCAATAGGCTGATTTTGCTTTCAGTAAGGATTCATGATATCTTAGTTGGGATCAAGTATAAGGTACTGTTTTATTATTATACAGAGAAAAAGGAAATAGTTTTAAAAAATTTGGATTGTTTGGATAAAATGGAGTCTATAGGAGACAGGCTTTCCATATTTCTGAGCTTTCTGGATAACAGGTTTCAGAATAAAGTATCCCATACCTGTGACATATCTAAGCAGCGCTTTATTATGCATCAGTCCCTGCCCCAGTGGAGTTTATAATCTAAGGTTCCTATCACTTTCACACATAGCAGAGACACGTTTTATTAGGAGCTAATTAACTTTACTGTATGTGTTCGGAAGGAAAAAGGAGTACCCAGAGATAACCATGGCAGCCACAAGGAGAACATACAAACTCCTTGCTGAGCTTGCCAAAGTTGAATCAAACTCAGGACCCCAGTGCTGCAAGGCAGAAGTGCTATTCACTGAGCCACCATGCTGCCTCTGCTGTCCTTTATGTTCCACTTTAGAAGTTAGTGTTAGCCAATGGTGTTCTTGATGGAGTGGTGGGCATGGTCTAGGTCCATGAATTAGAGAACTACTACCAGGGCCTGGTGCAAACTGGCGCGCTCTCACACAACGGAGGGGAGTGTAGAGGGGCAGGAGAACGTGACAGAGGGGAGAGTGACATGAAGGAGGGGAGAGCGATGGAGGGGTGACAAAGGAAAGGAAGGGGAGTAAGGGGTGTGAACTCAGATAGGGGTAGGCAGAAGGCCCATTGCCTGCTATCATTGCGCCCTAGGCAGCTGCTTCTTCTGCCTACCCCTATTTCCGGCCCTGACTACTACATATATATCATATAATTTTTTATCCTGTTGATAACCTCATATTTCTATGGTCAGATCTTTTCTTTTAAGAAGTTTTTTGGAAGTTTTCCACCAGAAACTCACATCAGAAAATTCAAGCCAACAATTGAGTGAGTCTTGGGGTGAATCCCTATGAATAACATTTCCTAGATATAAGGAGCATTTTAGGAGCATGTTTTCCAGAAGTGAACAAGGATTTTATGCAAGTGGTGGCTAGAGGTTATAATCTAGAATGGTTTCTAGGGTCTATAAGAACAGCAAGCACAATGTGGTGCTCTAGAATAATTCCATAGAGGCATAGAGGAGGGGCAGGCATTATATATATATATATATATATATATATATATATATATATATATATATACAGATTGACAGCTGAGACTTTTATAACAGATGTGGATATTTTAATATGAAAATAATTATTATACAGATTATATGTCTGGGTTGGAGACAACCCGTAGTCCCTCATGTATATCAGGTGCATAAAAAAGAATACAGACAATAATTTTCAACACTGAAACAAATCATTACGATGCAGTAACATTTACCAAACTTTGAAAATGACACCCCTTGGT
The DNA here is from genome assembly GCA_038501925.1 of Xenopus petersii. NCBI lineage: Eukaryota > Metazoa > Chordata > Amphibia > Anura > Pipidae > Xenopus > Xenopus petersii. The sequence continues at coordinate 81,619,717 of CM076685.1, forward strand.
TTGATTAATGATTGGGGAATATATTGTTTTCAAAGGGAACTAATAAAGCTTAATAGTTCTTAAAATTTTTTATGTCATGAACCACTTTGTTGACATTTTTCTGTTAATCTTATACATTCTTGTGGCCAGATTACTAAAAATAATATAATACAAAGAACTTTATGTGTGCTTGAGTACCCAATAAAATTCTCTTTGAGTGTCAAATTTGGTCTGGTTGGATAACACAGTCTCAGAGGACAACGTTTCTCTTTTAAAGGAAAACTATACCCCCAAAATGAATACTTAAGCAACAGCAAGGGCAGATTTATCAAGGGTCGAATTTCGAAGTAGAAAAAGCAAATACGACCCTCGAATTGGTTGGATTAGCTTGTTAAGCCTTGAACTTCATAGGCAGATGTGTCCAATCATGAGAAAAGGTATTTAAGTTGGCCAATTGCAAGTTGTGCTTCTGTTTGACTCTCCTCTGAAGAGTGACAGCATGGGATCCTCAAAGCAACTCTCAAAAGATCTGAAAACAAAGATTGTTCAGTATTGTGGTTTAGGGGAAGGCTACAAAAAGCTATCTCAGATGTTTAAACTGACAATTTCAGCTGTAAGGAATGTAATCAGGAAATAGAAGGCCACAGGCACAGTTGCTGTAAAACCCGGGCTGTCAGACCAGGAAAAATACATGAGTGGCATATGCCACATATGCAGCAGATGGTGTATCTGTACATCATTTTATAATTCAGCGCAATTTGCACAAAGAACATGTGTATGTCAGGGTGATGAGAAAGAAGCCCTTTCTGCACTCACGCCACAAACAGAGTCACATGTTGTATGCAAAAGCTCATTAAGACAAGCCACAGTCATTTTGGAACAAAGTGCTTTGGACTGATGAGACAAAAATTAAGTTATTTGGTCATAACAAAAAGCACTTTGCATGGCAGAAGAAGAACACCGCATTCCAAGAAAAACACCTGCTGCCTACTGTCAAATTTGGTGGAGGTTCCATCATGCTGTGGGGCTATATAGCTAGTTCAGGGACTGGGGCCCTTGTTAAAGTCGAGGGTCGGATGAATTCAACCCAATATCAACAAATTCTTCAGGATAATGTTCAAGTATCAGTCACATAGTTGAATTTACGCAGGGATAGACTATTCCAACAAGACAATGACCCTAAACACACTTCGAAATCTATAAAGGCATTTATGCAGAGGGAGAAATACAATATTCTGAATATTCCTACTTGAATATCATCAAAAATCTATGAGATGATTTGAAGCAGACTGTCCATGCTCGGCAGCCATCAAATTTAACTGAACTGGAGAGATTTTGTATGGACGAATGGTAAAAAATACCGCCATCCAGAATCGAGACACTCATCAAAAGAAATAGGAGGTGTCTAGAGGCTGTTACATTTGCAAAAGGAGGATCAACTAAGTATTCATGTAATATTTCTGTTGGGGTGCCCAAATTTATGCACCTGTCTAATTTTTTTATGATGCATATTAGATATTTTCTGTTAATCCAATAAACTTTATGGCACTGCTGAAATATTACTGTTTCCATAAGGCTTGTTATATATTAAAAGGAAGTTGCTACTTTGAAAGCTCAGCAATGATAAACAAAACTCCAACGAATAAAAAGTTAAGTTTCATGAGCAAACTTTTGCTAGCATTCATTTCTGTCTTGCAAAACTTTCGAAACACACTTAGCGGCAGATTTACTAAATTCGAGTGAAGGGTTCGAATTAAAAAAACTTCGAATTTCGAAGTCTTTTTTGGGCTACTTCGACCATCGAATGGGCTACTTCGACCTTCGACTACGACTATCGAACGATTCGAACTAAAAATCGTTCGACTATTCGACCATTCGATAGTCGAAGTACTGTCTCTTTAAAAAAAACTTCGACCCCCTAGTTCGGCAGATAAAAGCTACCGAACACAATGTTAGCCTATGGGGAAGGTCCCCATAGGCTTGCCCAAGTTTTTTTGATCGAAGGATATTGATTCGATCGTTGGATTAAAATCCTTCGAATCGTTCGATTCGAAGGATTTAATCGTTCGATCGAATGAATAATCCTTCGATCGATCGATTGAATTTCCTGCGCTAAATCCTTCGACTTCGATATTCGAAGTCGAAGGATTTAAATTCCTAGTTGAATATCGATGGTTAATTAACCCTCGATATTCGACCCTTAGTAAATCTGCCCCTAACAATTTGATGTTGGTGAAACTCCTTGAAGTGGCCAAGGAAGTAAAATGAAGACAAAAGAGATCCTCTAATGCCCTTGACACAAGCCTACCCTAAAACAAATGTGGCATGCCCCTCAAATGGTTAAAAAAAATTATTAAAACAGATATATTTAAGTTACAACTTTTAACTAAAATCCCACTTTTTTGTCTTTTTTTATGACTTTTCAGCATACAGGATATGATGTCACTGTCATAAGATTGAGGAGGATGTAGCTTCATCTTATCAGTTCGCCAAATATAACCCGGCCAAGCAGACTCTGGTGAAAGGAGTAACATAATGGAAAATTTGTACTTTAGTGAATTTGCGGAGTAAAGATCATTCAAGCAAAGCTTTGTCTGGTGTAAAGGCACAAAACTTTGTGAGCCTTGAGCTCTTTCGCTAGTGAATTGTCCTCTACGCCTGTTAGTAAATTGGAGATGTCCCTGTGAATTGTATTTCTGGCAATTTTCGCTAGCGACGGTCGCTTTGCTCTTTAGTAAATCTGCCCAATAGGGATGTAGCGAAAGTCGGAAAAAAAGTTCGCGAACATATTCACGAACTTGCGCAAAAATGCGAGCGGTTCACGAACGGTTCGCGAACCCCATAGACTTCAATGGGAAGGCGAACTTTAACATCTAAAAAAGACATTTCTGGCCAGAAAAATGATTTTAAAGTTGTTTAAAGGGTGCAACGACCTGGACAGTGGCATGCCAGAGGGGGATCAAGGGCAAAAATGTATCTGAAAAATCTGCCTGTGTGTGCTTGGAAGAGATAGTGTAGGGGGAGAGCTGTTAGTGATTTCAGGGACAGATGATAGTAAGTTTGCTGGCTAGTAATCTGCTTGATACTGCTCTGTATTGGAGGGACAGAAGTCTGCAGGGATTTGAGGGACATTTTAGCTTAGGTAGCTTTGCTGGCTAGTAATCTACTGTTCTCTTTAAACAACTGCCATACGTTGACCTTGTAGGCATTGTTTGCCCAGTTTTTTTTGGACGCAGCCACTGAAGCACAGTTGCCAGAAAAAATATGCCATATAAATGCTGAAAATAGTAATTTTTCGCCATACGTTGACCTTGTAGACATTGTTTGCCCAGTTTTTTTGGACGCAGCCACTGAAGCACAGTTGCCAGAAAAAATATGCCATATAAATGCTGAAAATAGTCATTTTTTGCCATACGTTGACCTTGTAGGCATTGTTTGCCCAGTTTTTTTGGTCGCAGCCACTGAAGCACAGTTGCCAGAAAAAATATGCCATATAAATGCTGAAAATAGTCATTTTTTGCCATATACGTTGAGTCAACGTATGGCAAAAAATGACTATTTTCAGCATTTATATGGCATATTTTTTCTGGCCTCTGTGCTTCAGTGGCTGCGGCCAAAAAAACTGGGCAAACAATGCCTACAAGGTCAACGATGCTGAAAATAGTCATTTTTTTGGTCGCAGCCACTGAAGCACAGTTGCCAGAAAAATTATGCCATATAAATGCTGAAAATATAAATTTTTTTGGTTGCAGCCACTGAAGCACAGAGGCCAGAAAAATTATGCCATATAAATGCAGAAAATATGCATTTTTTTGGTCGCAGCCACTGAAGCACAGTTGACAGAAAAATTATGCCATATAAATGCTGAAAATATAAATTTTTTTGGTTGCAGCCACTGAAGCACAGAGGCCAGAAAAATTATGCCATATAAATGCAGAAAATATGCATTTTTTTGGTCGCAGCCACTGAAGCACAGCTGACAGAAAAATTATGCCATATAAATGCAGAAAATATAAATTTTTTTGGTTGCAGCCACTGAAGCACAGAGGCCAGAAAAATTATGCCATATAAATGCAGAAAATATGCATTTTTTTGGACGCAGCCACTGAAGCACAGTTGCCAGAAAAAATATGCCATATAAATGCTGAAAATAGTCATTTTTCGCCATACGTTGACCTTGTAGACATTGTTTGCCCAGTTTTTTTGGTTGCAGCCACTGAAGCACAGAGGCCAGAAAAAATTAAACCAGTAGGGTTTGCACCCTAGTTTGTAACGGTGGCGGAGGGAGGAGGACGCTAAAGGACAGCTGTGTGTGGAGTCATGAGGCTTGAAGAGAAGGACAGCTGCATAGAAGTCAGAACAAGTCTTCCGGCGTGCAGTAACCCTCCGAGATCCACCCCTCATTCATTTTAATAAAGGTCAGGTAATCGACACTTTTGTGACCTAGGCGAGTTCTCTTCTCAGTTACAATCCCTCCTGCTGCACTGAAGGTCCTTTCTGAGAGCACACTTGAGGCTGGGCAAGACAAGAGGTTCATGGCAAATTGTGACAGCTCTGGCCACAGATCAAGCCTGCGCACCCAGTAGTCCAGGGGTTCATCGCTCCTCAGAGTGTCGATATCTGCAGTTAATGCCAGGTAGTCCGCTACCTGCCGGTCGAGGCGTTCTTTGAGGGTGGATCCAGAAGGGTTGTGGCGCTGCCTTGGACAGAAAAACATTTGCATGTCTGACATTACAGACCGGCCAAAGGGCTTTGTCCTTGCAGGTGTGCTCGTGGCAGGATTACTGGCACCTCTGCCCCTGGAATGTTGATGAGTTCCTGAAGTGACATCACCCTTAAAAGCATTGTACAACATGTTTTGCAGGCTGGTTTGTAAATGCCGCATCTTTTCGGACTTGTGGTATGTTGGTAACATTTCTGACACTTTATGCTTGTACCGAGGGTCTAGTAGCGTTGCGACCCAGTACAGGTCCTTCTCCTTAAGCCTCTTGATACGGGGGTCCTTCAACAGGCATGACAGCATGAAAGACCCCATTCTCACAAGGTTGGATGCAGAGCTATCCATCTCCGCTTCCTCATTATCAAGGACTGCATCATCCACGGTCTCCTCCCCCCAGCCACGTACAAGACCAGGGGTCCCCAAAAGGTCACCACTAGCCCCCTGGGAAGCCTGCTCCTGTTGGTCCTCCTCCTCCTCCTCCACAAAGCCACCTTCCTCCTCTGACTCCACTTCTGGCACCTCTCCCTGCGTTGCAGCAGGTGCCTGGGTTCGTTCTGGTGATTCCGACCATAAATCGTGCGCTTCCAGCTCCTCGTCACGCTGGTCTACAGCCTCATCTGTCACTCGTCGCACGGCACGCTCCAGGAAGAAAGCGAAGGGTATTAGGTCGCTGATGGTGCCTTCGGTGCGACTGACCATATTTGTCACCTCTTCAAAAGGTCGCATGAGCCTGCAGGCATCGCGCATAAGCACCCAGTAACGGGGGAAAAAAATCCCCAGCTCTGCAGATCCAGTCCTACCACCCAGTTCAAAAAGGTACTCGTTGACGGCCCTTTGTTGTTGCAGCAGACGTTCCAACATAAGGAGCGTTGAATTCCAGCGAGTCTGGCTGTCAGAAATCAAACGCCTGACTGGCATGTTGTAGCGCTGCTGAATGTCAGCAAGGCATGCCATGGCTGTGTAGGAACGTCTGAAATGGGCCGACACCTTTCTGGACTGGGTGAGAACGTCCTGGAATCCTGGGTACTTGGAGACAAAACGTTGGACTATTAAATTTAACACATGTGCCATGCAGGGCACATGTGTTAAATTTCCCAGTCTCAACGCTGCCAACAGATTGCTTCCATTGTCACACACCACTTTTCCGATCTGCAGTTGGTGTGGGGTCAGCCACCGATCGGCCTGTGACTGCAGAGATGACAGGAGTACAGATCCGGTATGGTTTTTGCTTTCCAGGCACGTCATCCCCAAGACAGCGTGACAACGGCGTACCGGCACGTCGAATAGCCTAGGGGGAGCTGGGGGTGCACAGGTGTGGAGGAGGAGAAGGAGGACCCAGCAGCAGAGTAAGAAGAAGAAGAGGAAGAAGACGAGGTAGAGAGCGATGGAGGAGTAGAGGTGGTGGCAGAACCGCGTGCAATCCGTGGCGGTGACACCAACTCCACTGTTGTTGTTGAGCTACCCATTCCCTGCTTCCCATTCCCAGCCATTACCAAGTTCACCCAGTGGGCAGTGTAGGTGACATACCTGCCCTGACCATGCTTGGAGGACCATGCGTCAGTAGTCATATGGACCTTTGGCCCAACACTAAGTGACAGAGATGCGGTAACTTGGCTCTGCACATGTTGGTACAGGTGTGGTATTCCCTTTTTAGAAAAAAAATTGCGGCTGGGTACCTTCCACTGCGGTGTCCCAATTGCTACAAATTTGCGGAAGGCCTCAGAGTCCACCAGCTGGTATGGTAAAAGCTGGCGGGCTAAGAGTGCAGACAAGCCAGCTGTCAGACGCCGGGCAAGGGGGTGACAGTCAGACATTGGCTTCTTACGCTCAAACATGGCCTTCACAGAAACTTGGCTGGTGGCAGATGACTGGGAATGGGAACAGGTGGTCAAGGTGGAAGGCGGAGTGGAGGGTGGTTCAGATGGGTCAAGGAGAGCAGAGGTAGAGCAGTAAGATGCTGGACCAGAAGGAGTGTGGCTTTTAGTTTGCCTGTTGCCTTTGAGGTGTTGCTCCCAAATAGGGATGTAGCGAACGTCGGAAAAAAAGTTCGCGAACATATTCGCGAACTTGCGCAAAAATGCGAGCGTTTCGCGAACGGTTCGCGAACCCCATAGACTTCAATGGGAAGGCGAACTTTAACATCTAAAAAAGACATTTCTGGCCAGAAAAATGATTTTAAAGTTGTTTAAAGGGTGCAACGACCTGGACAGTGGCATGCCAGAGGGGGATCAAGGGCAAAAATGTATCTGAAAAATCTGCCTGTGTGTGCTTGGAAGAGATAGTGTAGGGGGAGAGCTGTTAGTGATTTCAGGGACAGATGATAGTAAGTTTGCTGGCTAGTAATCTGCTTGATACTGCTCTGTATTGGAGGGACAGAAGTCTGCAGGGATTTGAGGGACATTTTAGCTTAGGTAGCTTTGCTGGCTAGTAATCTACTGTTCTCTTTAAACAACTGCCATACGTTGACCTTGTAGGCATTGTTTGCCCAGTTTTTTTGGACGCAGCCACTGAAGCACAGTTGCCAGAAAAAATATGCCATATAAATGCTGAAAATAGTAATTTTTCGCCATACGTTGACCTTGTAGACATTGTTTGCCCAGTTTTTTTGGTTGCAGCCACTGAAGCACAGTTGCCAGAAAAAATATGCCATATAAATGCTGAAAATATAAATTTTTTTGGTTGCAGCCACTGAAGCACAGAGGTAGTAGTAGTAGTAGTAGTAAAACAACAAAAAAATAAATAAAAGCAGTCCTTACAAGGACTACTGTTATTGCAGCAGTCAGCAGATGAGATCAGAAGCAGGACAGCTGCCCACTGCAGCTACATACAGAGCACTGCAGTAGAAGGTAGATTACTAGCCAGCAAAGCTACCTAAGCTTAAATGTCCCTCAAACCCCTGCAGACTTCTGTCCCTCCAATAACAGAGCAGTATCAAAACGATTACTAGCCAGCAAACTTTCAACTGTCCCTGAAATCACTAACAGGCAGCAGCTCTCTCCCTACACTATCTCTTCAGCACACACAGGCAGAGTGAAAAAACGCTGCAGGGCTTCGGTTTTTATAGGGAAGGGGAGTGGTCCAGGGGAGAGCTTCCTGATTGGCTGCCATGTACCTGCTGGTCTGGGGTGAGAGGGCAAAAAAAAGCGCCAACAATGGCGAACCCAAAATGGCAAACGTCGCGCGACGTTCACGAACTTCCGGCGAGCGCGAACACCCGATGTTCGCGCGAACAAGTTCGCCGGCGAACAGTTCGCGCCATCTCTACTCCCAAAGTGCTTTGTGCTTGCCGCTCATGTGCCTTCGCATAGAAGTTGTACCTATGTGGCTGTTGGGCTTACCAAGGCTCAGTTTCTGACTGCACTCATTGCAAATTACAATGCTTTTGTCAGAGGCACACACATTAAAAAAATCCCACACTGCTGACTTTTTGGAAGTGTGCGATCTGGCGGTAACAGTAGAAGTTGGCGGCATTGGCGGCAATGGCGGGTGCGTTGGCCGGCTGAACACAGGTGCCGATACATGTTGTTGCCCTACTGATCCCTGCGGGCTGTCCTCCCTGCTTCTTCTAAGTCTTATTCTCCTACTGCCTCTCTGACTCTCCGTCTCTCCATCTGAACTACCCTCCTCTTGCTCTCTTCTACTAGGCACCCACAAAACATCAATCTCCTCATCATCATTCTCCTCAGATGCATCAATTTCTTCTGACACATCACAGAAGGAAGCAGCAGCGGGGACCTCCTCCTCATCACTCATCATTATGTCCATCTCTGTCGTGTTCTCTGCCAGAATTAAATCTGGTGTAACGTCCTCATCTCCTTCATCTTCTTCTGCCAATAATGGTTGCGCATTACTCAGTTCAAGAAACTCATGGGAAAATAACTCCTCTGACTCCAGTGAAGAAGGGGCACCGGTGGTGGAGGAAGTGTTACGTGGGGTGGCCATAGCAGTGGAGGATGAGGAGGATGTTGTGGTAAAGTTAGAAACGGTAGAGGATGGGGTGTGCTGTGTAAGCCAGTCAACTACCTCTTCAGCATTTTGGGAGTTCAGGGTCATTGGCTTTTTAAAACTGGGCAATTTGCTAGGGCCACAGGATTGCATAGCAGCACGGCCCCTAGCACGGCCTCTGCGTGGCGGCCTGCCTTTGCCTGGCATTATTTTTAAAAAAACAACAACAACAAAAACTCAGTTGGTTTTTCTGGAAACGATAATACACACAGCTAGATGGCAGTTTGAAGAAAACAGTGTGCAAATAATGCCTACAAGGTCAACGTATACACAGCGGTGGATACGGATTACGTAAAATATAAGAATGCTGCTTGAAAAAAAGTAACTCAAGTGGTTTTTCTAGAGACGATAATATTATCAATATTTAGACAAAATGTGAACAAGCTCACACAGCTAGATGGCGGTTTGAAGAAAACACTGTGCAAATAATGCCTACAAGGTCAACGTATACACAGCGGTGGATACGGATTACATAAAATATAAGAATGCTGCTTGAAAAAAAGTAACTCAAGTGGTTTTTCTAGAGACGATAATATTATCAATATTTAGACAAAATGTGAACAAGCTCACACAGCTAGATGGCGGTTTGAAGAAAACACTGTGCAAATAATGCCTACAAGGTCAACGTATACACAGCGGTGGATACGGATTACGTAAAATATAAGAATGCTGCTTGAAAAAAAGTAACTCAAGTGGTTTTTCTAGAGACGATAATATTATCAATATTTAGACAAAATGTGAACAAGCTCACACAGCTAGATGGCGGTTTGAAGAAAACACTGTGCAAATAATGCCCACAAGATCAACGTATACACTACTACAGCGGTGGATACGGATTACGTAAAATATATTATGGCTGCTTGAAAAAAGTCACTCCGGTGTTTTTTCTGGAGACGGTAATATTATGGATATTTAGACAGAATGTGAACAAGGTCACACAGCTAGATGGCAGTTGGTTGAATAACACACTGGGCAAAAAATGCCTACAGGGCAAATAATGCCTAAAAGGTCAACTTATACACTACTACAGCGATGGATACGGATTACGTAAAATTTATTATGGCTGCTTGAAAAAAGTCACTCCGGTGTTTTTTCTGGAGACGGTAATATTATGGATATTTAGACAGAATGTGAACAAGGTCACACAGCTAGATGGCAGTTGGTTGAATAACACACTGGGCAAAAAATGCCTACAGGGCAAATAATGCCTAAAAGGTCAACTTATACACTACTACAGCGGTAGTAAAATAAAAAAAAGTAAAATAAAAAAAAATGAATATTAAAAAAAAAAAATTACAGTTGGTGCTGCTGAACTACTAGGAGCAGAAGATTAGCACACCAGTCCCACTCCCCAACACTGCTAGACTAATAGCACTGGGCTCTTATAGTAGTAGTAGTAGTAGTAGTAGTAGTAAAACAACAAAAAAATAAATAAAAGCAGTCCTTACAAGGACTACTGTTATTGCAGCAGTTAGCAGATGAGATCAGAAGCAGGACAGCTGCCCACTGCAGCTACATACAGAGCACTGCAGTAGAAGGTAGATTACTAGCCAGCAAAGCTACCTAAGCTTAAATGTCCCTCAAACCCCTGCAGACTTCTGTCCCTCCAATAACAGAGCAGTATCAAAACGATTACTAGCCAGCAAACTTTCAACTGTCCCTGAAATCACTAACAGGCAGCAGCTCTCTCCCTACACTATCTCTTCAGCACACACAGGCAGAGTGAAAAAACGCTGCAGGGCTTCGGTTTTTATAGGGAAGGGGAGTGGTCCAGGGGAGAGCTTCCTGATTGGCTGCCATGTACCTGCTGGTCTGGGGTGAGAGGGCAAAAAAAAGCGCCAACAATGGCGAACCCAAAATGGCGAACATCGCGCGACGTTCGCGAACTTCCGGCGAGCGCGAACACCCGATGTTCGCGCGAACAAGTTCGCCGGCGAACAGTTCGCGCCATCTCTACTGCCCAATAGAGCTTGCAGTGGACTTCCCATTTATTCAATTCACATTCCTTCCTCTGTCTGCTCTCACTTTCTTTTCCTTCCTTTCCTGACTTAAACATTGCTACAAAGGGGCCCCCTTTAAAAATAGGCTTTATTGGTAGTACTAAATGTTCAGAAACTTAAGAGAAAGGCGGTCCCTTCCCAGCAGAGCTTGCAATCTAAGTAGCGCTATCTTTACTACAATGTATAAAGGTAAATATTTTACATAGTTAGTTAGACTCTCATACTATATTGTTCGCTGCCTGTTCTATTATTGTTTGAATGTACAGCACTGTATATACCAGTATAATTAAATAATTAAAAATATATATATACATGCACATGTTTAGTTAATTCTCCTCTATGTGCAAGGATACCATGAAGGTGCAAAATTAGATATAGATATCACTCTTTGACAAGTAAAATGTATTTTATAATATTAATACACAGTTCCAGACTTATACAAATGATGTGTTGTTAAAAGTTATCTGTGATTAATCTGAGAACCTTTATTTAAAAACACAGTACATAAAGACACTTAGGGGCCGATTCACGAAATTCGAGTGAAGGGTTTGAATAAAAAAAAAATTGAATTTTGAAGTTTTTTTGGGCTACTTCGACCATCGAATAGGCTACTTCGACCTTCGACTACGACCTTCGACTTCGAATCGAATGATTCGAACTAAAAATCGTTCGACTATTCGACCTTTCGATAGTCGAAGTACTGTCCCTTTAAGAAAAACTTCGACCCCCTACTTCGGCAGCTAAAAGCTACCGAAGTCAATGTTAGCCTATGGGGAAGGTCCCCATAGGCTTGCCTGTGATTTTTTGATCGAAGGATTTTCCTTCGATCGTTGGATTAAAATCCTTCGAATCGTTCGATTCGAAGGATTTAATCGTTCGATCGAATGAAAAATCCTTTGATCGATCGATCGCAGGATTTGCGCAAAATCGTTCGACTTCGATATTCGAAGTAGAACGATTTTAGTTCCCAGTCGAATATCGAGGGTTAATTAACCCTCGATATTCGACCCTTCATGAATCGGCCCCTTAATATACACTTTCTACACTTTCAAAGTACATCATGCAAAAGAAACTGATACACAAACTATTTAACACAGAATGTGGGACACCTTCTCCACTGCATTTTTACATTCTCAAAAAGCCAAGTACTACTTGATCCATTCTGAGCAGCTTGTCAGCTCCGGACCAAGAGGAGCGATGGAACAGTCTGTTTACTGTGAAGGAACAGATAGTGTTTTCTTATCTCTATAGATAGAATAGCTAGCTACTTTTTTTTAAGATGGAAAGAGAACAGAAATGAAGGCATAGACTAACATTGGCCTCGGTAGGTTTTAGGTGGCGAACTAGGGGGTCGAAGTTTTTTTTAAAGAGACAGTACTTTGACTATCGAATGGTCAAATAGTCGAACGATTTTTAGTTCGAATCGTTCGAGTCGAAGGTCGAAGTAGCCCATTCAATGGTCGAAGTAGCCAAAAAAAACCTTTCGAAATTCTACGTTTTTTTCCTCTATTCCTTCACTCGAGCTAAGTTAATGGGCCACCTAGTAGACTAATCAAAACACAACTGCCAGTTTGTTGGCATGGGTAACTGCACTGTTGCAATTTAGTGGCTATGTTATTAAAGGAAATGTAACTCCAAAAATAAATTTTTTTCTTTATGAATAAAAATGTAATTATAAGGTTTTGGCACAAAGGTTGTTGTCTCCAGCTGTTGTTATCCTGTGTATTTTGCAGGCTGAGAGAAGCAGATTTGCTCAGTGCCCCTGCTCCATTGATTTGAATCTGATTAGCGGAGGTCAAGTATTTGGGCTCAGCACCGATTCTTATGAGGAAGCCGTCTGAGGTGGCTCCTCAAATGCCGCCCCCCCCCCTCGCTGGCAGGAACACTAGTGCGAGGAGCGCAATTGCGCTCTATCGATCTAGTAAAGCCGAATTTCCGTTTTAAAAATTGGAAATTTGGCTCTTAAAGGTACCAGGAGCTGCTTTTTTGCAGCCCCTGGAACCTACCTGACGCTGCCACCTGAGACAAGTTGCTCAACTCGCCTCATTGGCGGAGCGCCCCTGTTTGGGCTGATCTCAGGCTGAGATCAATGGTGCACTGAGCAGATCTGCTTCTCTCAGCCTACAATAATACACAGGTTGACAACAGCCAGAGCCCATGGCCTGTATGCCCATAGTCTGAACAGTTATCCCATTTTTAAAAGGTTTTCATTGATGTAAAAGTAATTTGTAACTGCTGTAGAAAACAGTATCTGCCTTCCCCTTGCTATTCTCTGTACTGCTGTCTCTGTCTATTGAAATAATATGAGAATGAGATATAGAGCACAGCGTTGGTGGGCAGGGGAGCTGGGCAAATTAGGTGAGTTTGAAACTTGCCTCAGGCGGCAAAAAGTCACTCCGGGTAACTCACAGGCTGTTGTCGGTGGTTGTTTTCAGCCTGCTTCATTTGGCTGACCTTTAGGCTGATCAGATTCAAATCAATGGAGCAGGGGCACTAACTGGATCTGCTTCTCTCACCCTGCATAATTACTGATCAACCGTTGACAACAACCCAAACTCGGCTCTTCTAGCGCAGAGAGCAGAATTGCTCCAGGTAATGTTAAGAGACAAATTTCCAGTTATCAGTCTGGAGATTCGGGGGCTCGGGGTAGCAGCATGAAAGCCACCTCAGGGTGGCAGGGGGGGTTAAGCTAGCCCTATCTTTACAGCCTGCCATAGACATGTGCCACTGACCCTTCTGCCCCTCATGAAAACAGTGCTGCCAAATGCAAACAGTGTCTCTGAGTTTCCAAATGGCTTAGGAGTTCTAATGCTGCTTGTACGATGGACTGCTACACTGCAGGCCATCAATAGCATTAAGGTGCCCTGCAGATTACATGCTATCAGCATTTGTTGGCAAACTAGAATCTAACCAGAGCTGGGGATAAGAGACCACCTTAATAGAGCTGAACTGTCTTAACAAGGTACACCATGGGGCATATTTATCAAAGACTGAAGTTAGAGATCTCCAAGATTTGCTAAAGTGCCAGTCTGCCACTCTCCATTCATTTCTATGGAATTTTTAAAGGCGTATTTATCAAAGGGTGAATTTTCACTTTTACCCATTGATAAATACTTTTAAAACTTCAGTCTTTTATAAATATGCCCCGATCTCTCACATGGGCTTTATCACGCAAAAATAAAAAACCCAAATTACTCATTCTGTGGTCTCTCACACCACTTAGGGGTATATTTATCAAAGAGTGCAATTAGAGATCGTCACAGTCCTCTAGAGTGAAATCCATTCATTTCGATGGGATTTTTAAAAAAAGTATTTATCAATGGATGAAAGTTCATCCTTTGATAAATACGCCTTTCAAAATCCCATAGAAATGAATGGAGAGTGGTGGAATATCACTCTAGCGGACTGTAGTGATCTCTAACTTCACTCTTTGATAAATATACCCCTAGAGTCTCAAGGCACCCACACTTCATTGTACATTGTTCCCATGTACTCCATCTGAATTCTCATCAAATAGGCTTAACGCCCCTATATTATTTAATGACTGCTTTGCTTTTGTGCATGTGCATGATTATGTACATAAAACTATAGTTCCTTTTTAACCCACAATGGTTGGCCAAATCACCATGGGTTCCAGGTCAACCCACATATACAGTACACTATTCTGAGTTTCTCCCACTTCTCTTGCAGCTCATTTTACAATCCTACTGGAACCCTACAACCCAAATTATGCCTTCAAATGAATGCATACCCCCCACCAACACACACAAGTAAACCATAAATCTAGATAGTGCCTCTTTGTATCATTTCATGCATAGACTATAAAGCACCCTCTCTCCCCAGAAGACCATTGCAAGCACTAGGCAATCAGGAATTGGGTCAGTAGATGACACTGTAATGCAACCTTTACTAAAAGTAGGGCAATAAAATCATTTAGGTCCCACATACCCCCTGACTTGTTTATGAATGGATATTGTTCCTCTTATATTTAACCTCACTTCAATTACTAACGTGTTTTTATTCAACGCTATATCTCCAAATTATTACAAGACAGAATTGGTTGATTTTTATTTAGTAAAATTCTCAATGCTTCGGATTTATTCTGTGTGACTTACCTACTTAATTTTGGAAGAGGAAAAACAGCCGTCCTGTATGCCTTATGAAGGGGCTTCGCAAGGATGCAGCAGTAGGAAAAGATAAATATTTTCAAGAGTACATGTCAAGTGTTTCAAGCTTAATGGCCTCAAAAAAAACTGAAATGAGAAATGTAGCCCTATCACTTGGGTGGTCTGTTCTCTTCATTTGTTCCCCATAGTGTGCTCAGCTGCTATGAGAAAGGTGAGCTACATTATTACTTTCTTTTCTCATAGAGTCTCAGATAGACCTCTGTGTCCATTTGGGAATATGAGTGGTGACAGGCCTAAGTTTAATAGTGCACTTGTAGTTAAAAATACTGGACACTCCTTTAACCTCTTGAACAATAAAACCTTTATTGCATTATAGATCAATTACAGTTAAGTACAGAGAAAACACAATCATACAAGAGAGCACCCCGGAGCTGCAGCAGAACTTGCAGGAAAATGCAGTTGTTTGCAATAGTTGGAAAGTAAGAAAAGTAATTAAAGTAAAGCAAGGGGTTGCTCACCTTCCAATTCTTTTTTAGAACAGCTAGTTTCTGACAGATTCACCAGAAATAAAGTTTTTTTTTTCCAACTAATTTCTATTTTCTATGTGTGACAGGTTTTTTTTTTGATATTATAGTTTAAAGTTTCATTTTTCACCTATTTCTGTCTTTCTGAAGTAGCTCTCGTGGGGGGGCTCAGTCACTGTTCTAAATAGATACATTTAGTTAATATATTTCTTAACTTTGATACAATAGTTGCTAATAGCCCACAGATGCTGCAGAAAAATGTATCAACGAATGCAATAAATGTAACAGGTGAGCATTCTGAAAACAACTAACTGAAAAATGTGTTTGGAAGGCGAATAACCCTCTTTAATTATTATTATTACATTATAGGCTCTGTAATCCAAAAATCAGTTATCCAGAAAGCTTCAAATTACAAGAAAGCCTGAGTCCCGTGGAGTCAATTTTAATCAAATAATTCCAGTTTTAAAAACGATTTCCTTCTTTTCTGTAACATATTTTGCTCCACAGCATGATAGTGTCACGGTCGGCACCCTAAATCCAAGCACCCTGTTCTCGGCTCTTGCTTCTGCCTTTAACAGTCGCCTTTTACCTCGGGAGGAGCCCTCAGCTAATCAGATGCCGCCAGATCTTATTAAGAGAGGTGCCAAGCGAAGGGTAACCGTAAAGCAAGTCTTTTGGGCAGAAGGTCACAGTACAAGGCGTAGACAAAAGGCGTAGTCAATCAGGCTGGGTCGGGGCAGGCAGAGTACAAGCGGAGTCAGACAGGCAGTCAGAAGAAATACGGATACAGAAGAGTTGTTTACCAGGCAGGGTCAACATTCCAGAAGTCCGGATTGTCACAAACAGGCAGGGGTCACAACAGTCAGATATCAGGAAAACAGAAGCTTAAACAGCACAGAAGCACCAGGAACTCACTAGGAGAAAACCTATAACGGGCAACGATTACAAACACAAAGGTCCCTTAAGCACTGTTTGTGAAACACACGTCGCAAGTGCGCCTATAAAAATAGCAGAGACTAGAGAACCGGCGCATTGGAGGAAGAAGACCAGCGTGGCGGGCATCCCCGCAGAGAGCGCGGTGGGTGTCCCGCCAGCCCACTAGGCCACCAGGATGAGTAGCCCTCACAGATAGAAGATGACATACAACAAAACAAACCTAACCTTTAAGTGCACCAGATGTCCATTAAAAAATAAACCGCCATATGTAATAAAAGGCTCTAAATTTGTCCGGGGCAGTAACCCATAGCAACCAATAAGATGTTTAAAAGCAAACAGGTGACCCGTAAATTCTACCTGCTGATTGGTCGCTATTGGTTATTGCTCCTGGGAAAACTTTGTGATTTTTTTACATAACTCCCTAAATCTGGAAATATGGCTTTTAATAAATATTCAAAAACAAACAAAACTTGCTACAAGCTATGGATCAGCATATCCAGTCAACCCCAGACCACACAAAAGCAGAACTTTCCTTTATAATGAAACCTTAGGTGGCCATTTATTGGCACTACTTCAGTGGATTTGGTTAAACAAACCTGATACTGATCATCAATCATTAACCCCCCCCCCAACATCTTACGGATTATAAAGTATTGCTTTTGAGTTTATGCTAAAGTCAAATGAAAGGTTGTTAAGAACAGCGACACCAAGAAATACATCATTTCAGGATAACTAATCTGTATCAATGCAAGTCTAATAGAAGCTTGAAATCCTGAAGGGTGTATCAATGAGATACAGACCATACAGGGTTAATTGCTTTTGCATATCCCATTGTGGATGGTATTTTTTGGCTGAAATCCAGACTGAGTAGGCTGAATGTCTTAGGAATGGTTATTCCATACTGCTAAAGGAACTGCTATTTTAGACTTTTCGTGTAATAAAATACTAGAATATGTGCTATTTGTATCGGCTCAGCAATATTCTGAGCCGGCAGCTCCATTTGTATTCAAAGCAACTAACATGTCTGTCACTGCTTGGTGCACTACAGGTCTCAAATCCTCAGGGAACTTTGCAGCTGTCAAATTGACTTCCATCAGTTCTTCCTGAGCCCAGAGACAAATTATCCAGCCTGCCGTCTGACTAGACTCAAAGATCGAACCTGCAATTTCTCACTGATAGAACTTCCAGCTCCAATTCAAATTACTACTTTATCCTCTGTGTAAGAGAATGCCTGGGAATATATTTACCTTGTCTTTAAATGCATTTAGCAGGTAGGAAGACATTTTAAATAGACACAGTGAATGGCTTGAAGTGATTGAAAGAAGGGCAAGGCTGTCAACCAGAAGGGATAAAACCAGTGAGTCATTGACTAATGCGTAGAGCAAAAACTTGTGGGAGTAACGTAGCTACAGTATGTGTCAAAAAGGCATTTTCAAACTGAACATTACAGCAGACACAATAAATTTCAAATGTATGTATGTACTGTGTGGGCAGACTTAATGGATAGTGATGGGTAGTGATGGGCGAATTTGTCCTGTTTCACTTCGCTGAAAAATGTGCGAATTTCCCCTGATATTCGCAAAATGGCGAAAAATCTGCGAAACACAAATTTTGATGCTGGCGTCAATTTGCAGGTGAATTTTCACAGTAAGTTTGCAAATTTATTTGCCAGCAGTGAAGTGCGGAAAATAGCCGCAAATTTGTGCCAGTCAAATAAATTCGCCCATCATTAGTGATGTGGCGAATAAATTTGCCAGTCACGAATTTGCATCAAATTTCTGTGTTTCGTCACTGTCAAATAAATTCACAAAACTATGGGGAAAATTTGTTTAAAGTGCTTCAGAATAGTCATGCGCATAAAAACTAACGTTCGTCAAAATTATTCGGACGCCCATTGACTTTAATGCATTTGGACAAAATAGGTGCACGTCAAATTGTTGCAGGCATCAAAATTGTCGCCGGTGTCTAAATTGTCATGGGTGCCAAAATTGACGCGGGCATCAAAAAATTCAAATTTCGGGGGGATTTCAAAACAGGAGAAATTCATCCATCACTATCAATGGACCTTTCACCTCTTTGCTGTCAAAACTATCTGTCTATAGTCAATGCCAAAAACAACAGTTTATATCAGTTTTAGGAGTTTGAATGGGATCCTGTCATCAGAAAACAGTTATTTTTCAAAACACATCAGTTAATAATAGTGCTGCTCCAGCAGAATTCTGCACTTAAATACATTTCTCAAAAGAGCAAACAGATTTTTTATATTCAATTTTGAAATCTGACATGGGGCTAGACTTGGGGGCCGATTCACGAAGGGTCGAATATCGAGGGTTAATTAACCCTCGATATTCGACTGGGAATTAAAATTGTACGACTTCGAATATCGAAGTCGAACGATTTTGCGCAAATCCTGCGATCGATCAATCGAAGGATTTTTCATTCGATCGAACGATTAAATCCTTCGAATCGAACGATTGGAAGGATTTTAATCCAACGATCGAACGAAAATCCCAGGCAAGCCTATGGGGACCTTCCCCATAGGCTAACATTGACTTCGGTAGCTTTTAGCTGCCAAAGTAGGGGGTCGAAGTTTTTTTTAAAGGGACAGTACTTCGACTATCGAATGGTCGAATAGTCGAACGATTTTTACTTCTAATCGTTCGAATCGTTTAACCAATAATTTAACCAATTCGATGGTCGAAGTACCCAAAAAATACTTCGAAATTCGAATTTTTTTTTATTCGAATCCTTCACCCGAAATTCGTGAATCGGCCCCATATTGTCAATTTCCCAACTGCCCCTGGTCATGTGACTTGTGCCTGCACTTTAGGAGAGAAATGCTTTCTGACAGGCTGCTGTTTTTCCTTCTCAATGTAACTGAATGTGTCTCAGTGGGACATGAGTTTTTACTATTGAGTGTTGTTCTTAGATCTACCAGGCAGCTGTTATCTTGTGTTAGGGAGCTGTTATCTGATTACCTTCCCATTGTTCTGTTGTTTGGCTGCTGGGGGGGGAGGGGATGATATCACTCCAACTTGCAGTACAGCAGTAAAGAGTGATTGAAGTTTATCAGAACACAAGTCACATGACTTGGGGCAGTTGGGAAATTGACAAAATGTCTAGCCCCATGTCAGATTTCAAAATTGAATATAAAAAAATCTGTTTGCTCTTTTGAGAAATGGATTTCAGTGCAGAATTCTGCTGGAGCAGCACTATTAACTTATTCATTTTGAAAAAAAAAAATTTTTCCCATGACAGTATCCCTTTAAGAACCAATGCAATTTGCAGATTTCCAATGAAGTTCAGCTACGTGGTTTGAGGGATGCTAGCTTTATGATAAATGATTTGGGGCTGAACTACAGTTTTATAAATGTTGTTAAATATGTCATGAAAAAGCAAATCAGGAAGCAATGTGTGTTTGCTGAGTTGAGACCCTTTTCAAACACTGAGGGGCAGATTTATCAAGGGTCGAATTTAGAGTTCATGGGAGTTTTTTAAAAACTCCCATGAACGTGAAATTCGAAATAAAAGGACCAATCAAAATTTATCAAAAAATTTGAATCTTTAAGACTCAGGTGAATGGGATCAAATTTGATTTGAGTTTTTGCTCAGAAACAAACTTGATTTTCAGGAAGGCTGCAGACAACTCCAAATTGATCCCAGGATGTCCCCCATAGGCTAAAACAGCAATTAGGCAAGTTACAGGTGGCGAATAGTCGAATTTGATTGTTAAAGGGCCAATACATGATAAATTTAAAAAATCAAATTAGAATTTATTTAAAAAACTCAAATTGAATTTTAACTATTCCCTAGTCGAATTCCATTTAAAAAGACTCGAAAATTTAAATTTTCACTAAGATCCCTTGATAAATCTGCCCCTGAGTTAAAAATAAGCACCGAATTCAGTACAACTATTAAACTCGATTCGGCAAAAAAAAAGTGCATTTTGCACCTGTTTTTTCACTTTGCCTGATAGATAATATGTAAAGCCTATAATCAAAAAAAAAATGATATACTGTATGTTCTATTTCATAATATGTGTTCTATGTGTCATTTATTTTGCTACAGGTATGGGATCAGTTATCCGGAAACCCATTATCCATAAACCTCCGAATTACAGAAAGGCCATCTTCCGTTGACTCCATTATAATTAAATAATCAAAATGTTTTTAAATTATTTCCTTTTTCTCTGTAATAATAAAACACTACGTTGTACTTGATCCAAACTCAGAAATCAGCTTATTGTTTTTTGTTTTTTTTTATTATATATTTTTTTCTAGTAGTCGTAATGTATGAAGATCCAAATTACGGAAAGATCAGTTATCCGGAAAACCAGGTCCTTAGCATTCTGGATAACAGGCCCCACACCTGTATATCATTTTAAACTAAAAAGTCTGAAAAGTCTGAGCAGCAGAAGTAACACTCTTGAATACTTCAGTTGATTTTAGTAGTGTTAATACAGTACATAGTACAGATTATTCTCATCCTCATTTTTACATTTGAGTCCATCAAATTGGTGCTGCTATTCACACTGTGCAATTCCTTACTATCAGCAGCATTTATTATTTTTCTCCTGCATGTTACCTTTCATTAATGTATTCAATGACCCGACCAATGATTGGGACAAATAGAGCAATTGATTTCATTTGACTGATCCTTGTAAAAGACTGTAAAAAAAATCAATTTCGCAGCAGTTATGTATAAGCTACACCAAGTACACACAGCCAGGTGAATATTGAACAAACTACTATTTAGCAGGAGTGTGTGATTTTTGTCAATACATGGTTTCATTATGAAATGGGATGGTTCATTTATAACGACGGGCGAATTTCTCCCTTTTCGCTTCGCCGAAAAATTAGCCAATTTCCTGTGAAACAGCAAACATTTTGTGAAACGCTAATTTTGACGATTCGCGCATTAAAGTCAATGGGCGCCTTTAATTATCGCCGGCGTCAGAATTGGCGTCAAAAAATTGTCAACGTTGGCGTCAAAATTATTTGCCGGCGAAAAGGAATTCATGCCTGGCGAATAAATACGCCCATCACTATTCATTTACCAACAGGAACCAAGTTGCAAATTGCCAAAAACAAGAACATTAAATCCCCTCACCAGCTGAGAAAGTTAATTTATGCACAGCATTCATGGATTTAAAGCTGTTTTATGGTTATGCATGCATGATTTTGTATTTATGTGGCAGAAATAGTTTCCATGTTAGCCATTACTTTTGTTTTTTTTTGTTTTTTGTGAGAGGTGGGGGATTGTCAAGTATTGTCCTAGGAACCAATTTTCCTTGAAAGAAGAGGTGCTATACTTCATGTACTCAATACACAAGCTGCAGTATATGAAGAGCAGTTGATACTATTTGTAGCAATGGCCTGTGGCAGATTAGGTTGTTATATTCTCTGGAGAATCAATATATAAATAAGCAGAAGTATGTTATTTCTGGTATCAGTGAAGAAGAATGCTATAGAATATTCTGCACTAGAGCTATTCATAGGTAGAGATCAATACTAGGACAGTGGTTCCCATTGAAGCCTATCTTTGAGGTCCAACATTTTGTCATAGTCCACCTTATCTCATAACACAATTACAGATATGAAAACAAAGCTTTATAAGTTATTCAGTCATAGTTGCAAGTGTCCAAAAATGAAGCATATTTGGCATTGCATGCTATACCTCTAAAAACGAAGGAATGTTCTTTTATATACTGTGCTAAACTGATGTAATGCAAATGCCACCATCTGGCTGCTATATCAAGCTGTGCAGGAGAGCTCAGCAGTGCACTTCTTCTTGTAGGATGACAGTCAATCAGCAGGGATGCTATGGGACTGCAGTATATTTTTCCCTGGTTGTGGAAGACTTGAGATTGGCTACCAAAAGAAGCTGTAATAGTGGGTTAGGACAGTTTGATCCATTTGCTTCATAGATAGTGATAGAGGATCTATGAGAAGTTCCAAAGGGGTCATTTGTAAAGGTAAAAGTTGGCACACATTAAAATTAGGCTCAATATGTTATTATCTAGGGGCCGATTCACTAATTTCGAGTGAAGGATTCGAAGTTAAAAAACTTCGAATTTCGAAGTTTTTTTTGGGCTACTTCGACCATCAAATGGGCTACTTCGACCTTCGACTACGACTACGACTACGAATCGAAGGATTCGAACTAAAAATCGTTCGACTATTCGACCATTCGATAGTCGAAGTACTGTCTCTTTAAAAAAAACTTTGACCCCCTAGTTCGCCATCTAAAAGCTACCGAAGTCAATGTTAGCCTATGGGGAAGGTCCCCATAGACTTGGCTAACTTTTTTTGATCGAAGGATATTCCTTCGATCGTTGGATTTAAATCCTTCGAATCGTTCGATTCGAAGGATTTAATCGTTCGATCGAAGGAATAATCCTTTGATCATACGATCGTACTATCTGGGCTAAATCCTTCGACTTCGATATTCAAAGTCGAAGGATTTTAATTCCCAGTCGAATATCGAGGGTTAATTTACAATCCTACCCTACAACCCAAATTATCCCTTCAAATAAATGCATACCCCCGCCAACACACACAAGTAAACCATAAATCTAGATAGTACCTCTTTGTATCATTTCATGCATAGACTATAAAGCACCCTCTCTCCCCAGAAGACCATTGCAAGCACTAGGCAATCAGGAATTGGGTCAGAAGATGACACTGTAATGCAACCTTTACTAAAAGTAGGGCAATAAAATCATTTAGGTCCCACATACCCCCTGACTTGATTTTAGTTCCTAGTCGAATATTGAGGGTTAATTAACCCTCGATATTCGACCCATAGTGAATCGGCCCCGTAGTGATGAGATTTGCAGTGAAATTCTGCACTTCACCATCTGCAAATTGTTTTTGCAAAAATCCGCCTTAAAAAATTGTCACCACGACAAAAAAGTCTCCAAAAGAAAAATGTCCATTGACTTTATTATCATTGGCTATGTCAGTGATCCCCAACCAGTAGCTTGTGAGCAATATGTTGCTCTCCAACCACTTGTATGTTGCTTCCAGTTACCTCAAAGCAGGTGCCTATTTTTGCATTCCAGGCTTGGAAGCAAGTTCTGATTGCCTAAAAACTAAGTATAATGCCATGTGGAGCCTTCTGTAGACTGGCAGTCCACATAGGGGATACCAAATATCCAATCACGGCCCTTATTTGGCACTCCAAGGGACATTTTCATGCTTATGTTGCTCCCCAACTCTTTATCATTTGAGTGTGGCTCATGGGTAAAAAAGTTTGGGGACCCCTGGGCTGTGATGAGAGTGACTTTTGAAAATGGTGTATGTTCTCTTCACCGTGCTGTTTGTAATGCAGGAGCCACCTGAGCAGCCCCTGCAAAGCCGCCCCCTCACCCCACAACGCTTACCCTTTTCAGCGCATTTTCAGACGAATCTTTTGCACTAGAAAGACAAATTTTTGGTTTAAAACTGGAAATCCAGCTTTTAAAGGTACCATGAGGTGTTTTTTGATTGACACTACTGCCTGAGGCAAGTTTTTCATCTTGCCTCATTGGTGCAGCACCCCTGTCTCTTCAAATGTCATCCTAAATTATATTTATGCTGCTCTCCCTGGAATATCTAGGAGAACAATGAGGCATTCTCTCCAAACCTCAACCGATATGGTCATCACGCTTGACTCAACAGCCACATCTCTGGCCCCCCCTAGTGGGGCCACTCTATACTTCCCTAGAGAGCATTGATATTCCCTCTATCAATCTGCACATATTGATAAATACTAATATTGCTTAAGAATGTATCTACCTAAACCTGGATAAAGTTTTAGATTTTTAGCATGAGGAGTTAATGTTTTCATTACAATCTTAGTAAAACATTGAATGTCAACAGCAACAAAAAAACAAACCAAAAATACAGTAAATGGATTATTTATTAATGCAACTACAGGATGAATACACAATTTGCCATGTTTTCTTACCCACAATTCAACTTCCTCCCCACAATTCCAGTATTATTGTGGTCACATGATTGAAATGCGTTTGGATGCAAGTACCTTTAAAGAATGGCATCATTATGCTCACTCGCAGCTGTTCATTTTGCCTATATAGATTTTATAGAATAAATCTATTTCTCTTTTAATATATTTGTGTTTGCCAGTAAATACTAATAAAGGAGACATCATATAATTGCTATAAGAGAAAACTTGATATTATAAATATGATTAAAGCAATAAAATTCCATCTATAAATTTAGCATTGGTTAATGTTAACCAGCTTTTATAGTGTTATATTGTAATATATAATAAAGGGTCCATACCTTGTTGTATTGTATAATGTAAGCAGTCTTTCTGTACACAAAGGTTTATTTATTAATTTCTGATTTATGGCAGTGACCTGGGTCTCGACCATTCTCATAAATCTAAAATTCACTTTCCTCTTCTCATTTCATAAATGAATACAGAATAGTGTTCAATATAAATACTTAACAAAAACTTAATTAAATCACACAATTTAGCAGATGATATATGTGTGTGTTGTAAGTTGTTTGTTTGGATTGAAAATGTACTTTATTACATTTATTAGTATAAAATAAGGCTCATCGAATGATAGATTATTTTTTTATATAGTCAGGTGTGCGCTGTAGTAGAGGTCAGTGGGTAGAGCCAATATGTCAATATTAATGAATACACAAAGATAGACATTTTTACTATTGAACTAGTACATGGCTGCAAAAATATTTTAACTATGTTTAAAATGGGCAATGGACCTTCCAAGTAGCTGTATTCATACCAATGGATCTTTCTTTAAAGATTGATAATGGACCTCAATACTACTGTTAGGGGGTCACTGGTCATCCACATGAGTGAGCAGATTGCAAATCTTGTTGTCCATGGCATACATCATCCCTCATTCCAGGGAACTAGCCCACCATATTAGAGGAGTTTTCTTTCATTATATAGGATTACTAAAATACAACTCACTTGGGATACAGTATAAATATCAGTACAGGTATGGGATCCGTTCTCTGGAAACCCGTTATGCAAGAAGCTCAGAATTATGGAAAGGCCTTCTCCCATAGATTTCATTTTATCCACATAATACAAATTTTTAAATATGATTTCTTTTTTTCTGTTACACAAAGCTCACCTAATACTGATCTTGCAGGAACAAACAGTTGACACTAAGAGGGTTATTTACTAAACTCCAAATGCAAAAATCACAAAGGAATCATTATTTTTTTTCATAAAATCAGACTTTTAAAAAATCACAATTTTTTTCAGAATTTATTAAACCCTGAGGATGGAAAAGTCAGAATCTGAAAATCCGGCATCTCAGACCTGTCGAGGTTGCATATAAGTCAATGGGAGAAGTCACAATGATTTTTTGATGTGCGCTGGGTTTCGTGCAATACCCCAAAGTTTTTGGAGTTTTCAGGTGAAAATTACGAACAATTCGTGAAAAATCAGATGAAAATAAAAAAAAATCGTGAAAATCTGATTTTTTTTTCCAGCAACGCAAATTTTCGGGAAAATGTAATAATAAATAAGTGTAAAAAACTAGAGCGGATTTGATTGGAGTTTGTAGCAGAAAATATTGAGATAAATTCGGACTTTGATAAATAAACCCCTAGAAATAATACAGTCTATATACCTCCTATCAAGTAAATGGAATATGTTATGCCCCTAACAATTCATTATCACTAGGGATGTCGCGGACATCGGCTGTTCGCGTCCGCCGCAAGTTCGCGAACGTCGCGCGACGTTCGCCAATAGGCGTTCGCGTCAAAATCGTTCGACCATTCGACCATTCGATCGCTAAAATCGAAGGATTTTCGTTCGAATCGAACGATCGAAGCCATTGGATTGAATGAAATCATTCGATCGAATGGCTTCGATCGTTCGATTCGAACGAAAATCCTTCGATTGAACGATTAAAATCCTTCGATCGTTCGAATCGAACGATTTTCGGATGTTCGAAGTTCGCGAACTGTTCGCGAACTGTTCGCAAATTTTGCCGGTGTTCGCGAACGGCGTTCGCGAACACATTGTCGGCGGTTCACTACATCCCTAATTATCACTTTTAATTTGTATTATTTTATTTAAAGTGCAAAGCCCATAGTACATATTAGAATAGAAATAATTCCATGCACATATTAGCATTTCAAATCCAAATGTCCAGAATCCTGAGTGACACATTTTTCCACTATTATTTGACTTTGTGGGTTTATCATTTACCTTTATGTGAATCTAAATATGACTTCTATGTCAGACCTGTTTCATACAATTCACAGCAACCCACATCATGTAGCTTTTTAAATGTTGCAAGTTCAGTGTGTAAATAGATGAGTTTTCTGTGTTTGTGCTTTTGTATGAATCAAAAAGTATCCAGCTGACCTTTTCAGTTGTATTGTTTCAGCATCTGCTTATGTGGGAGTAGAATTGAAAACATTTTAGAAAGCTCCCGCAGTTTTAGCATCTTTTCTGTTATTTTGTTAATTAATAATCGCGTATGGTCCTAGGAGAAATTAGTTGGCTTTTCAATAGATCCAATTGAACCTGTTTATGTAAAACTGATTGGTTGGCTGAGAAGGAAGAAACAGATTAGATTATCTAAATGTAAACAAAAACCTAGAATCTGATTGTATTCAACCCAAGGCACTAAAGTACCTTAAAGGAACAGTAACACCAAAAATGTGTTTTAAAGTAATGGCAATATAATGTAGTGTTGCCCTGCACTGGTGCAACTTTGCTTCAGAAACACAATTACAGTTTATATAAACAAGCTGCTGTGTAGCCATGGGGGCAGCCATTCAAGCATACTTAAAAAAAGTAAGTCATTTTTTAAAACTGGATATAATTGGTTAAAATAAACTCTATGGGGCAGATTTACTAAAGGGCGAAGTGGCTAGAGACTTTTCACCAGTGTTGGCACCCGCAGGGACATCGCCAATTCACTTACAGGCACAAATGCCAATTCACTAGCAAACGGGACCTTCGCCAGCGTTCATTCACACTTTATCGCCAGGAGACTTTTCGCTCTGGCGAAGTGCAGATTTTACTGAACGTTACCTATTTTGCTAGAGTTGACTTTGCCACCTCAGACCAGATGAAGTGCTTAAAAGAAGCTAGATCTTCCTCAATCTTCTGTTACTTACATCATATCCTGTGTGCTGAAAATGCATTAAAGTTCCAAAAACGCTGGCGACTTTTTTGAAGCGGAATTGCCTGCAAAAGTCCTGACTTAAACCTTTTTTGGGTAAGCGGTTTTCTCCAGACATTTCATAAAATATGGAACATTCATTTTACAGTGAGCTCATGTGTAGGGCATTATATTAACTCTCTTGTCTTTTTTGAAAAAGTGGTAACTCCAAGCATTTGCACCAACATTTATAATAAAGGCCTCCATACAACTTTAAATTACCTGCCGTATGCTAATTGACCTAATCGTAAGATCACTAGCAAATTTTCGCTAGACACAAATTAACATTCGCGCACCTTTGCTATGAAATGCTCACACAGCCGAAGTAACGCTATCGAAAAATCGCCAACGGTTGACGCCCAGGAAGAAACTTTGCATTTTAGTGAATTATCATATTGGTAGCACATTTGTAGCGAAGCGGTCACTGGAGACAATTCGCTCCTTAGTGAATCTACTCCCTTGTAAGATGGCATTTCTGCAATTTGAAGCGTTATTAATAATGGTTTTAAAAGCGCATATCATACCTATAGGTAAGAACATTCTCCCTCAAAACATGTGTCCAATGAACTTTAATTTAAAAAACTGACATGAAATCCTGATAAAGCTTCATGTGTATCTTGGGGCAAGGGGTGGTACAAGTAAGTAGGATCCTTGTATTTCTTAACTGGAGTTTAATTGAACATGCATGGGCTGAACTTACACATTAACCAAGTAAAACAATGAAGCAGAAATGGAGATCATTAATTGGAGAAATGGTTCTATAACATTTTGGTATACATCGTAAAGGTTTACCCCTAATTAAGAAATATCCTAAAGAAAATTTTTGGTAGACCAACATGTGGGGTCTTAAACCATACAAGCTTTCTAGTGTGCTTTCTGAAAACACAGAGTTTAAACTGGCTTTTCCCACATTTGTTCAAGCATGCTTGATGTGGCATTAGAGTTGAGTGAATTCATGTGATTCATTTCTGCTTGTAAAATTTCCCATTACACAGAAATTCCAATAACTTTGAAAAGAACCATGCTTTTTTTTTATTTAGTCTACCCATTCAGTTAAATGCTGGCAAAAATATTCTTTCTTTGAGTACTCATATAATGTACCATCAAAGACAATAGCTGACAGAACATGGTATTCCTGAATGAATGTAGCTATTGAAAGTGTCCTTTTGTTTGGTTGGTTGATTCATTTTTGCTCTTTTTGATGCTGTAAATGCAATACCAGAAGTTGTAGTGTTACATTTTTACAATTACAATGAACTTGTTGGCTACAATTACATTTGCTGCTACAAAGTATGTTGTACAGGTATGTGAACCCATTATCCAGAAAACTCTTAATTACAGAAAGATTGTCTCCCATAGACTCCATTTATCCAAATAATCCAGATTTTAAAAATTATGTCCTTTTTCTCTGTAATAATAAAACAGTACCTTGTCCTTGATCCAAACTAACATATAATTAATCCTTATTGGAAGCAAAACTAGCCTATTGGGTTTATTTAATGTTTTCATGATTTTCTAGTAGGCTTAAGGTATGAAGAACCAAATTAAGAAAGATCTATTATCCGGAAAGCCTCAAGTCCTGAGCATTCTATATAATAGGTCCCATACCTGTATAAATCAAATGGCAAAATCCTAATTAAATCCATTCCAGTTCTAGGTTGTAGCCCAAAGGAGTGTGGGATTAATATTTATGCCAGGTACTGTATGTATACTGAATGTGAGTATAGGCTGATAGAACAAAAAATACACTGTTGGCAAGACAGCTTATTGCCTACTGTGGGTTAGTGGTGCTAATGAGTGACAGTTTTTTTTCCCAAGCCAAATTAAGTAAGGGGCAAATTTACCAAAGGCCAGAAAAAAATTTCAAGTTCTCATTAAAGTTTCAAGCATTTATAATTTGTCCCTAGAATAAAATGTGCTGACCGTTGCAGGAATTTTCTGGTACATAGAATACAATGGTTTTCAACTGCTAGAAAACACTTGCTTAAGAAAAAGAAATAAGTGGAGCAAGACAGTACTTTTATAAACGAGCCAGATAATAAAAAATGTCTTTGATTCTAGATATAAGTTGAACGATGAATTCAATTGTACAGAAACATTTTCTGAATGCCAGGAAAAGCTTTCAAAATTTTATTTAAATTATAAAAGTTGTTATATTTTACCAGCAGACACTGAAATGTTATAAATATGCCTTTTAGATTTAAAGGAGAAGGAAAGCTCCAAGACAGTTTATTGCCAATAGAATAGCCACAATAGTGCAAGCTAGAACACTATATTTATTCTGCAGAATGCTTTACCATACCTGAGTAAACAGCTCTAGACACTGTCTCTGTTTGTTTAGGATAGAAGCTGCCATATATGCTTGGTGTGACATCACTTCCTGCCTGAGTCTCTCCCTGCTTACTAACAGCTCTGAGCTCAGATTACAGTAGGGATGGGAGGAGGGAGGGGGAGAGGAGCAAACTGAGCATGCTCAAGGCCGTGCCCTGGAGGTTTAAGCTGAAAACAGGACGTCTGATACAGAAGCCCATGTGTACACAATAAAAGCAAAGAAATGTGGTGTTTCTTTTGACAGAGGACTCAGAGCAGCATTACTTTGAGGGTTTACTGGTGTATTTATATAGACCTTTCTGATAAAGCTTACTTAATTTTAGCCTTTCCTTCTCCTTTAAGGTGACCAGATTTTCAGAGCGCAATCCAGGGACAGGGCAGAAAATGGTGCCAACGTTTTTAGACCACGCCCACTGTGCAAGACACACCCCCACTAACCACTCCCCATTTTACAAATACACCCTCTGTGAATATATAAATGAACGCAGTGGCAATTATGTGTATAATACCCCAAAACTCATCGTAGTTTGGCACAGAGATTATTTCATGTATAAATACCCCCAGAACTCATATAGTAGGATGGTACAGTGGTCATTTCATGTATAATGCTCCAAGACAGTACTGACTAAAGGTGGCCATACACGGGCAGATAAAGCTGCTGATATCGGTCGTTTGCCCCTGTATGGGGGCTTCCGACGGGTCTTCCCGATCGATATCTGGCCACAATATCGATCGCTAAGGTTTGATTTTTACCCGACCCACCTGAGCCCCTTGGCGTATCGTAATCCGATTGTTCGACCATACGGCCAAACGTTCAGATACCCGATATAGCCATGCCGTTAGTGGCATATCAGGGAAAGATCCACTCGTTTGGCGACATGTCGCCAAACAAGCAGATCTTTGAGTCTATGGCCAGCTTAAGTAAATTATTTTGAGTGATAGATACCCAAGCTACTCAAGGCATAAGTGACACCTCAGTATGGCATTCCATGTATAGATACCCCAAAACTCATAGGTGGATGGCAGAGTGGCAATTCCATGTCTAATACACCCAGAACCCATAAAAGGGAGAAACTGAGGCTAGAGAGCCAAATTGCAACAATATAACAGTGATAAGAGAGGTGGAATGCAGACAGAGTAAATAGTAAACACCATTAAGTAGTAGGAAGTGGTTGTTCTTAACTGTTCTCTCTCTCTGTACAGTTGGGGGGCAAAGGGAGTAATTGCAGAGCAGCAGCAGCAGAAAATTGTTGCCCTCCCCTTCACCAGTAGGAACTTATGGGGCTCTTCAGCTTCTGGCTCATTTCGGCTGCTGTGCCCTTGTTCCCCCAAGTGGTAGAAAGGTTTATCACGTGCCCTGCTTAACTAAAATTCTCCACCCTCTGCACCCTTTTTTTTTTTTTTTTTTTTTTTTAGCACTGTCACTTGGTCCTTAAAGGGGAAGAAGAATAAATAAAATGACATAAGTTTTATAAATTAACTATATGTTTAAATTTCACAATAACACTGGTATTCACTTTTGATAAATGCACAGGTATTTATTGTATAGTTATGATAAATTGTAACAATATTGGTAGCTGGTTTAAACAGGGACACTTATTAAATAATATCATATTAAGGGAATGTAAATTGATGTTTTTTAATTATGTATGATGTGATGTTCCTTTTTAAGATTTCTATTTCTTAAATAATGCTGTACAGGAATGTATGTAATTTCCTTGTTTAAAATAAATGAAAAAATAAAAATTATAAAAAAAATTCTCCACCCTCTGCATGCACGCACACACACACACACACGGGGACTTTTAACTGTACATGTGCCAGACGGGGACGGTTTCCAGGGGTCGTTTCTCCACAGGGACCTAGCTCCTGTGGAACAGGGAAGAATGGTCAGCTTACTTTAAATATCACTACAGACACCATTCACTGGTTCATTTTTCTAAAACAATCCACTGCTCCCATTTGCAAAAAAAAAAAAATTACCAAAATGATGTCAAAAGAGGTACAGTCTGCCCAGAAATTCTGATTTAATCAATTGTTAATGAATCCCCACAAAAGGTTTTATTCAAATGATCAGCAGATATGGGCAGTTTTTGGTGGAAAAACTAATAAAGTGAGCCAAACACAGTATATACATGCAGTCCTTTTGCTAAACAACAGGTACCAGGGGCGCTCCGCCAATGAGGCGAGTTGAGGCACTCGCCTCAGGCGGCAGCCCCCCCCCCCCTGGTTGACAGGGGCGGCAAAAATGCCACTCCTGGTATCTAAGAGCCGAATTTCCGGTTTTCAACCCGGAAATTCAGCTCTTCTGATGCAGAGAGCACAATTGCGCTCTCTGCACTAGTGACGTGGACCCCCCGCCGACCCCTGTCTGGTGCTGAAGGTAAGTGCCGTGGGGAGGCGGGGGCGGCAAAAACTAAGGCTGCCACAGGCGGCAAATTGAGTAGGATCACCCCTGGCATGTACAGTATATTGGAATGGGAAGCACAGATGTTGCTTATCTCATTAAATTGTACGCGGCTTTTGCCAATGAATAAGATAAGCTAGTTATTTATTAAGGTGTATATAAATATTAGTGTAAAAAAAAACTCTCACTGTCACGCATCACTTTGTCAATACCATAGTTTGCCACCGTAATTATGGCATGTTTATAAAGCTGCATCCTTGAAACCCTATGTAAAATTCCAGCATTCAAATCAGTATTCGCATGAAAAATGTAGAACCATAATGTTCCTCTTAGAAGTTTTTTCTGAACATTTTTTACATCACAAATTACGCTGGAATTACATTGGTGTGAAACCGTGTCTTTTCAATGGATTCATTCAGTGATCACATTTGTGGCATAAATATATTTTTCACAGGTTTATAAACCCAGAGTATTCAGTATGCACTCATTATTCAGTATGGATGCCATAATGACCTTTCTAATGCACCTAGGAGAGCTCAGCACATCACAAATATGAGTCAAGCATTACAGACGATGTTTGCTTCATTTCTCAAATAAAATCCCAAAAATGCAACAGCAATCACTAACTTTAAGTTCAGACTGCTACTGTTTACTTTGGGATTTATTTATTCAATACAGATAAAGATGTTTTTACACTGAGACGCCTTCCATTCTGCATTATGGAAACTGTTGCCAATGTTGACATTTTTTATGTTTTTATGTTTGGATTTGAAAACAAGCTGAGCCACATTACAGCCCTATGTTACACAAATATGACAAGACATTTCTTATTTGCTGTTGGTCATGCAAGAAAGTCAAGTAGACACATATCACAAAATAATATGATGAGTTTGATTCAATGACCTCATGTCTTACATTTAGAGACAAATTGGTCTGTGGAAAAAGTGAACAATTACCTGAATTCCCCTTGAAACGGGAGGCATTGCAAAATTAAATAATACAGGTATTACTGACCAAATCCGATGCAGAGCTCAGTAAGTCACCCTTAAAAATATGTGGCCCAAGGTGCATCCTTTGGAGTATTTTATTTTGTAGGATACACTAGTCTGACAGATAGCAGGCTCTTAAAATCTTTTAGACCTGTCTTTAAAACTACGCCCAATATGCAAAATGTTAGTGGGATAATAAATTTGGTCTTCATCCTTTTCTTATATACAAAGAAGTACATTTGTTCATCTATGGAATATTGTTTATGCTTTTGGACACAGTATTACTGAATGACAACAGACGTCTTAGGATCCATCCTCTCATCTTCAAGGACATGGATAAAAACACAAATTAATCAATTACTCAGCAGGACATTGTGATAAAGGACAAAAAAAACCTCAGTGTTCATAGATTAAGGGGCAAATTCATCAAGGGTCGAATTTCGAGTGGTTAAATCCCTAGAAATTCGACTGGGGAATAGAATCGAATAGGCAATTCGGGCGAATTTACGCGCTGGCGAATAGTCAAATTGGTGAATATTCGCCAGGCGAATAGGCACTCGATCGAATATTCGCTCGAAGGATTTTCATTTGATCGAATGCCTTTTTATTCAATCAAAAACTTGGAAAGCAAGCCTATGGGACTTTCCCATAGGCTTTTAAAGCAATTCGGTAGGTTTTAGGTGGCGAAGTAGGCAGTCGAAGTATTTTTAAAAGAGACAGTACTTCGACTATCGAATGGGCGAATAGTTGCAGTGTTTTTGCGCTCGATCCAGTACTTCGACTATCGAATGGCGAATAGTCGCAGCGTTTTTGTGCTCGACCTATTCGAATCATTCTGCTCAGGCAAATTTACGCCAATTCGATAGTCAAGGAGCACAAAAAACTACTCGAAATTCGAAGTTTTTTTACTTCGAATCCTTCACTTGAAGTTAGTGAATCGGCCCCTTAATATGCCCACTGGCAGGAGGCAAATGTCCCGTTTACAGTTGGAAGATATTATGATCTCTGCTGGGTTTCGTACAATAATCCAAAGATTTTGTCGTTTTCAGGCAAAAAAGTTGCAGTTTCCGGGCATCAAATCTGAAAAAGTCACAGTTTTCAGAGACAAGTCTTAAAAAATATTAAGATTTAGATTTTTTCACAAGTCTTTCACCTCACCAGATTTTCTTACATAAAATGTAAGGAACCCCCTAATATTTGTCTGTAATACCCATTTAAATCCTTACACCACAATGCAAATTGTCAAATACGTTGCTAAATCTAAAATCCCCAGAGGATGATAATTTATCCCCTAAATTCAGCCATATTGGGGCAGAAGACATCAATCAAAGAACAATCACACATTCACTTCACTACTTTTACACAAATTAGACAACAACATTTCTTTACATTTAGAATAGATTAACTGTTAGATTTCCTACACAAATGGCTTCATATGAAGTCTAGCAAAACTAGCTATTTTTAACAACAACAAAAAAAAAAGCAGTGAAATGCTTACAAATTTATTACACCTGGAAAGAAGATAAAGCTCCCCATTGCTTCATTCAATTAAATGCATTAGTCTTCTGGCAGCTCTAGTAATAACAGACAATAAAGTGCTGGACTGTGTGAGGGCAATTGTAATGCTTATAATTGAAGCTCATCCCTTGTAAGGATTTTGGCTAATGGCTCCCTAGGCCTGTCTTACTGAGCCTCACAAATACATAAATCAAGGCAAGCACAAGTCTCAAGTAGTAAAGAAATACTGCTTTATTTGCCATGTCTTCCTCATACAGCTGAGACACAACAAGTATGTTCAGAGGCAAGTGGAAAAAATAAGAAAGGGCAAAGAAAGTAATTTATACACATTTTATTAAAATGAAGTCTATGGTAGATGGCCATCCCATAATTCAGAGCTTTCTGGATAATGGGTTTCTGGGTAATGAATCCCATTATTTATAATAGCCAATAAATCATTCTTATCAAATGCAGCTATGTGACTATACACATCATAGCTGATGTTTAGCATATCAGAATAAATTAGAATAAAGGTTTTATTATAAATGGGTAACCTGGTGAAAGATTGTCTGAGTTTTAGATCATCAGCAGTTGGGTAGCTTAATGTGATCTGTACTAAAGAAAAGGGAAAAATAAATATAAATATATATATATACAGTATATATATATAGAGAGAGAGAGAGAGAGTACTACATCTATGTGAATTACTTTTAATATTAAAGTGAGGCTGGAAACTCTCCCAGGAATTTAAATATCATGAAGCAGAAGAGCCTAATCTTCAGCTCTGCATTACATAAAAACTCATCACTGACAGCTAAGAATTAGCAAAGAGAAAGACTCGTTAAAAGCTGGCTCCTCATTGCTGTTTGTGGTGTCTCGTAAACAGACTGTCTGCGAAGAGACTCGCTCGGCGCAGGAAATACTGAAGTGTTTCATTTCTCACAGAAATCATCTGAAAGGCATCCCCAATTATTTCTTTCCACTCAGGCCTCTATGGGGAGGGGGAGGAAAAAAAAAGCCATTAAAAGACAAGGAAGGAGATGAGTATTTATGATGAGTGGAGTAATGTGTAACAGCTGCTTGCAAGTTGCTCGCGCATTAAGGAGATACTGTTTGAGTGACACTTACACACGAGTAAACATGCAGTAATTAGCCTTGTGCTGGACATGCCTGATGTATCACATGGTGGTGTTGGGAAAAAAAATCTGATAACTGTATTTAATGTAGCATCAGATATGGTTCTGTTGGCTAGAAGACAATTTGCTGTTATTGCTGAATACACCAGGGAATGCTATAGCTTGGGGTCCTTTATAATAAGGACCATTAACAGTAGGAAGGTAGATGTTGCTAGGGGGGCGCTACTGGTAGGGTTAAATAATTGATTCCATTGAAGACCTACAGCCTTATGATCTGTCTCCCTGGAGACTACTGATGCGACGAGCAAATAGTTTGTGAAAATGCCGTGCTGGGTTACAGCCTTCAATACAGCTTCAGAATGCTATACTTGGAAAACCTACCTCGCTGAGAGGTGTGAAACAAAGACCGGTACCATAATGATATATTTTTTTTTCTTGGCAGATAGAGACATCTCTTTAAGGTCACACGCAGGAAATAAAACAGGCATCTGTCTCTTTCTGTGGTTTGTACTTTGAAATGGATTATGCTGAACATGAGTAGCTCCTTGAATAATTATAATTCATGATGGTCAGAAATATTTAATATTTAAATAATCTTTGGTGAAAGAACCAAAATGGTTCAATATAATTTTTACAGAATATACCAAAACATATTAAAGGTTTAATAAAAAAAATAGAATTTCTTTTAGAACAGAATACATTTTAATAAAATTAAGGCTACTAAACGGCAGACTCACTACAGGAGGAAGTAGCTAATGCTAGTGACAATTCGCCAGCTTTACTATCCGCAGGGACATCGCCTTTTCACTAACAGGTGCAGGAGTCAATTTGCTGGGGAAAGATACTGTCGTTATCGTTCATTCACACTCTATCGCCAGGCGACTTTTCGCTCTGGCAAATGGTCCTTACTCCATAAATTCAGTAAATGGTCCTTACTCCATAAATTCAGTAAAGTGCGGATTTTACTGAACGTTACATCTTTGGCCAGATTTGACTTCTCCACCTCAGACCAGGCTGAGTGCTTAAAAGAAGCTACATCTTTGTCAATCTTCTGTCAATTACATCATATCATTTGTGCCGAAAATGCATCACAGTTCCAAAAACGCTGGAGACTTTTCCTTTTTTAAGCAGGATTGCATGCAAAAGTCCTAGCTTAAACTTTTTTTGGGTAACCGGTTTTCTCCAGACATTTCATAACATATGGAACATTCTTTTTAAAGTGGGCTCAGAAGTAGGGCATTATATAAATTTTCTTGTCTGTATTAAGGTTTCCTGGACATTTTTAATAAAAAGTGGTAACTTCAAGCATTTGCACCAACATGTATATTAAAGACCTCCATGCAACTTTAATGTACCCGCCCTATGCAAATTGACCTAGGCGCAAGATCACTAGCGAATTTTCAATAGGCACAAACGAACGCTAGCGAATCTTTGCTATCAAATGCTCGCACTGCCTAAGTAACTCTAGCGAAAAGTCGCCAGCGTTCGGTGCCCATGATAAAACTTTGCATATTAGTGAATTGGTGTAGTGGTAGTGCATTTGTGCCTGGCAAAGTGGTGCGAAGCTGATGCTGGCGAAAATTCGCCCGTTGATGAATCTACCCCTAAAGGTGGCCATACACGGGCCGATAAAAGCGTGTCGGCAGCTTATTGGCCCGTGTATGGGGGCCCCCGACGGGCTTCCCCGATCGAGATCTGGCCGAAAGTCGGCCAGATCTCGATCGGATGGGGTTAAAAATCCCGTCGGATCGCGGCCGCATCTGTTCGTTGATGCGGTCCTGCGATCCGACCGCCCGTTTGTGAGAGCT
The DNA here is from genome assembly GCA_038501925.1 of Xenopus petersii. Lineage (NCBI taxonomy): Eukaryota > Metazoa > Chordata > Amphibia > Anura > Pipidae > Xenopus > Xenopus petersii. Next base: position 81,657,346 of record CM076685.1, read on the forward strand.
AGGATCCGATCGTTGGGCCCTAGGGCCCACGATCGGATCTGCCCGATATTGCCCACCTTCAAGGTGGGCATATCGGAGGGAGATCCGCTCGTTTGGCGACATCGCCAAACGAGCGGATCTATCCGTGTATGGCCACCTTAAGTTTCTGGGAGATGCTGTAGTAATATGTTATAGGTAATATGGAGTGGACTGCTGAAAAAGATTCCAATTTACTTCTGAATGACAATTTTTGCCAATACTGAAGCATAGTGCTTCTCTTTGGCGGACATTCATTTGGAGACATTCCTAGGAAAATATGTTGCTGATATAGGTACGTTGAAAGATAAACACTTTGTTAAAATCAGGGGTGCTTCTGCCATGAGACGTGGATGCGCTTTGCTTATGTCCAGAGTTACAGAAAGGCCAGAACTTTTGGGTGGCATGTAGAACAGGTATGTGCCTAGTACCCCACCACCACCTTTGCACCCAACACATGTACCTTTTCTGCCTATTGCTAGTTCCATAGTTCTGGCCCTGGATGGAATTATATGAGGGGCAGGAAAAAAGCGAAAAAAATTAACTTCAAGAGCTTAATTTCCATGTTTTAACTAGGAATTCTATTCTATTGGAGTGCAATAATGTACTCTACACTAGTAATGTGGTGCACTGTCTCAGAAGAAAAATGCCAAGAAGCAACACTTGTTAAAATGTATCAGTGAACTCTTAATAACTAATCATGTGTTTGTCCCAGAAAAACTTTGTAGGGGCCATTTATAGAGACTCTGAACAGGAGTCCAAGAGCACTGAAGGGTACAAAAGTGTTCCCCTTAGTACTTATTGTGAAAATGCTTGCGGCAGGGGCAGACAGTAATTACAGGGATTTGTGGCTGCCGGTGCTTCATAATTTGCATGACTAAAAGACCTACATGCCTCTTCTGCTTGTCCCTCTTTAATATAGGGGTGCTTGATGTAATTTTCAAGATAAAGAGTGCAAAAATCCTGACAGATTGCTCCCATTTTTTTGAACCCTGCACATAAACCCTTTAATTCCTACGGTGTGGAGCTTTTCTCTGGCACTACGTGGAGAGGTTTATCCAAGAAAAACAAATATAAGGTGCTACTGCAAGAAATAAATGAACTGTTATTAAATATTTTCTGCAACACTTTTGAGGTGTGAAATAAAGGTTGTTATAATAATGATGGTTTCTAAGCAGTAGAGACATGTCTTTTATCTCAGTATGCAGGAAGTAGAATAGGCATCTGTCTCTTTCTGTGGTTTTCACATGAATTTAATTGTGCAAGACATGTGTTGTCAGAGAAAAAGTATAATTAAAGTCAAGACTTACCCTTTGTCTAATGCATTCAAAAACAGTGAAGGATTTATCTTTTTATACCAGTTTAAAATGTTCAAACCCTATAAGTAATGTAAAGCTAGAGCAGCAATTGCCATCTTTAAACTCGCCTCAGCAATGTAGTTCAAGAACTTTGTCTTCTCTCTGCTGTTGCTTTTTTCCTGTGAAATATTCTGAACCACTGATTCCCCATCCCACGAATGACCCCCCTGAATATAAAACCTTCGCATACCCACCTGTACAGTCAACCCAGGATTTTGTTACATGCAGAATTTTTGCTTGCTGGTTATCCACCAAGGGTGTTACAGGAGTAGAGGTATTTTGAGCTATTTGGAGTTAGTCCCTGGACCTGTAACTAATAGCAACCTGTGACTCTGTAAATTGGCCAGCTTGAATATATTACAATATATATTGACAAACAATCAGTTTTTGTATTTGCTTTATAGACAACATTCAGGAAGGCCATGTTTTATATTGAGGTTCTTAGGTTTTCTTTTTATCTGTCTGTATGTGTTAAATTGTCATACCCTCGTTGCACTCCTGCTTCATAATTTAAAAATGTTGAGTCATGAGCAAAACTTTCCCTTTTGATATTAGTCATACAAACCCATGCACAATTACTGCATATTTTACTGGTCTACTCAGGTAATATTGAAAGAAAACATCAAAATAGTTGCTATAGTTTACTAGACTAAGACTAAATCTGTTGTTATATTACCTCTTAAAGGGGAACTTCACACAAGCATAACTTAAGCTTTTTGAAAAGTAAACATAATTTCAAGCAACTTTGCAATATACATCAGTTAAAACATATGCAGACTTTTCATGATTTTTAATGGTGTGGAACAGTTCCCTAAGCCTAGCCCCCTGCTCTCCTGCTGATCTGTCTGACTACTTTGCTGAGCTGGTTGACTACTGTTACTTTGTATCAGCCGCCATCTGTCCTTAGCCTGCATCCTCCAAACCCCACAATTCCCTGCACACGTGACTTCAATAAGAAATGGAACATCATAGTGCAATGCATTGTGGGGTATGTAGTTCCTGCATGCTGTCTGTAAGCTGTAACATCAGTGTTTAGTCCCTCCTTCCCTGCCAGGATTTCAAATGATACAGAAAGAGAAGAACTGTTAAACAGCTGGATTTCAGCATAGAAAATGGCATTTATTCATACTTTTTGAAGAAATGGGTAACTTTGATGGGTAATTTAGGGCTTTCTGTGTTACGTGGGCCTCTATGAAAATTTGGTTTGGAAGCCGGAGTTCCCCTTTAAGTATGGAGCAGTGATTGCCAGGACAGAACCCTTTCAGGTCTAGTGAACTCTTATGTTCAGGAAGTCTTCTTCAACCAGTAATACCTGTTTCATATTTCTGTTATTATGGCTATGTGGCCTTTCTACTATGTTTTAGTGAAACCATAATGACAAAATTGTACCACTCAATAACAAAATTGGGACAACTTAGGCCACATGCTTCTGATCAACATGAAACACAGACTGCTTTTAAATAAGATTGACCCCTTTCAATGCATTTTTTGAAATTTCTTGGATTAAAAATGAATGTCCGATTAATGCTATTTAGCTATAGCATTAAAAGATGAATAACTTAACTTTCCAAATAACCTCTCTAATTCTATTCAGATGAGGCTTTTTTTAATGCTTAGTTACTGAAAGACAAAAACACAAACTTCCTCCTTCAGCACAGGGTTTGCAGGGCAATGGTGCTGTATATAGTTTGGCAATATGCAGTGCTAATGATTTTGCAATTTGTTTATAAATATATGCGTTGGCAGAGCAATGCCATTGTCCCTTCGGCATTGAAACAACTTGAAAATAATTGCAGCAATACTCCTTTGCAGGACCTTAGGGCAGTAAATTAGTAGCTTGGTAGTACTTCTCTGCTGTCTTAGGAAATAGTTTGTATTTTTCTTCCTCATTTATAGAGCTCAGGAAAATTGTCTGTAAGGATTAAAGAGAACACTGAACAGATCATTGCTGGGGTGGAGAGAGATTTCAGTCTTAACAGGGCAATGTGGGCTCAGACATGTTTCTGCTGGAACCTAACCCAACATTAAAATCCAAGTTTGAGCTTGCCCAGGTGCAGAATATTTATTTTACCTGAAGCTACAGAATATATTAAATAGCAGTTACAGATCCCTCTAGGGTTGTTTTTAATCACTCCCTCTCTAACTCTTACTCATTTCATGAAAACTCAGTTGTGTGTTTTATTATTGTCCAATAGTGGCATGTAGAAAGAGTGGGGGGTGGGAATAGATAGAGATATAGATCGACAGATAGATATGTATATTGTTTAACAATTATAAGATATTTTCAAGATACACATAAGGGATGTCCAACGAATGGCCCTCTAGCTGGTAATGCATTGGTACTAATATCCCACTTACAGACCAGGAGTTTTGCAACTTAGTTATACAGAAATGCCTCCCAACTTTCAGAACTTTGCATAATTGTTGCACCTTAAAAATCTCTTTTCATTGCATCTCACTTGTGTAGATTCCTTCAGGGCCTAGTCATCAGCTTCTTGGCCCATGTATGGGGTCCTTTGATTGGCCTGTCATACTAACCCATGGCCAAAAATGTGTCATTCAATGCATTTCTTACAAAAGTCATTGTACCTTTTCTCTGAATGCAGCATCATTTATTCTGAAATTCCAGCTCCTTGCAACCTATGCCAATATAAAATCAGTACTATTCCACACAGTTTTGATTTTCAGACACAAAGTGCACCAGTTCTGTCCAGAAAAAATACCCAGAATGATTGTAACATCTGGGAAAGACCAAAAAGAAAACACTTGTTTTTTAGCTGTACTGTAATATTAGAGTAATCCTTACAGGTATGGGATCCATTAAACCCATTATCCAGAAAGCTCAGAATTACGGAAAGGCTGTCTCCCATAGACTCCATTATAATCAAATAATCCAGATTTTTAAAAATGTTTTCCTTTTTCTCTGTAATAATTAAACAGTAACTTGTACTTGATCCCAACTAAAATATAATAAATCCTTATTGGAAGCAGAACCAGCCTATTGGGTTTATTAATTCGTTTATTAATGTTTCCATGATTTTCTGGTAGACTTAAGGTATGAAGATCCAAATTACGGAAAGATCCATTATCCAGAAAACCCCAGGTCCCAACCATTCTGGATAACAGGTCCTATAGCTGTATATGCCTTTCACTTTTTACAGCCCAGCCTTTATTACATTCTGCACTTTATTTCAAGTACCTATTGTCTACTACCTTTCCTTGTACTGGGGAAACATATTCATAGCTACTGTTCTCAATACGGGTACAATTCCTAACAGCATTAACTTGGTAAATGCTATTCTGAGAAATGTTGGAATGAAAGATTGGCTCAGACCTGCCCTTGGAAAGGAAAATACAGGCCTGAGGAAACTATTATTCTTACATTTACTGCTTAAAAATGCTGCACAGCACAATGCTGTAGCCAAAGGTAAACATAATCTATTTTCATGGAGACAAGTTTATTGCACTGCACTAATAAGAGCTGGATTGATGCTCTGTCTTCCTTCATCCCTTTCATTGAGATACTGTGGTCTGGTGAATTGGCTGATCAAACCAACAGAATGATGTATAGAACAAAATACTTGAACTGTGCCCAATGATTCTTTCTCCATGTCTTGTAAACTGTCCCCAAGCTTTCAAGGTTATTCCTGTTGTTGAGATGTCTATATAATGCCATGGTTGTCTGTTTTTATTTAGCTTTCTCTCAATACATGCAGATCATGCCACATCCCCACTATATCACATTACTATTTGGTACATGCAAAATGATAGGGAAAGCTGTGGCAAGAGGTGGTAAAGAATGATAACATTTGAAGACTTTTAAATGGTTCAGATCTTAGGCAGAGTCAGAAACTAGTGATGAGTGAAATTTCTCGCCAAATTTAGCCGCACAAATGATGCCCATAGACTCTAATGGATTAAAAATGAGTTGCGCAATTTGTCATGTCAAAAAAATTGTCGCCCATAGACTTCAATGCATCTAGACGAATCTTCGTACTTTTGGCGGAGCAAAACAGGTCAGATTCTCCCATCACTATCAGTAACCACTCAGCAAAGCTGAGAAAACCAAAGCAATGATTTAATTGGACAAAGGAACAATAAATAAGTCAAAAATTGTGTTGAGTTATGGGCAGAGACACATGTGAAGACAAATTGCCTCTTCTTCGGGCAATTAAAAAAAATCCTTCCTAACACCAAGTGGACCAGTTCTTGAATCAAGCTTAAACCAAGTGTTAATTGCAGTCATTATGTCGGGAAGATCCACACGTGTCAGGTTGAACCACAGGTGAGTGGCTAGCAGGTAGGAGCCTATGTGTTGTGTAATGTGGCTAATATACAACTGGAACTTAAAAAGGCAGCTGATATGTTGTAAGAATGAAGATTTATTTAAGAAAATAATACAGCAGCAATTAATGCAGACTCGATGAAATACACAAGACCTTTACCAGGTCAATGGATCAAGGCAGACGACTGACAAGGAAAGTCTGATAACTTGCAGAGGATATGGGCTAGATCTGGCTCTGAGGCATCAATGATCAAGTGACCAGGAATTGCTTCCAATGGGCTTATAAAGACCCTGAATTGAATAATTGAAAACACTTGGTGTAAATGAGTTGGGGAGGAGGAAGAGACCAGCAGGAAGAGAGTGACCCATGACCATCAGCATAGTTGACCAACATCCATTCTGAAAACCCCCAGTGACTGAGAAGTTTAATGCAGACATAGTACATTAAGAGGACCAGGGTTCGAGAACAAGTAAGTCCTGCCACACACGGTCTGAAAATCTCATCACCTGGTATAAAAGATTTGACGAGCACTCCATTCACCAGTTCGATTAAAAGAAGTAAATGTGTATTTCAGCGTATTAAAAACATCCATTCCCTGGCGCGTTTCGTATCATCCGATATGTAGTCATAGATATGATACTATGGGGCAGATTCACTAAAGGGCAAAGTGACTAACGCTGGCGCAAATTCGCCAGCGTGACATCATTTCGTAACTTCGCCAATTCACTAACGGGCGCTGGCGTAAATTCGCTAGCGAAGTAGACCTACTCTAGCACTACTTCGCACCCTTACCCCAGACAAAGTTGTGCTATGGCGAATGGGACGTAACTAATTTACTAACTTGCGCATTTTACTGAACGTTACCTCTTGCGCCAGATTTGCCTTCACCACCTCAGACCAGGCGAAGTGCAATAGTGTAGATAGGGATTGCTTCAAAAATAGTTGAAATTTTTTATAAGTCCCAAAAAACGCTCTATTGTATTTTATGAAGGTTTCCCAGGCTTGTGTAGTGTAATGTATTTGCTGCTACATATACGTCCATTCAACTTTAACTTGGCGCCATATGCAAATTAGGCATCGCTAGTGTAACTTCGCTTTGCTTGACGAATTAACGATTGCGCAAATTCCCTACTGTTCGCCTCCCTGAGCGCAACTTCGGATTTTATTGAATTAGCGGCGCCCTGGTGAAAATTCGCCTGGCGAAGTGCGGTGAAGGCGTCGCTAGCGCATTTTCACTGCTTAGTGAATTTGCCCCTATGACTATGTATTGGATGATACAAAACGCATCAGGGAACTTCTTTTAATCGAACTTCTTTTAATCGAACGGGTGAATGGAGTGCTCATCAAATCTTTTCTACTGACTGTGACTCACCTATCGCTATGGGCTTGGGGCGATACACCCGGGCCACCCGTCTGATCTGATGAGTTCCTTCTCATTTTATTACTTTTTGATACTGTTTAAGGCACAAGTGAACCCAGGAGCGGGACCCGGGGTTTATACACCCGGGTCACCATCTATTTTGGGTGAGTGGTTTTAAAGTGTATTTTTGAAAGAGCCCGCTAAAAAACCTGCACCATTTAGCACAGGCTTAAATACAAAGGTGTCTATTGTTAGCGGTGTTAATCTCCATTTAATATATGTAAACAGAACCAAATTTAGCACACAAACTTTTGTATACTCATCACCTGGTATGCCCCAAGCATATTTTTCCTCTTCTGAATATATTCCTAGAATAAATGTTAATAGAGTTAATATGGGTTATTTGGAAATACAGTGCAGTGTGCAAATGCAATTTCTAGATGCAAATCAGTATGATTTTTTTCTCCAAGGATATTTACTCAAAGGTAATAAAAGCCAAACTTGAGCCTTACCAACAGATCCCATCCATTCTTTGTATATCATTCTTCTGTTGCCTAACCCATGCTCTGTGCATCTTCTCTTCAAAACTTAGAAGCTGCTTTACTAATTTTCAAATCTGAGTTTTTACCAAAACTAAATCTTGAAGAAAACATTTCTGCCGTTGTAGTTTTAAAATTTTACCTTAACATATTTATTAAAAAAAATCAAATTGTAAAAACTTGATTCTGTTAAAATGCAAAAAAAATCAATTTTACAAATTCAACTTTCAACTTCAAACAAATAAACCCAAATTTAAATGTTGATAACATCCCTAGCATTGACTTTAACAGAAGCTTGCCAGGTTTCCACTACTTATATCTTCATGTGAATTTTCGAGTTTTTTTTGATTGATGAATTGTGAAAATTAGGAACATCTGAATGTGGAAATATTAGAATATCATTATTTTTTGGTAATGAGTAGAAATGAGCAAAACAATTTGGCATTCTAGGTGTTCATTGTCAGTGAGATGAAATGTGTATACAGTATTTCAGAAAAAAGTTTTGCAGGTGTTAGCCATTAGAATGTTGAGTTGATAATATGAGGGTTTATTTACCATAGCCCCAGGCACAGGTACAAGAGTGCAACTGGGTGCAAAGTTGCTCCCCTTAGGTTTCATGTATGTAGCAGTTTTATCCAAAGCTTCATCCATCAACTTCTAAATTTCAAGGTAAAATCAGTGCCGGTAAATGTGCTGCCCTAGGCATTCCTTCCCTTGCCCACCCCTCTGATCCAATTGGTGCACATGTGCTGATCTGATTGGAGTGGGCTACCCTCCTTTCCACCTCTGAATTTTGCATCAAGTTTTAAGTTGGGCTTAGGGCTTTAGAAATAACATTGGACAGAAAACATTTTTTCTAAATAGGCTTCCCCCAGAAGCTTCCACCCTACTCATGGAACTTTGGATTCCTATATAGATAGCAAAGCCCTTGGTAACATATAAGTTCTATGGCAATGTAAATAAGAAGTTTTTGTACGTTTTTTCTCATTTGCTGTTGACACATTCACTATGGTGAGCACATTTATTCATCTCTCACTTAATACTGCTATGGTTAATAGCGATGGGAAAATAAATTAGAATAACGAATAAATCCCCGACAAATTCGCCACGTCAAAAAAATGTGGGCGCGTGTGTCAAAATTATTCGGACACCCATTGATTTTAATGCATTTGGACAAAATTGGTGCGCGTATAAAAAAAAATTATTGTGGGCGTCAAAATTGATTTATTATTATAAATAAATAATATTTTTTTTAAATTATTTTGACGCTCATTAACTTCAATGCGTTTCACAAATTTTCCGCCGTTTAGTGAATTTCACTGTAAATTTGTGTATTTTTCAGTGAAGCGAAACAGGACAAATTTTGCCCATCACTAATGGTTAAAAAGAAAAATCCAATCTGATGTAAGTGCTATAAATGCAGAGCTTTCTTTCTTGTGATACAGATGCAACCGTGATGATAAAAAGTGTAGAAAAAATTAACCACTTCTCCTTTCAAATTCGATATCTCACTGACATTTTTCCGAACTGTCACCCACCCTCTTCTTCCTTTTTTTTTATAAATTCTGCTTTTAGAATATATTTTACCATTGGGTGTAGTGGAAATATAGCTTGCCCTTTCCTGGCAGAAGAAGTAGAAATAAATCCATTTGAGGGTTCTACAAATGTCAAAGATTTTATGAGCAGATTCATGAGGCAAAACCTGATACAGCATTTATTCTGCTCATTCTTCTCATTCATCCTCCACATCACTCTCAGAGGAAGCTCGTTTGCATATACAATTAGATTGTAAGCCATAAGTGCCACTGACAACTTCTTCCCGTGAATGTACAGTCAGTGCACTTCCTTTCTGTTCTCTTTTTATTCCCTTACCTTTATATACAGTACATCCTACAACTACATAACTGTAAAGTGCTACTTTCAACGTTTCCACTGGAAGGTTTGATTGTACAGTGAATAGTTTACTTTCCAAAGGCCACTTTGTGAGCAACACCTGTGACCTTCAAGTAGTGAAGACCATAGCCACAGCACCGTTTTCAGCACAGAAATGGAGACTGACATCACCTTTCAGAGTTCAAATGCAGCTTGGCTGGCTTTTATTTGGAACAAAACAATACTTCAGCACACTTGCTTCACATGAGCATTTGCAGTCCCGCTTTAACACCCTCACTGGTGTTCACACAAACTGACGTTTTCCAGCACTCACAGGCATGGATGTACACAACTCCCAGAATCCTCTCTGGGACTCACTCTAGACACTCTTGTCTCCTGGGAGGAGTTTCTCTCTTCCCTTTCCAGTCCTTTTGGAGCTCTCTCCAACTCTTTAATTCAGTGGGAATCACACTCTCTTTCCCTGCTACACACAACTCTCCTTCCTCCACTCAAGAGGTTCTCATGGCCCCTCACCCTCCTCCACTCAAGGAGGTCTCTAGGGGGAAGCTCTGAGGTATAGTTTCACACCTCCTTTTAGCTACAGCTAACCTGTAGGCTTTTTACTTAGCTACCTCTACGTTTTACTTACCCCTCGGTGCAGATTCAGGCATCGGAGTTGACGGGCACCATATTCAGCCGATTCGGTAATCTTCGTAATGAGACCGGCGCTTCAGCAATTTTCATAGTTTTAACGCATGCGCAGTTGTCACGAAACAGAAAATTGCTCCAACTGCACATGCGCCTGTGAACTCCAATGCCTGCATGTGCTCTGAGGGGTAAGTAAAACGCTAGGGCCCGGGATAACACTTAGGGGCAAATTCACTAAGATGCGAAGTTGTGCCAGGCGCAACTTCGCCGCACTTCGCCGCACTTCGCCACACTTCGCCAGGCGTATTTTCGCCAGCGCTCCGCAAATTCACTAAAATCCGAAGTTGCGCACAGGGGTAGCGTACGTTTTTGAAGTTGCGCTAGCGTTAATTCGCCAAGCGAAGCAAAGTTTCGCTAGCGATGGTTCATTTGCATACGGCGCGAAATTCAAATTTCAATGGAGGAACACGTATCACCACTTCAAATGCCTAGAAAACCTTCAAATCAGCAAATATAAATTTTATTTTGCCCTACACATGTGCCCACTGTCTAGGTAAGTTGCCATGAGTCAGGAAATGTAGGGGGGAAGGAGGGGAGCCCCAAAAATATTTTTGATCTTTTTCAGCCTATTACCCATCATGTAGAAAACACGCCAGCGTTTTTTGGGACTTTTTTTGAAACAATCCCTATCTACTCTATTGCGCTTCGCCAGGTCTGAGGTGGTGAAGGAAGTCTAGCGTAAAAGGTAGCGTTCAGTACACTGCGCAAGTTAGTGAATTTGCGTAGTTACGTCGCTAGCGAAAATTCGCCTGGCGTAAGGGTGTGAAGTAACACTAGCGAAACTACGCCAGCGTTCGTTTTAATTAATGCTAGCATTCGGCACTTCGGCGCTTAGTGAATTTGCGCCTTAGACTGGGGGGAGGGGTCTATGTAGGGTAGGGGGTAGGGTTTTTTTTAAGTTTAGGATTAAATTCTCCTTTAATGGAGCAAGGAATGGAAGGCCCTCCCTGCTCTCTTCCATTCACTCCAGGGACCCATTATCTAGCTTTTCTTATGCAGTTATACTTGCTGCAACAAAACACATTTTCCCTGGAGTCTAATACTTGTGAAATACACACAATATCACAGTCTTTTTACACACATATCGTACACACCTTAACAAGTGCGCAAGATTGTGTCCTAAACAAACTGCCATAATCAGCAAAATGAGTGTCTAGGCAGAGTCGGGCCCGGGTGCAGACCAGGCAGCTGGGCACCCCCACCCCACTGGGGAAGCAATTTTGTAGGCAGCTACGAGGGTGTGCAAATCGCCAACCCCTGCCCCCCCCCAGTAGTTCTGCAGCTGACTGCCACTTATGCTTCTGTGAAAAATATATGAAAAAAACTCACAAAATGGCAAGCTTTCACTGAGATTTCACCAAATACATTGGATTTAATAGGTGTTTTATCCTGCATTTCTTTTCTTTGGGGGGTAGTAAAGCAAGATGCATGAGGAAATAATATCACAGATTCATAACCCTTTTTGCCAATCACTAAACAAATTTCACTGCATTTCATCTGCAACAGGCTAAAAATGTGCTTATCCCTAATAAAAATACCTTTTTTGACAACTTGGCACAGAAATCTACCGAGTAAAATTCCATACAGAAATGCAACTTTGCCTAATTGGTAAGTACAGAGTATCTTTTGCATAATCAGTACCATTGATCGAAATGAATCTATTGCAATTAGGCATACGCTAAATATTTCAATGCTTTTGCACCATAAAAAAAATGCCGATGGACTCTAATGTATAGTTGCGTTAAAAGACACCCATTGACTTCAATGTGTTCAGCAATTTTTTAACGGTAAAGCGACACCGAAACAGGTCGTTACTGAATAGCAATTTTTTGTATAATAGGAATTGATAGCAGGTAGTAAATCTTCCACCTAGTGCCTGATTATGGCAGGTGCAAATGAAATGAAACTTTGTAGAAGAATGGTGCATTGTCATTGTGATTTTCCTCGCAATTGGTCTATTTTTTCTGCAACATACAACTCAGGCATGTCCTGAGCTAAAGTCCTGCTGTGACAAGTTAGTTCCACCAGGAGTTAGAATACTGCAATGCCTAACTGTTAAAGGCTAATATCACACAACACCTTTTCTCCACTGGCAGAAAAATGCAAACACTGCTCCAAACAGCGCATGCAGGCAGCAATTTATTTAATGGCAAGCACCTGTCAGGGCTTGTATGGCTCAGATTTTGGGCAGAGCTGTGTACATGTATAACTGTGCATATTCTGTACTCCACCCTGGGTGCAGTGGCTGCTTTTATCGACGTTTTCTCCACTGACACCACCACTTTAAACAGCACATTGTAACATAAGTCTAACAGCATGATTGTGGTGTTTGCAGCAGGGTGATGGGGTGTATCTCTGACCAGTGTCAGACTGGGATGCCAGGGACCCACCATAAAACTTTAGTCCAGGGGCCCATTCTCCAAACTATTTCTCCTCTTCCTCACCTCACTCAACCTCTATTATTCAAGTCTATTTTCTTTCAATTCTATTATTTATTATTCTTTATCTATTTAGCCTCTCTTTTACCATACAGAAGTAGGTATTGACCATGAAACAGGCCAAATGGTTAGAAGCAGGAGGGCCCACTGACACTTGGGCCCACCGGGAATTTTCCTGGTATCCCGGTGGGCCAGTCCCACACTGTCTCTGTCACCTTATAATTCAAGAATGATAAATATATACAAAACGAAACATTTTCTTGTATCGATTAATTAAATATCCCCTACAGGTAAGGTGCATGTTTATAACTATTGTAGTTGCCATTAACTGCTGGTATTAGTGCTTGCACCCACAAACACTTTGGTTACATAGATAGCCATGCTAACCTCAGGCTTTCACAGAAAGCTACACACGCATTTGGTTCTTAACAGAAACACACAGAAACCTCTGTGCTCTCACAGGAACATGTAAAACTACTTGGTTTGAACATAGATGTGCAAAACCACTGTGCTTTCAAATAGGCGCATAAAACCATTTCCCAGGGAGATAGAAAAAGAGATATAAAAAGTACTGCCATTGCTCAGAGGGGCCATAACACTCACAGTGAGACACTGCAAACATGGTAGGGCTCTCGTAAAGAGAGACAAGCAATTGCTTCATTCTTACATGTTAGTAGATGTTAGTAGCTTAAGTTAACCTGTACAGGGTCGGACTGGACCGACGGGACACTGGGAAAAAAACAGGTGGGGCCCCAGCTCCACCGGCCCAGATCCGCACCCTTGTTTTCTTCCTCACGACGAAAAAAAAACGTATTCATGCTGATGCGCATGTGCGAGTGCACGGTGACGCTCGTTGACGTGCTTGCGCTGACGCTCACTGAAGTTTGCACATAACCAATAGACTTTAGGACAATTGGAATCTGTAGGTGTAAATTATAGTATAGAATATTAGCAAAGAATATTTTGTAGTGTTTATCATTTATTTCATTGTGTAGTAAAGTAAATATTTCCGTGACATTATATCAAACTCCTTTGGTTTTAGAAAATATATTCTGCCATAAGCAGAATAAATTGAAAGCTCCCAAAATGCATGAAGATATACTTACAGAAAAACTAGTTGGACTGCCTTGATTGGAAGGAAAACTGGACAACCAATTTTCCAGTTCATTAAGCGAAACGCACTTCAAAGTCTCTGCTGCTGAACTTCCCGTGAAGGTTTAATGATGTTAAGACCTAGCGACTGAACTAGCCTATGGGAGGGGTCCATCAATGTCTTGAATTCATTCAGCAGCGTGCAAAGTGATTTTATTGTCATGGACTATGTTATCATCTTAGGGACACAGTAAAACTCATTTACTAACAGTGGGCAAATCTATACAGTAACAACTCACATTAACCATTTAGCAATTACCTTTCTTCAGTCAACTGCAAGTAAAATAATGAAAGCAATAATGTGATTGTTTGCCGTGCATTGCTCCCCAGGTGTAAATGAACCCCAATGCCTATTTCAAAGGCAAAATCTGGCCCTAATCATTAAGATACAGATATGAGTCAGGTGTTTCCTTAGATGATCTTACTTTCCACCACTGCACAGAACTCCAGTTTTTGTGCTCATTAGATTTAGTTTGTGCGTTTTGGGCATGTAGCCTGTGAAAAATTGGTTTGGCAGCACCACCAAAAATAACTACTCTGTGAAGCTGGGGTTTTTTTTTTGAGAAACATAAAGGGTAATTTACTGCAATGCAATCATGTTAAAATGCATGCAAATGTTGCATCCAAACATGCTTCCATATAGCTGCACCAAGCACCATGTGTCCATCCGACCTGTTCTGCTGAATGATGCCCAAGAGCACCCACCGACACTGGAGCTACTGCCACCTTGAATTTAGTATTAATTCCAGGGTTCCCACAGCAGATTGCATAGAGGATTATGCCAACTTGCGAGGGGAAATGCTTCATTATGGATAAAAATATGGAGATTTGAGTTTGAAATTGCACTTTAGTACACTGCACATACTGTACATATGTAAATGACTTTTATTTTCATAATATAATGAATAATTATAGTATCTGAGGAGGACGTGTATTTGAAAATAAGAGCTGAGAACGAAGAAAGGTCAGCATGGTTAGGAGCTAGTGAAGGGATTAGGTGAAACAGATAGGCAACATTTGGGCAGGTCATGATAAAGTGCCCAATGGTGCAAAATGCATCAGGAGGGAGTGGCTGACATGCGGTATACAGACAAGGGAAAGACAATGCCATGTGGTATGAGTTTATCTTTTACAATTTTGTAAATAATTGTTGTGGTGATTTTGCCTAAATAAATATCTGAAGTGAGTTACTGTGCATATCTGTTTGATATTTGATGAATGAGTCTATAGTGTGAGCAATTAGAACAAACTGTAGTGGCGAGAGGTGGTTGAGTGGAATTCTAAAGAAAGATGTCTAGGGATACTGTATAAAGCAGTCGATAATTATATAATTGTTTTTAAGATGAGTAAAGGGAGAAGGTGTGCATTATTGGCAAGGTTATCAGACTGAGGTTTAAAAGAGAGAATAAAGTCAAAAGATGCTCCTACATAGTAGATCAATCTGGATGTTCTCTTTGAGGGAAATTCAGATGGGTGAGACAAAGTACACTATACAATGACAATCAGGAGACAAAGGATAATAGAGCAGACTGTAGTAGCAGACTAGTGTATCATGCAAATAATTGTGTTCAATAATTTGTGTTTAGGATTATAGGTGCATTGCATTTGTTGTTGTGTGTTTCCCGATGATGTGCTCAAGGTTTGTCTCTGGAGACAAACCATAAAGCCAGCAGTGGGCATAGCCTAGTGGCAAAGGTGCATGGGCAGTTTCATGGAACCCAGATCGAGCGTTACAGGCTTACAGAAATACATGACCAACCCACCCTCAATACCAAGTTTGCTTATAACCTGTATCAACTCAATTATTCTCACTAATAAACACAATTCACAAGAAAAAGTAAGCATATAGTACTCTTAACCTAGTCTTGCTCTAACTGTGGATTTGAGGAGCTCCAACAACTTGTCTAATTCCAGCAGTGGGGGGGGGGAAATCTACGTCTGTACCTTATTTTTTCTGTGCAAGGAGTTGCAATGTTCCCCTTTGAAGGAGCTTTCTCATACCGCCTTTTAAAATACAGGAGAAGATACTGCTATATTGATTTTAACATGCTTTGTTGCATTATTTTTTTTTTAATTTGTCTTAGCAACATTTCAGAGCCAGAAATACACCAACAAAACAGTTCTTAAAATGGTAAGCAATAGGAGTACCATGGTGCCTGCTCCTGCGGTCTTTAGCTTGCTGAGCCCATCTCTCTGGGGGACTGTTGTAATTGTGGTTTTCTAATATTCACACTTGTCTATGAAGAATTTAAGATAGAATGCTATCCAATTTTAGATCACACAGCTGTCAGCAAATAGTGATTATTACCACTGCGCTATTTTTACCCACATTTACTTGGTGTCTGTATCATTTGCTATAACTTTCTTATTAATATGTGGAATATACAATATGGCTATAGATTGTATGTCTATTAAATTCATGTTAAATTCTACTGTCTTCGTACATCTATGCCTTTAGTGGATACCAGCAGATCTAGATTCCAGTTAAAAGAAGGCTCTGACTTTGAGGTCATATACATTTGCATGGATGGACTGATCTGGGTCCAAATCCAAATTTACTGGTTAATATAAATCCACCAAAAAATATAATTTGCTTATGTGACACTGTCATTTGCATGGATGTGCAGATCTGGGTCCAAATCCAAATTTACTGGTTAATATAAATCCACCAAAAAATGTAATTTGTCTATTTGACATGTAGGGGCAGATTTATCAAGGGTCGGATTTCAACTTAAAAATTTTAATAAAAAAAGACCAACTGAAATGTATTAAAAATTTTTTTTTCGAATAGTATGAATCAAAGTAATAGCGCATTTGATAAAATTCGGCAAAACAGCATTTCGGCAGGTTTTAGATGGCAAATAGTCAAAGTTGAATTTTTAAAGAGACTTTATTACGATATTTAATTTTTTTTAAATATCAGGACATGATTATAGTATAATGAGATGGTGCATATAGCAAAAGGGAGGTTAATAGTCTCAAGAAAGAAATATGACTGTGGAATAGCATGAGATGATAATATGATGCCTGTAGTATCAGTTGGATAACAATCTTTTGCAAGTGACTGTGGGTCAGCAGGTATAGTAAGAATAAATGATGCATACGGTAGCAATGACTATAACAGACAAATACAAGAGTCCTCTGCACTCAACCCATTATCAATATATTTAAGACAGAGACATTTTGTGCATACTGCTACTAAAAAATGCCTTACCCTTTAAACAAAACAGGGATTGTTTGTCCATATATTGCAATATATTTAAGCTGGCCAACTACGTCAAAGTCATCCCATATCTGGCCAGTCCTATGCTTAATTTTCATCGGATTCATTAAGAATTCTATTGCTTCATTATACTGTTTACAAAAGGTGATCCCACTGGTGTCTAATAAAAGGGCAGTCAAGAAAGCAACAAGTAAGTTGCTGGTAAAACTTAGTCCCTTTGTAAAATGTATAATGAAGCAATAGAATTCTTAATGAATCAGATGAAAATTGAGAGTAGGACTGGCCAGATATGGTAGTTGACTATATGTATTTTGTGGTCACAGCCTCATTGCACCCCCCGCCTAATGGTTTTTAAAAATTAGTGGTGAGCACAACTTTCCCTTGTTTGTTAATGACTATAATAGCTTTTGGGAAGGGACTGTGGCATAGCAGGTATAGTAGGGAGACATGGTGCCTATAGTAGCAGTGGGATAATAGTCTCTGGGAAGGGACTGTGGCTGTGGATAACAGGTATAGTAGTGTCAGGAATCACCAAGAATCAAACCCTTTGGGTATATTTATCAAAGAGTGAAGTTAATAGTGAAGTTCCGCCACTAGCGTGAAATTCTGCCACTCATTTCTATGGGATTTTTACAGGCATATTTATCAAAGGGTGAACTTTCACTTCACCCATTGATAAATATGCCTTTCAAAATCCCATAGAAATGAATTGAGAGCTGCGGAATTTCACTCTAGTGGCGGAGCTTCACTCTTTGATAAATTAATCCCTAGTGTTTGGACGCTCCTGCACTATTCTGGTGAGCTACCGGGGGGGTCTTAGTGCTTATGCTGGACACTTCCCTGGACAGACTTTTAATAATGTTTCTTGCAACTCCATTACCTCGTCTTGCCTCATTAACAACATGTGTTATCATTCAAGCAATCAAGGCCCTTTATAAACCTGTCCCTGACCAGTGCTCCTTGCTTAATCTGAGCTCCTGAGCCCAATCCAGCCTCTGACTTCTGTGATGTCTGTGATTCCTGACCCTTGATTCCTGGTTGCTGTGTTCCCTGCCTGGTTCTGTGTCCGTTGCCTGTTTCCCTTGCTCTTGTTCCCGCCTAGTTCCCGATACCCGTCTTCTGTGGATTCCCTGGTTTGACCTTCGCCTAGTTACTCGACCCGGCTTGACTGCTGCCTGCCACTGACCTTACCTCCCATTCACACATTGCTAGTCTTCCGCCAGCCCTGACCTTCTCAGCCTGAATTGCGCTCTGTCTCTACCCAGGCCTGTATTTGTTTTTTCAGGTTGCATTCCTGTTTATGGTTGTTTTCATTCTAACTATTAAACCTCCTTCACTTTACCATGGCTTCTGCTGTTAATCGTGCAGTAAATGGGTGTTCTTGGTTACCCGGCATTTAGGCTTCAAACTGCTGGACATTCACCAGCATTCAAACATGACAAGTAGGGAGAGATGGTGCCTATAGTAGAAGTGGGGATTATATATGACTTCCAGCACCAAAGGCTAAAAAAAAACTGTGTGATACTTCCATGAAATTTAGTTCATTTTCAAAAGAAAATGTGCATTAGTCATCGGCTCACACATGTTTGAAAATGGTCTGTATCATTTACAATAAATAGTTTCAGACTTTCTCACATCCCTTTTGGAAAAATATGCTCAACGAAAGCAACACATTCTGAAAGAAGGCTTCTCAAAGCAATGTTTATTCTAGAAATGAGCGTGCTTGGATTTGCAGCTTTTGTTTAGCAGTATCGTATGGATAATCTCTGGTTTTACTTTAGAATACTTTGAGCTTTTATATGGCAACTGTAACGCCAAACTAATGCCACAGCTTTTGTTTATAATGACCCTATATACAGTAAGTGAAGTTCTCTCCACTAGCAATGAGCTAAAACTGACTAAAAAAAAATTTTTAAAAAAAATTGCAAAATGGAAAGATTTCACTGCTATGGGCAATTTTTCTTGCACTAAATGCATTGAAGTCAGTGGCCATTTTTCTTGTTCCTTGAAGGAAAACTATACCCCCAAAATTAATACTTAAGCAACAGATAGTTTATATCAAGTTAAGTGACATATTAAAGAATCTTACCAAACTGATCTATATATTTAAGTAAATCTTGTTCTTTTACATCTCTTGCCTTGAGCCACCATTTCATGATGGTCTGTGTGCTGCCTCAGAGATCACCTGACCAGAAATACTGCAGCTCTAACTGTAACAGGAAGAAGTGTTGAAGCAAAAGACTCAACCCTGTCTTTTAATTGGCTCATGTGACCTAAGAAGTACAGTTTGTTTGGCATGTTTGTGAGTACAGTGAATCATATGATCCCAGGGGGTGGCCCTTATTTTTTAAAATGGCATTTTTCTATTTATGATTACCCAATGGCACATACTACAAGAAAAGCAAATTATTATGAAGATGGTTTATTTACATGAAGAAGGGTTTTACATATGAGCTGTTTTATGCAATATCTTTTTATAGAGAGCTACATTGTTTGGGGGTATAGTTTTCCTTTAATGCATGAGAAACAAAACACACGATGAGCTTCTAGTGAAGAATAACAAAAATTTTCATTACTTGTGAAAATGCTAATTTCGAGGTAAATCTGTATCAGGTGAAAAAATTCGGATCCCCACTCTTCGCCATAACATCTGAGAAAGCTCAACGCTTAAATGAACGTTTAAATGAACGTTCAAAATTCAAACAATTTTGACGACTGTCTTTTATATTTTGGGCTTCATTTAGGGCGAGGTCACAATGAAACCATTACACTTTTTTGAAATAAATTCAAACGGAAAAGCAATTTACATGCAAAATGTAGCTGAACTGTTCGTCAATACGCATGTATTTACATCACCAGCAGACAACACAAAACACGTATATGTGCATTTCAACATATGAGAGTTTGGCTGCCATATTGAAAATATGCAGTGTATTTTGCAAAATGTATTTCCAAACCTGAGGATCCCATATAGTTCAATAATATGTTTTTTTTTTGTGTATTGGCGTTTCTGCTAAAAAATACAAATACTTGCATCTTGTGGTGAATGTTGGCTCACAACGACTAGTGGAAATCGCTATAGTGCATATTCCATTATTTTCAGTAGAGCATTTACACTCAACTGCATTTTTTTGAAAACGCGGTGTAAAACCGTCTGTGTGACCTTGTCCTATTTTACATTTATTTCGATTTTAAGTGCAACTAAACGCATTCACTAATTGATAACATTATATTGCTTACAACTGCCTGGTTGTGCTTATGAACATTCTGGAGTTTTACTCCATTTGCATTTCATTGCGTTTGCCCTACTGCCCAACGATCGGATCCTAACGATGGCTAACGGGGGGTCGAATCGCGGGACCGCATCAACGAACAGGTGCGGCCAGATATCGATCGGGGAAGCCCGTCGGAGGGCCCCATACACGGGCCAATAAGCTGCCGACTTGGTCTGTCGGCAGCTTTTATCGGCCCGTGTATGGCCACCTTACGCCATTTGATTAGTTTTTTACAGTTGGATATTCACAGCAAATTGATAGCATTGTGCTCAGCAGAGAGGTTCCCTCTAAAACTATTTGAAAATATCCCTGCTCTGGAATGTTGCAATTTGTCATAAATCTGCTAATAGTCAACTCTATAAATTAATATTTGTATTTTGTCTTTGTGGCAATTAAAATAGTAACAGAATGGGCAATACAGTATATATAATACCAGTTGACTGTACCCTGAGACAGACTAATACACTGAAATTAAAAGAGGAAATTTAGAGTTCAGGAAGGAAGACTAAAAAAATTCAGCTGAGAAAGAGTTGGTGCTTTTACAATAATTTGATGTCCTGTGAGATATATAATAATTCTATTTTGGGATGTCATTTAGAAAGGAGGTTTTGCAATTTATTTTGTATTCCTGGCAGAGAGTTGGCAGAAGTCGAGCCTATAATAAGAAACTGAGCAGAACATCTGACTTTATTTACTGCTATAATTGAGCTGGGAAATACTGGAAGATTGATATTAACGACTAATTTATTTACTCGTGCAAACACTTGGGAGCACTAACAACTAACTAAGGCTAGGATTGCTTTAAAGGACAAACTGAATCTTCATTTACCGTATATACTCGAGTATAAGCCGACCCGAGTATAAGCCGAGGAACCTCATTTTACCTACGAAAACTGGGAAAACTTATTGACTCTAGTATAAGCCTAGACACAACTACAGCCCTGTCTCCCAGCAGCGCACATTCTGCCAAAGCGACCCCCCCAGCGATCAACCGGACTTCTTTGCAAAGTTGATGGTGATAGAGAATTGCCAAACGGATTACTGTGTGCATTGTCCCATTGTCCTACTACCATGTGCAGAGGGTGCTGTTTAATATTGCCATCACTGTTAATCTTTCGTATAACCACAGAGGGCGCTGTGTGATATTGCAGTCACTGTTATTCTTTCATATAACCAATAGAGGGCACTGTGTGATATTGCAGTCACTGTTAGTCCTTCATATAACCAACAGAGGGCGCTGTGTGATATTGCAGTCACTGTTAATCTTTCATATAACCAACAGAGGGCACTGTGTGATATTGCAGTCACTGTTATTCTTCCATATAACCAACAGATGGCGCTGTGTGATATTGCAGTCACTGTTATTCTTCCATATAACCAACAGATGGCGCTGTGTGATATTGCAGTCACTGTTATTCTTCCATATAACCAACAGAGGGTGCTGTGTGATATTGCAGTCACTGTTATTCTTTAATATAACCAACAGAGGGCGCACTGTTATTCTTTCATACAACCAACAGATGGCGCTGTGTGATATTGCAGTCACTGTTATTCTTTCATATAACCAACAGAGGGCGCACTGTTATTCTTTCATATAACCAACAGAGGGCATTGTGGGATATTGCAGTCTCTCCCCAAGTGTACTGTTGGTAATGGAATGATTAAAAGTGACTGCAATCTCAGCTACTCGGGTCCAGTACTGCTGACCCGAGTATAAGCCGAGGTAGACATTTTCAGCAAATTTTGGATGCTGAAAAACTCGGCTTATATTCGGGTATATACGGTACATACAGTCCATAAATAAATGCACTTGCCCAACATGAATTTTGTTTGTTATTACACTATAACTGCTGCCCTACTTTTATCCTTCTCTTGAAAATGACTATGGAGCATGTGGTACTTGAAGGCAATGTCCACTCTGATGACATTTTGCAGCGTTTAAATGTCATAACTACAGTGCGTGGTGAAGAGCGACTGGTTGGGGGAATGGCACTGGAGGAAATTCTATGAAATCTGTGAAGAAATCAGGGAATGTAAACAAGAGCACACATCACAGGGGTGGGCAGGCTATTATTAACCACTATTAGTCAATATAGAGACTGCAGTGTGGGTTAGACACACAAAAGAGAAGCCACTAGGGCAGGAATCCCCAACCTTTTGAACCTGTGAAGCCTATTTTTTTTGGTTTTGTTTTTTTTTTAGAAAAAAAACCCCCTCCCCGCCCTCTGCCATGGATTTCCATAGAAAATCCAGTGAAAGAGTTGAGGGGGTGAACTCATCTCATGACGTCAGCGGGCACGACATAGGGGCATGTTTAGGTTCGATGCCTAGAGTGCCATCTGACCTAAATACAGGCCTGGTGTCAAGTAAAGGCTATATCTACCAAGTGCAAATCTAAGATTTCAGATATCTTGGGCCCGTAAAGTAATTAAAATCTTTAAATTCATCTTTATGTCTCAACAGAGTAATGTGTCCTTTAAAGTAACATGTAACTGTATCTGCAGATTTAGTAGGAGAAAATTATACTTAGGTCACCAGTTTGGCAGCCTAATTACCCTTGGGATACGTTGCCGTTTCATCATCCTTTAGCAGGTCATTTGAGCCCACTGTCTAATAACTACACGTCACGTGTTTTACAGGGTTAGGACAGATTGGAGCAACAAATAGGGCTGTTTACAGCTCTTAAAATACTGCAAGACAACCAAAGAACATCATTTTTTACACATGGGGCTAACATACACATGGCTATTTGCTGATACCTGTGATGAGAAAGCCATTTATACCAAGGGATACAGAAAAGGACAAGTTATCAGCAAGAACGTCTGTCAGATGTTGACCTGAGTTTGATGTGCTAAACGACAGGAGCCCATAGCATAGAGACACTAGGAGGCAGTGCACAATCCATCAACCTGATAGATATTTGTATAAGGACAGGCCCTTCTGCTTGTCAATCACTTCATGATTCAGTATTGTAACACCAAGCAATACTATAACTGTCTCTTATATTTGCTCTGGAGCTGCTCACAAGGAAAAAATCTCAGACCACAGATCCCATACTACAGATATGGGATCCATTATCCGCAAACCTGTTATAAATTCCATTTGATCAAAATCTTGCTAATTTTTAAAAACAATTCCTTTTTCTCTGTAATAATAAAACAGTACCTTGTACTTGATCTCAACTAAGACATAATTAATGCTTATTGGAATCAACACCAGCCTATTGGGTTTATTTCATGTTTAAATGATTTTCTGGTAGACTCGTAGGTATGAAAATCCAAATTACAGAAAGATCCATTACCTGGCAAACCCTGAGCATTTTGGAAAACAGGTCCCATATTCTCAAAGATCTCAATGTCTATACATTTTAAGAACCAAATCATTTAAGTCACATAAACTGCTGAAATGTTTATTTTCAAAATTTAAAATCAGTCCCTCACTGAGGTAAAGCAAATGATTCACTGACTTATATCACTGGCAGAAATACAAGGCTACATTTACTTTGGAAGTGGTGCCCTTTTAACACTGTTATAAGTCATCCTGTGTATGTCATTAGTCTTCTGTATAATCTCTCTCCCTCCCTCTTGCTCTACATCTTACTCAAACTCTCTAACGCTAATCACTAGTCTTTCTTTGAAAAAAAAAAATAATATATAAATATATATATATATATATATATATATATATATATATATATATATTTATATATATATATATATATAATATATATATATATACAAAAATCGTATATATATATATATATATATATAATATATATATATACAAAAATCGTAGGATGCTTCCTGCACTCACTTATTATTACTTACTTACTTATTATTACTCACTTACCAGGGTTATTGCCCTGGTGCTAACAGACTATCAGGGGAATGTAATAAAAGTCGCAAAGAGCAAATCAATTCGCACCAATAAGACTTAAAATCCACATCTCCCAATGTAATATTGTTCCTTAAACTGTTACTGCATTGCAAATTTTAATTGCGCATTGCGAATTTTAATTGCGCACTCATAAGAAGTGCTTGAAGGTGTCGTAATCATTTGGAGCAAACATAACGACTTTTTCAGTAAGAAGTTTTATTACATTGACTGCGCATTGGCGCAAACTATAAAATTCGCAAACGGTCTTTCACTGTCGGAAGTGGTCGCTAAACAGTTTCCGGGCTCGCAAAAGCTATATTAAATTCGCACAAAGCAAAATTTGTTTGCACAAAGGCATAACTTTTCGCATTGCGAATAGTTTTTCCGTTAGCGATTTTTATTACATTCCCCCGTATATGTATAAAAGTAGAATAAAGGCTGTTGCACAACAGAGTCTTGCAAAAAAAAAGATTATTTATTTATTTCACAAATCGACGTTTCAACCCTCACTGGGGCCTTTGTCAAGACTTGTCGGAACGTCGATTTGTGAAATAAATAAATAATCATTTTTTGCAAGACCCTGTTGTGCAACAGCCTTTATTCTACATATACTGTGTGTACATATATATATATATATATATATATATATATATATATATATATATATAATGACATTTAAACATGTAATGCAGAAAAACAGGAAGTTTTCAGTTTTCTGAAAATCGTATGTTTATCTGATACTATCAAATGTAGGCCAGGATCCTTTGGGTTTTTTAAGAATTGGTTTGAGAGGACATGGTACAGGTATAGGATCCATTATAGAAAACCCATTATCCGGAAAGCTCAGAATTAAGGAAAGGTCATCTCCCATAGACTCCTTTATAATCAAATACTCTAAATGTTTTAAAAATATTATACCAGTGAGCACCACGGAACGATCGTCTTCTTCACTCTTCAAATTTCCCAGGGCAGACGCATGAGCAGTTTCATTAAAGTCCGACTTTTCACTCTACTGTGCAGAAGAGGATCGCTTTGTGGTGCTCAATGGAAGGCCCCTGGGCTGGTGCTCCTATCAGCAGAAAACTGCACCGGCCTGGGGCACCGCCAAGTATAAAAATAATTTCCTTCTCCTTTAATTCATAAATGTAGATGTCATTTTCAATGGGTTTAAACAATTGAATATAATTGTGCTATTTTTGATATGTTAAAGTAAATGCACGCATTTTGTTATTGCGTTGTTTGTTCGTTTAAATCTACTAAGAAAAATAATTTTATTTTCTGTCCAATACTTCCTCATTGTATATTCCTCTTTTTTCTAAATGTCACTGATGTATAACAAGGAAGTATGCCATTTATTGTTTAAAAGCTATGAGTATTTTGTATTAAGTGCATTTAAATATACTATAGCCTCGGATTGAGTGTTGCCTGTGTTAGGCAGTGCTCAATTCAAAAGAGGCGGAGGGGGGAGGCAACAAGCCAGGGGTGCAAGTTTTTGTGATTAAAATTGAGCCCTATTATCTCCAGTGGTTGTTATATATCTGGCATGGCCCATGCAGGATGAATCTTGAAAAGTAATTTGAATAAAATTGTGGACTAGGTAGTAAATTATCAAAGGAGGTGTATCACTGAGATTAAAAATTTGGGCAAAAACAACAGGCTTTACACTAAAATTATTTTGTGGACCTTATTAATTGAGAAAGATTTCAGGTGCTAGGCCTCTAGGCGATGTTAATAACAAACTATATCTAAAAAAAATGCCATTGATTTGGCATAAGTCATAATTTTTCCCTCTTTATAGAGCCCTATTAAAAACATCCCCTTGTGTATAAGATGCAGTATTGGGCATCAGTCGAGAGGATTAATGGAAAAAGTGGAGAGAAACTTAACTGATAAGCTAAATGGACAATTAGGGGCAGATTTACTAAGCTCGAGTGAATGGTTCGAATTTCAAAAAGTTTGAATTTCTAAGTAAATTTTTGGGTGCTTCAACCTTTGAATAGGCTATATTCGACCATTCGACTTCGATTCGAAGTAAAAATTGTTCGACTATTCGACCATTCGATAATCGAAGTACTGTCTCTTTAAAAAAAACTTTGACTTCATACTTCACCAAATTAAAGCTACCGCAGTGCAATGTTAGCCTATGGGGACCTTCCAGAGCACTTTTTGGTTGAATAAAAATCGTTCGATCGATCGCTAAAAATTGAATATGGAAAAAAATCCCTCGACTTTGATATTTGAAGTCAAAGGATTTCAATTTGAAATTCGACCCTTAGTAAATCTGCCCCTAAAACTGTAAAGAATTGTCTATTAGGGATGGGCGAATTTTTTTGCCTTGCTTCGCTGCAGAAATGACACACATAGACTTTTATGGCATCGTACGTCAAAAAAACATTTTGCCAACGGTGTATTTTTGGCGAAAAGAAATGGGTCAAATTCACCCAAGCCTAATGTCTATCAAAGCTTCTCTAGAGAAGACAAATGGTGTATAGGTGGAACGCTGGAATGAACTCTTAACGGGACAGTACATGATTAGTGATGGGCGAATTTGTCCCGTTTCGATTCGCCACGAATTATATGAAATTCCCGCAAAATTCTCAAAACTAGAGAAAAAACTCGGGAAACAATGATTTTTTTTCAAATTTTCTGGTGACTGCAAAGAGCAAATATATCAGGTTTGAGAGCTTTACTATGTTAACGTTGAAACATATTAGGGAATTTGAGTAATTTTATAGTGGTAGATATATATGGAAAATCTAATTACAGTTTCTAACAGCCCTGATCATTGTATGTAGCACTGAAAATCTGCAGACAACCAAATGCTACTAGGAAAGAAGACAACTTAGGCTAAATGTATCATATCATGTCGCTCGAATACAGCGATATGATAAAACAAATAAAACAATCTTGGCATAGCGTAACACAGTAGAAATATATGTATTTATACAGTAATTATTTTCAGTAAATTGAAACCTGGGTGTGTAAACATCAACCCTATTTATCGTTTTTACCTTCTACCGAAACTGAGAACATTGAAGAAGTGTGAAATAACTTAAAAGAAACATAATCCCATTTGTTCATTTTCTTTGATTTGTAATTGTATTCCGATGTCATAATGAGTGAAATGCTGACTGCGGGGAGGTTGAACTGTGCTTGCATAGACAAATTCCTTTTGAATTGCACAGAAAAAACTGACAAGTGTAAAGTGCGGGATAATGATGACAAGCCATGGCAAAGCTGAATAAAAGAATCACTGTACCGGAGGGAATACTAGGTAATTACTATGAATTATAAGGTATTAGAGTTTATTATTAATGTCATTTATTTATAAAACATCAATATGTTTCACAGAGAAAATCAATGTGACTGTCATAATATCTGATTACAACAATTCCTTGCAGTATCCCACTTGTTAATTGGCCTACTGTTGGAGAAGCATTGCAATCTAAAATACCAACTCAAACGTTATGTCCAAAGGGGAAAACAAATTATCAACCCATTTGTATTGTACGGTACTGCTATGTGCACCATTGGCAAACTGTGGTCCTTCTAAATGTTGTTGGACAGCATACTCAACAACTGGAACATTCCCTATAGTAATTAGAGCACATTATTAGTTCATTTTCCTCAAACTTAGGTCACTAGCTCTGTGTCCAATGAAAATAGGAAATGATTAATCACCTTATAGGCTATAAAAAGTGCGGTTAAGTTAAAGTCTGTGCAATGCCTGCTGTAACAATGGGTGCATAACTCCATTATAGGTGCATAAACTAAAGCATTGGATTCCATTAGTGCAATGGTATTTCTGTAGAAGTAAATCAGTGGGGAAAAGTGAATGCGCAGAAGAGTGAAAAAACTTTTTTCCCCTAAGTTCAGATTTCACTTTGACAGAGGACTTTTGTAGCAATACCCCAGGTTTTTAGCAACTGGCCTAGAGTATAATTTAAGTGATTGTCTGCAGTGATTGTGAGTTAAATTCTCCTTCAACAATTCAATCAGGTGTTATAGTGGAGCAATGGCAATCAGTATCGGACTGGCCCACCAGGATACCAGGAAAAATCCTGGTGGGCCCTTGTGCTGCTAAACATTTGGCCTATTTCATGGCCATTCCCTATTTCTATGAGAAAAAGAGGCTAACTAGAAGGAATAATTAATTATAGTATGTAAAGAAAAGAGACTGGGAGAATAGAGGTTGAGTGAGGAGAGGAAGAATAATAATACTTAAGGTGGGCCCCTAGTCTAAGGTTATTTGGTGGGCTTCTGGTCTAAGGTTTTTGGGTGGGCCCCTGGTGTCCCAGTCCGACACTGATGCCAATTCATCACTTCCTTCCAATAGAAAAGAATAGCATGCAGGGCCAAATAATCCCTTTACTCCTTCCCATTATCATTGGTGTGGGTCTGGTCAAATATTACCCCCTACAAACTAGTCTCTGGGTTCCACTGTAACATAGAAATAGTAATGATAACAGATATACATTGCATCATTTATTACATGATTTAATCTCTTCCAATCATAGCACTGCCTTTTCCCTAGGAACATCCTGATGGGCCCTAATACAGTCACATCCCCTACCTCTGCTGCCCTCATAGTTTAAGAAGCTACAGTCTATTTTTCCTTTCTTTTTTTATATGAAAAATAACATTTAT
Source organism: Xenopus petersii (assembly GCA_038501925.1). Lineage (NCBI taxonomy): Eukaryota > Metazoa > Chordata > Amphibia > Anura > Pipidae > Xenopus > Xenopus petersii. The sequence goes on from CM076685.1 coordinate 81,686,095, forward strand.
AGAAGTTTAAAAATTGGCACAGAAATTCTGGAAACTGAGCTTCATACTTTTCCTGATAAATATCAACCCCAGAACATGCAATACTTAAAGGATTATACAGTGCAGTATTTGACATTGTTCAGAACTAGACCCCCAGGCTAAGATCAATAGAAAAATAGTTGGACTGCTCATATAAGTAAATACTATTAAGAGAAACGATGGTGATACAAGACTGAATATTCCCATTTTTTACCAGAACTGCACGGTGTTATATTCTTTATCAAAATACTCTAATAATAGGATTAGCAGATGCAATCCCCTAAAATTCCTAGTAACTTGTACAGGGAGATACTATAAACCAGGGCTGTCCAACTGGCGGCTCGCGGTCCCCCTTGTGTGGCCCTCCACGTGAACATCTGCCTGCTGTGTCTGCTTACCATGTGTAAAATTTAAAAGGTATCCCTACAGAGATTAATTGGCCCCTGCATTGTTTAAACCTCAAATTCAGACTGTAAGCCCCTGTATTCTTCACACTTGTGACACCTCTATTGTTCACACCCCTAAAGCCCTGTACTGTTCACACCTGAACAGTACTGCCCATATTGTTCACACCTCATTCAAAATGCTAACATCGCACCAGCACTGTGTCACTGTATGTAGTACATATTAGAGTGGTCCTGAGTGGACATGATTTTGTGGTTTAAAATGGGTGTGGTCTAAAAACAGGGAGTGGCTAACACTGGCTTCCATTATCGGCCCTCCACCATGTAGACCAAAAATATTCTGGCCCTCGGTACCATAGAAGTTGGACAGCACTACTATAAACTATACAGATAAGCTATTTACTGATGATAGGAGAAACTGCATTTCACTGCCTTTTTTTTATATTTTAGAGAAGTATGCTGCATACTGGATCAGCAGTGATAGTGCACACCAGTGTAATGATCAGAGGATGGCAACACCATTTCTAAGCCTTCCATTTCCATGAGCATAAACCTATATTTTTTAGGTGAAGCTCAACTAGCAATTATTAGACCACACATATTTGATGGTGTCATAGAATTCATTCAATTTTGAGAACCAAAATATACAGTTGCTGGTAAATCCAAATAGAACACGAATCAACTATCTGCAGATGGATGAGTGTAGTGTTCCAGAGCAAGGGATCAGTTTATGGGCACATAAGAAGCACACAGGCAAGTAACAGTACAACCAAGTCTATGGGACGTCTTATTCACAGTCAAACTGGTAACAGGTATAACTGCTTAACAGGAGTGTAACTTTAGGCAGCCCATTAGGGCCACAACCAGGTGGGGAAGTAATATTCCCTGTAATAGCTTTATAGTGCCTCTATATAAAGTTCCAAATAGTAATCACGTGCAAGTTCCAGGCAGTGCAGCAAAAAGGTCACTCACTGTGGGTGTCTGTATAACAGGGTTATAATAGGTTGGAATTGCAATACAAAAGGAGGGTATCTCAAAACCCAGAACAAATGTCAAGGTTCCGGTCAAGGCTCACACTTTCAGGGTGGGAAGAGCCCTTTGGTATTCAGATGCTGCCAGGTCTTACAGAACTAAGGCTAGGGTTCTGGGCAAGCAAGGAAACTGGAACGTGTGACCAGAGATTTTAATCCAGAGATTATTTATCAACTGTAAAATCCATAAAATCTACGTACAATAGTACGGCAAGTAAAAGCTGTTGAGGTCATGTAGAAGTCAATGAAAGTTCCCTTTCTGTCTTGCAAAGAGCAGCCTTTTTATTCAACATCAAAATGTTCATTGTCGTACAAATGTTCATTGTTCATTCACAAAAAATGTTGTGGTTTTTGGATTTTTTCAGCAGCGATTTTCGTTCTTACTTTTTGTATTCAGATCATTTAATACCTTTCACGGTAATCATGATTTTAGACAAATAGAGGCTTATTTATTAAAGGTCTGATTTTAGGTATATTTAAACCACAACTAAACTCACAAACACTAAAACCACATAACTGAATTTATTAAAAAATTGCTGAACGATGCCATAAAAAATATGAATACCTCTAAAAATTCTAGTTTTTTGGACAATTCCTAGTGACAAAAAATCAGAAAAGTAAAAAAAAAGTTTAGTATCACAATTGCCTTGGATATTATATCTGTCCAAGAAATCATCCAAGCCATTCTTAAAGGCATTAACTGAATCAGCCATCACAACATCACCCGGCAGTGCATTCCACAACCTCACTGACCTCACTGTGAAGAACCCCCTACGTTGCTTCAAATGAAAGTTCTTTTCTTCTAGTATAAAGGGGTGGCCTCTGGTACGGTGATCCACTTTATGGGTAAAAAGGTCCAATGCCATTTGTCTATAATGTCCTCTAATGTACTTGTAAAGTGTAATCATGTCCCCTTTGCAAGCAGGGCCGGATTTACACAGCGGGCGTCCCTAGGCCCGCTGTCATTCGTCGACCCCGCCCCTCCCTTTTATTTGCTAAAATATTCATCATAGACCAGAGCAATGGGGATTGGCATACAGGAAATTTAATAAACCATTGTATCTCCTGCGCATCCCCAGTGTTTTTGAACCAATATGGGTGTGGTTGGGCAGCATGCCTCCCCCTAAAATCCTGCCCTCGGCCCGGTCCTTGGTGGCCTCTCCACACAGTGGCGTAACTAGACATTATTGGGCCCCACAGCAAATTATTTTTCAGGCCCCCAAAATGTTTTGGGGTTGACTTGTTTCTCCAATATTTATTGAAATTTTATATGAATTAGGGCCTCATGGGGCCCCTATACCTCCTGGGCCCCCCTGCAGCCGCAGGGTCTGCTTCCTCTATAGTTACGCCCCTGTCTCCACAAATCCGGCCTGAATGCAAGCGTCTTTTTTCCAGAGAAAACAACCTCAACCTTGACAGTGTACCCTCATAATTTAAGTCTTCCATCCCCTTAAACAATTTAGTTGCACTTAGTCTCTGCACTCTCTCCAGCTTATTTATATCACTCGTAAGGACTGGAGGCCAAAACTGCACTGCATACTCCAGATGAGGCCTTACCAGGGACTTATAAAGGGGCAAAAATACTGTAAGTTGTCATAGCTTTAGTTTATGCCATTTATTATGCAAGACAGAACTTTATGTGCTTTAGTGGCCACTGAATGACACTGCCTGGAATAAGGAAATTGTTATCCACAAAAAAACCCTAGATCCTTCTCAGTTAATCCCAACACACTGCCATTTAGTGTATAACTTGCATTTATATTATTTTTCCAGTTTGCTGCTCAGTTTTCTAATTTAGTCAAATCACTCTGCAAACTGGCAGCATCCTGCATGGAACCTATAGTTTTATCCCTTACTACCCCTTAGAAAAGCTTTCCTACCACTGATGTCAGACTATAATTTTGAGGCTGAGAACGGGATTCCTTTTTGAATTGCAGCAACACATTAGGAATACAGCAGTCGCTCTGCACCATGCCCGACCTCAATGAATCCTGAAAAATTAAGCGGTTTGGCAAACACAGAGCTAAGCAACATTTTGCCCAGTAGAAATCTCTAACCATAGGGATTCCACCCCCTCCCCAGTGCCATCAATGGATATTTATTGAATGCATTGCTTTAATTTTCATACAAACTACACCCTTTTTAATCCCTCTGTCCCTCCTAAAAAGGATGTAACCATTTTAATTCACAGCCTAGTCACATTTTATTCCACCAGGTCTCAGTGATACCAAATATATCATAATTATTAGAACATGCAATTAATTCTAGCTCTTCAATTTTACCTGACAAATTCAGTGCAATTGCCAGCATACATCAGAGGTTACTAATTTTCCTTTTGTAATTTACATTACTTAATGGAGAATTATATCTTAAGTTAGTATTAGCCTGTTTTCCTTGTAACAAAGGGACCTCCTTAGCTGGTAAACCATATGTCCCCCATTTATAGAGATCAACCCCATCTACAACTGCCAATACAGAGTTCACGTTCCCATTTTCTTCACACAATCTGGTAAATCTGTTGAGATGTATAAACACTGGAGCAACCTCCCTTTTCCTTTTGCCCACACTAGATTTTCTAACTGTCACCCAGATAACTGCCTTATCATCCTACTGCTGTTCTGTTCCCCCCAAACTATCTGACTAAAGTGTGCACATATGTGCACTCAGTCATACCTTCAATCTTGCTAACACTAATTATCCCAGTTACAGATCAAAAAGAGGAATAAAAAATTTAAGAGTTTAGAACAAACTTTTGACCTAGTTTGAAACTCCTATAGTTTGAAACACCTGTGTTTGTAACACCATTTACCGAGCACTCACTCAATTCCTGTGTTTGTAACTCCACTTACAGATTCAACTTCTAATAAAAAGGCCTCCACCTGTCTAGGAGGCTTAGTTACTAAAACAAGCAAACTCCCAAACCCAAATCCCAAAATTTACCAATAATTATTATAAAGAAAATTGGTGCGATTTTAGATTTGCCGCTCAAATCTGCCTGAAAACCTTGAACGAACTAACGAAAACCAGCCCAAAACTATCGAGTATCCTGAAGGTAAAACATGGTCCAATTGTTAAAGGGACCATCTGCCACTGACTTCTACATGATTTCAACATGTTTTAGCTAGATTATTTTCAGATTCAAATTTCTAGCAGCTTCAGAGCATAATACATCTTGAAAAATTTGAGTTTTTCCCCTTTATAAACTGAACCAGAAAAAAATTGAGGTTTACTAATTAGGCCCCTAGTTGTTTAGCTTCCTGTCTTTATGATTGAAAGTTTTAATTTTGAGTTTTAGAGTTTTCTTTTTGTGTGTACCCCATATTTAGTCAGGCTTTATAGCAAAGTTAAAAAATGTATGTGTATGTAACAATTCCTCTACTATAAAGGAAACAGATCAGTGCTCACCACACCAGCCTTCAGGCTTCAATCTAATTTAAAAAATATGTTGCCTCAATGAAAATTTATGTAAAAATTTAGGAGGGATTTTGGGTAAAATTATTTTATAGGGCAAAGTATGCAAGCAAGTATTCCAAAACTCTATTACCGTATTTTCTCTGCTTGTGAAAATGTAAATATTGCCATGAATCATTAACAGGTAAAAAATCTCTCATCCCAAATTGCTATACACCAATAAGGGAGGTCACTAAATGTTCCCAAAATGATCCTTCCAATCATTCTTTTTCCCTACTGTTTTAAAGGAAAACTATACCCCCAAACAATGTAGGTCTCTATAAAAATATGTTGCATAAAACAATATGTAAAACCCTGCTTCATGTAAATAAACCATTTTCATAATAATATACTTTTTTAATTGTATGTGCCATTGAGTAATCCTAAATAGAAAATTGTCATTTTAAAAAAATAAGGGCCACCCACTGGTATCCTAGGATTTACAGTGCACACAAACAAACCATACATGTTAGGTTGTATGAGCCAATTACCAGACAGAGTTCTGCCTTCTGCTTCCACACTTCTTCCTGATACAGTTAGAGTTGCAGCATTTCTGGTCAGGTGATCTCTGAGACAGCACACAGACCATCACGAAATGGTGGTTCAAGGCAAGAGATGTGAAAGGGCAAAATTGACTTAAATATATATACCAGTTTGGTAAGATTCTTTAATATGCAACTTAATTTGATATTAACTCTCTGTTACTTAAGTATTAATTTTGAAGGTATAGTTTTCCTTCATGAATTGTTAGTGATGGGCGAATTTGCTCCATTTTGCTTCGCCGAAAAATTTGCGAAACGGCGCTGGCATTTTGTTTTTGACACTGGTCCGCTTTTTTTTTACGCCGCCGTCAAATCTTTTTGACGCCAGCAAATTTTCACAATCGTTTCGCTAATATATTTGCCGGCAGTGAATCTCGCAAATTTGCGTCTGCCGAATAAATTCGCCCATCACTATTAATTGTTTTAATCATAAAGAAACATTCTTTTTTGTAATAAAATCAATAGGGGAAAAGTATGTTTAGCACAAGCTCTATTTATTGCACTCAGATTGAACACGGGTGTATGCTGTTTCTTTAAATACTTGGCCCGTGATGCAACTAAGAGCTCTGATGAGCGTCAGTAAAACTGCTAGTATAGATTGCATATGAAACCTAAGAGAAGAGAGTAACTGAATACTTGCTGATAAAGATGCTGCATTTGCTGCAGTTTTATGTATTAAGAAAATGTAAATATATTTTAGAAGAGTTTTATTTTGAAAGGTAAACTGATTACCCCTGCCTGAAAGGAGCCTGAGGGAGGACATGTTAAACATATTTTGTCTTGAAGATATTTCCAATACAAATATAGTGATCCATAACGGAAATTTCGATTGCACAGCATAGTAAAACATTGTCAGATGCACCTAATACCTTACTCAATGAAAAGTTAAAAAAGGATCTAAAAGGTAGATTGAGCTTAGTATGGCACAACATGCCACGCTCACTATACCGTATATACTCGAGTATAAGCCGTCCCGAGTATAAGCCGAGGTACCTAATTTTACCTCCAACAACTGGGAAAGCTTATTGACTCGAGTATAAGCCGAGGGTGAGAAATGCAGCAGCTTCTGGTAAGTTTCAATCTCGTTTTTGGATGACTATTCTTAGGCGCCGGCTACTATTCTAAGGTGCTGGCAAATATTCTAAGGCGCCGGCAAATATTCTTAGGCGCCGGCTACTATTCTAAGGCGCCGGTGAATATTCTTAGGTGCCGGCTACTATTCTAAGGCGACCGTTTTTGCGATTGACCCGAGTATAAGCCGAGGTAGAGTTTTTCAGCATATTTTGGGGGCTGAAAAACTCGGCTTATACTTGAGTATATACGGTAATATGATTTACTGCATTTCTTCATCTGTATACAGTAGAGTTTCTAGATGAAACAGGCGATTGTGGACAAGTCAGAATAAAAGCTGAAAAAATAGAAAGGGGGAAATAATTTGCAGGCCAACAGATCCAATATAGCTGAATCTGGTTACACTTGTAATGTGGCTGCAAAGGCAAAGAATGAAGATGCAAGTAATGACACCGGTATTGATATATTTGGTGAGGTCAGCTTACTAGACTTGAGAGGCTAAGGCAGTTGCCACTGAACATCAATATTGTGCAAATTATCTCCTCATAAACCACTGAGACTGGATCAATTGCTGCATGTCAAGTGTCTAAACAGATTATTAGCTATTAGATAATACATTTATGGCTCTAAATAAATAGAAAGCTGTTGTACTGGAGTCTACAGAAACCAACTTACAGCTTATACTACAGGGTATATCTGTGCAGCGTAGTATATATTCATTTTTACTTGTTTTACTCAACTACTGTAATTGTACACTAATCGCACAATGCACTAATTGTATTTTAGTTCTTTTATTCTCTAGATATCAGTGAGTGGCCCCCATTAACTCTTTACTATATATAGGAGTAGGAGTACAGCATAAAATTTCATAACATTTTGCAATGTAAAATATGGAAAAATACAGCTGGGTGGAAAGTGGGGCAAGACGTGGGCAGAAATAAGGGGAGTGGACGGTGAGTCAGGTTTCATCTGGAAAACTGCTCAGAACCAGTTGTCTGTTAAAAATGTATCTTCTAACATTGACATATGTTGTTGTCCATGCTGTCCGTGTGAGTGTAAGGTTATTGCCTTGGTTACAATGTCGTATTGTGAATTGAGGCTGATTTGAGAACCTCTATAGAAAGTATCTGGCAGGGATGTAAATGTGGGTGATCATTTTTCCATTGTCCCCCCTGTACACACTAGGATATAACAAACAAGGGAAAGTTGTGCTCACCGCTATTTTTTAAAACCATTAGGCGGGGGTCCTCTGCACTCAACCCATTATCAATATATTTAAGACAGAGACATTTTGTGCATACTGCTACTGAAAAATGCCTTACCCTTTAAACAAAACAAGTATTGTTTGTCCATATATTGCAATATATTTAAGCTGGCCAACTACGTCAAAGTCATCCCATATCTGGCCAGTCCTACACTCAATTTTCATCTGATTCATTAAGAATTCTATTGCTTCATTATACATTTTACAAAGGGACTAAGTTTTACCTGCAACTTACTTGCTGCTTTCAAAGTAAAACTCCCAAACTTGGCTGCCCTTTTATTAGACACCAGTGGGATCACCTGACTATAGCTGGGAAGGGAGGGAGCTACAACATGGAGCTGGTCACTGCTCCTGTATAACTATAACAAACAAGGGAAAGTTGTGCTCACCACTATTGGTGAATATTGACTTTGTATTTTGATCCATCCAACAACTACTTTAGGTTTAGATACCACTGGTCCCCTGCTTACTGAACCAATCCATATGACCAATCAGATTTCTAAATCCCATAGAACATGAGCAAATGCAACACGCCATCCGCCATGCGTAAGTGAACAAAAAATCAGCGGCTATCTGACCAACGAGATTGCACCATTTCATGCTGAGCTCCATTAACCTTAGCTTCAGTCAGCTTCACTAGTGCATTGATTTGTATTCCTGTCCTACCACAGATCTTCTTATGCAGCCACCAAAAATCTGCCTTATTTTCTGGTTCTGGGCTGGTTCTTAGTTTCTGCAGACCTCCAGCAGTTAAGTGCCACAAGCAGGGCACTGTGAGTGTTTAGTTCCTCTTGAAAAGTCAAAGATTTAAGTAAAGAATTTTTTCAATACACATTAGACTTAGATCATTTGCATAACTTGGTCAGGCTAAGAGAAAGACAAATAATGTATAACAGAATATGAGCTCAAATTACTTTTGAAACTGCAAAATTCCTTTGTGTGGCAGACACTTCAGCTTTAATTTCTCAGTAAATCAGTTGAACCGCAGAAAGAATTCCCATGTAAAAGTTAAAATAACAGCGGTGGGAAAAACTGACGACAAGATTGTTCTGCGTGGAGGAAGTTGTGCACATGGGGGCATTACCTATGACATGCCTAAATAACTCAGGTATGCAGCCACAGAAACTGCCCTTTGAAATGTGTACTGTGCAAAGACATGTTATCATCTGCTTAAGTAATTGTTCATATATAATCCACTTCAAACCACTCGACACAGACCCTGACTCCAGAAACATAACAGTGTTTATTGTCTAAACGTTGACTATAAACTATGGGAGTTTTTACTTGTGACTGATGGACCAATTTTCATGGTTGAACCTTATTTATTTTTACATGAGGCATTCTTTCAAGAATTCTTTAGACTAAATAAATACATTAGATTTTTTTTATTTATTCAAGTATTCATGCATTAAAATATGCTCTGGGAACATTAAAAAATGTCTGGTAGAGCATTTCTTACAACAGCAGAAGGATGGGCTGATAATCTCTTTCATGTATAACTGCAAGTGTTGGTTTGTACAGTACTTCAAAAAAGGAGGTGAAACATGGCTACAGAGTAAATATATAAATATATATATATATATATATATATATATATATATATATGGGGTGCTACAAACAGCTGTCTAAAGACATGAGTAATCCAAGAAACTCAAATCAAGTAATTCAAATTGTTAAAAAATATTTCCCTTTTCTTTGTAATAATAAATCAGTCCCTTGTACTTGATCCCAACTAAGATATAATTCATCCTTATTGGTGTCAAGACAATCCTATGGGGTATATTTAATAATGTTTGAATTCTTTTTGGCAGAATTAAGATATGGAGAGCCAAATTCCGAAAAGATATGTATTCAGAAAACCCCTGATGCCAAACATATTGGATAATAGATGTTATACCTGTATGTAAATGTTATTAAGACAATGGGAAGCCCATTTATCAAAGGTCAAATGTCAGCCAATATTCATAGTAATTAGTAACAAGTGGAGTATGGAAATAATGCCATTATGCAGTTATCCCATAAGTCATTTAAAACTCTTTCCTCAACTTTAGCATTTTTGTGACTTCACTCAGCAGTCGAGAGTAATTTATGCCAACTTAGGCAATTACAATCATTTTCTCTCTGCAACTTGCCCTGGGCAGCCTAATAGACTTTTATTCCCATTCAGTGACAAGCAACTAAACTAGTAACCTAGTGTCATCTATGCTGTAAATTGAGTTATAGTCTACTTTAAGGCATTTATTTTCCTGTTTATAACTCATCTATCTCATTATTTTGGTAATTGTCCTAAGCTTGCCTGTTTGAGACAATACTGGGAATGTTCCCAACAAAAGCTTTAATATTAACCAATTGTTTTAGGACGTACTGTATGTTCACTTGGTTACTGAATGTGACAGATGGGTGATAAAAAAAGTCCTGCCGTAAGCCCATTGACAATAAAATGAAGGGATAGTTCAACTTTAAGTTAATGTAGGTATGCTATAGAATGGCCAATTATAAGCAATGCTTCAATTGGTCTTCATTATTTATTTTTTATAGTTTTTTTAATTATTTGCCTTCTGATTCTTTCCAGCTTTCAAATAGGGATCACTGAACCTATCTAAAAACAAATGTTCTTTAAGGCTACAAATTTATTGTTATTGCTGCTTTTTATTACTCCTCTTTCTATCCAGGCCTCTTCAGTTCATATTCCAGTCTATTATTCAAATCAATGCGTGGCTGCTATGTTAATTTGTACCCTAGCAACCAGATTGCTGAAATTGCAAACTGGAGAGCTGCCGAATCACTCAAAAAATAGAAATAATAAAAAATTAACACACATTGCAAATTGTCTCAGAATATCACTCTCTACATGATACCAAACGTTAAAGGGGTGAACAACCAATTCAATTTGACCTGCACCAGCTATCCTTGCAATAGATTTTTTGTATTTTTAAGTTTTGGTTTTGTTGCCAGGCTTCAAATTTTCAAGCCATTGCCTCTAAACCCGTGATTCCCAACCAGTGGCTCATGAGCAACATGTTACTCACCAACCCCTTGGATGTTGCTCCCAGTGGAAATCAAAGCAGATGCTCATTTTTGAATTCCAGGCAAGTTTTGGTTGTATAAAAACCATATGCACCACCAAACAAAGCCACCTTTAGACTGCCAGTCCACATAGGGGCTACCAAATAGCCAATCACAGTCCTTATTTGGCACCCCCAGGAACTTTTTTCATGATTGTGTTGCTCCCCAACTCTTTCTACAATTGAATGTGGCTCACAGGTAAAAAAAAAAAAAGTTTGGGACCTCTGCTCTAAATAGTTATTGATACCTGTATTTACCAACAACTATAGAAATGTAGTTATGATGTTCAACAGCTTAACCACTGAGTAGAACTGAATGAAGAAAAAATCAGCTTCCTGCATCTTCTCTATCATTCTGGTTATTGGTGAATATAAGGGTAGACACTCGATGTAAGAGGGTATATTAATGATTGACCTTTCACCTACATATAGCCACCATGCTGATGACATAAATGAGCTTCATCATTCTGCCATTGCGTTCATTTTAATGGAATTTCCCTTCATTTTATAATTTTACTCTGTAGCAATGGGTGGTTCACTTTTAAGTGAACCTTTAGTATGTTATAGAAGGGCTAATTAAAAGCAACTTTAAAATAATTGTTCAAAAATCCAAATCATACAATCGCGAGAGAATCGCTGGAATTTTCTGATTTTTTGCCTGTAAAGTCCGAACGAGTTGGATTTTTGGGCTCATTCCAGTGCAGACCATAGAAACTTCCAAATAAGATAGGGGGACCTCTCACAATGACTTACTGTACATACAAACTCAATAGGTCTGAGATGGCGGATTTTTGGATTCAGACTTATTTCATCTTCGGGGTATAATAAATCTCGGAACATTTAACTTTTTTTCCACTAAAAATTCAGATTTTATGGTAAAAGACTCGAAACTTTCGCGTTTTTGGAATTCGATTTTTAATAAATATTCCCGTACATGTTGGTAACTTATTGACTGGGTATGGGGGTCAAAATGTTGGCCTGTCTAGTTAGACTATCTAGTTGTGGATTAGCCAAATATCTATTGGACAGGTTTTAAATCAGTCAGATGAGGACATTGTATGGTCTTCATAGGGTTGGGCCAAACCTGGTGTCAGGAGCACCCGATGGTGCCCCGTCTCCATCGGCGCTGCTCCCAAAATGGTGGTGCCCATGGCTGCCACGTGGGTAGTGGCACCGTGGCGTCTCGTTACTGGCGCGGTGACATCAACCATCTGGCGCGAAGATTTGAAATAAAAAGTTCTGAGGTCACAGGTTCAATGCCCGATAATAGGATTTTGTTTCTGCATTCCTGGGTATAATTCTTCCCGTATTAATTCCTGGACTTTGACCTTGCCTGAACCTTGACTTTGCTTGTAATCTGCCTGCCTTTGAACCTCTGCCTGGAAATTGACGACGTTTACTCCTGATCCCTATTAGACTTTGAACCCTAAGCTTCCTCCCTGGTCCTGACTACTCCCTGCTGGGAGCCAATAGGCCCTGACACCTGGGTGGCCAAATCAGGCAAAGAGCCATTGATCTCATGTCCGCACCAAATAAATTGATCTTCGTGTGTATAGCTAACCTAGAGTAAAAGCTAATTTCTTATTGGATGCCATGGATAACTGTGCTCCTGTAATATATCCACTGTGTTAATAAATCAGTTGCTTGGTCTTGAACAATGCATGTCAACTGAACCATGTCAGTAGTATTATAATCATCCTTTATTTACAGAGTTTCTTCATCATTCATACCTGCCCCAGTCCCAGTGGAGTCCAATGTCGACTCTACCATATTCACAATAGTGGGGGGGCAGTTTCATTAGGAGCCGATTAACCTGCCAGTATTTTATATAATATTATTGTCTAGAAATAAGAATGTGGAGAGAGTGGACCAATTGCGTGTGTATGATTATACAGAAATGTAAATGTATGCACATACATAGCCATTCCTAGACACCAATACATTGCATTTCACTCATTACATTCTGTCGGGAATATTTACACCAGCAAACTCTTCTTTTTTTTTTTTTTTCTTGGCAGCCGTCGCCATGGTTGTTTCACATAGGAATACAATTAATTACAACTTTTGTTCGGCGGGTTCTTAGGTTTCTGTATTATTAGCATAGTGATTTTTCATGCTTGGTAAAGAATGTAATTGTAACTTGTTACATAAAATGTACTTCCTGCTTGACACAGAAAAAGCCTAGGACTGCTCACAAATAATAATAATAATAATCTGATATTTTCAAACAGGAATGGCATTCTGCATTCTCATGCAGAACCATTATACGGCATCACAAAATGGCTGCACAATGTCAAGAAAATGGCTGATGAATATATATGAGTAGCAACCTATGAATTAAATGTAATTGTAACAAATATCCACTTTTAAGATAATGTGGCTACGAATGTTTATTTCTCTGATGTAAAACACTTTTCACTTTTATATTTTGAATACATATAGAGATCATCTCACTGATTTATTCTCTGTTTTGAGTGCATTTAAGAGTGTGCAGCTCACAGGGCTGGGTGATCTCAGAACACATGTATAATTATTTTAGCTAGGATATTTTAGTCTCTGCGTTTTATTCGGGGGGGAAGCAATACATAACAGTAATGCAGCTGTCTCTCTTACTGTATACATTGCCTATAAATTTAATCTCTCTCAGCTCACAACACCCTTTTCTGACCGTATTCGTAAAGTTATACTAGCGTTCTGGGCGCTTTGCAGCCCTATAGGTTTATAGTGTGAGAGAGAGAGTCTCAGAGAGAGATATTTATTCACTTGCAGACTTCACTTGAGCACAAATGACATTAGCAGTGGAAAATCCCAGGTGCTGAAAGCTGTAGCTTGCTTGTTAAACAAGAGCAGTACGCTAGGGAAGCCCGCAGCTGTTAATTCAGACTGTACCTGAAGGCATCTCTGTGGCAACTAGGAAAATATTGTCATTTTCTAGGGATTAAGACCTATTCAAGGCCGAGCATGGCAGGGAGCGTTAAGAAATCTGTGCTAAATGAAGCCAGGCCTGTGAATGCTATTCCTATTTAACTCATGAATCAATTTTATTTTATTTTAGAAAACCAGCCCAACAGCTAAAGCACATTAGAAATCTCATACTTAGCTTTGGATAAAACATCAACCACAAAATCAATCACTGATTAAAAAGAGAATTAAATGTTTCAAAATGTATTTCCTTTTTCAAACCACAGACAAACTATCCTTAAGGGTTTATTATACCTCTTTATTTTTCTTACAACAAAATATTACATTTAGGGGGTTATTTATCAAAATGTGAATTATTCTGGTGTTTTAAATAAGATAAAAAAAAAGTCAGACCAAACTAGTTTCCATGATTTACCTTTATTTATCATTAAAAAAAAATTGGATCAACAAAAAACACGACTTTTTCAGATTGGTTTTTTTGGATTGTCATGCAAAAAATCTGAATTTTTTTGGATTCGACATCCAAAAAGTCCATATTTTTCGTGAAATCAACACGAAAAGCCCATAATGTTTGGATTATCATATGAAACCCACAAACAATGATAACTTCAAAGTGCAAATAGCACCTCTGCCATTGACTTCTACAGGATGGAGTATTTTTCAGATTCTGACTATTTGCAGCCTTGGGGTATAATACTATAATTCTTGAAATAATTTAGTTTTTTTCCACTAAATATAACCCCCTTAATCTCATTTAAAAATTAGCATTTATAAATCAGTGGCATTGCAGAGGATCCCAAATTCCCCTGTGCATTTAATACCATATATTTAATATTTGGTGCATTTAATGCCAGAGTTATCTAGAATACTGGATCTGCCAACACCTCAAAAAAATAAATATTAATTACTTTGTTTTTATTCTTCTATGCTTCTTCAGATTTCCTTATAAACCCCCACAAGCCACCTATTGTGTTACAAAGCCCTTATATGATTTCAGAGTGACTTGTGGCCAATGGAGATATAAATTAAGCTCTCCATAGATATCCAACTTACTAGTTTTTTTTATAACCAGTACAGAGAGATAGTACCAGCAAAGATATGCTGTAATAAGTTTAGTCCTATAGGTAAATCAGAGTATAAAAACTCTTTACTTTCTTTTCAGGACCAGTAACATCAAAAAAAATGTAAAAAAAAAAATTGTTTGTATAAGACAAAAAAAAAAACACCAATACATATTTAACTTTAAAATCTCAAAGTCTTAAAGAAAATAAATCTTAAGAAATAATTTACAGAAACTCCGCTTGCACTCCTCTTCAGAAAAGGCGACGGGGTGACAATCCATCGTGCGGCGCTCGATTCCTCCTCCCTGCCTTCTATAAGAGATAGCCAGGGAGGAGAAATCGAGCGCCGCACAATGGATAGTCGCCCTGTCGCCTTTTCTGAAGAGGAATTTTATTAAAATTTTTTGATGTTACTGGTCCTTTAAGAAGGCTCATACATTGTCTCCTAAAATTAACCACAGCACTATTAAGTAAGTTAGAGTAGGATAGTACCACATTAAGAAATAGACCTATAAAGGTAAGAGTTGAAAAGGAAAATATAAAATCTATGAGTTAAGCAAAACTAAAATGAATGGATTGGCTAAATAAGTACAGGTATGGGACCTGTTATCCAAAATGCTCCAGATAAGGGGTCTTTCTGTAATTTTGATCTCCATACCTTAAGTCTACTAAAAAATTATTTTAACATTAAATAAATAGAATTGTTTTGCAACCAGTTGCATTTTAGGGGAAAACGTACAAGGTACTGTTTTTACTATTACAGCGAAAAAGGAAATAATTTCTAAAAAATTTAATTAATTGATTAGTGGAGCATATAGGAGATTGCCTTCTCGTAATTTAGGGCTTTCTTGATAATGAATCTCATACCTGTATAAGAAAAAAAATATGATTGTAGTTCTTTCTGTTAACATACAAATGTAAGAATCAGCTCCATGTCTAGGTTCAAATGTTCATCTTTAATTAGATAAAAGAATCTCGATAATGGCAATATAACTTCTGCTCGTTGCAATGTTTGCTGTCCAAATTGCATAATTGCAGCATTTCCCAACACAAAGCACAGATTACAACAATAATATTCCATAGAGTAACATGCTATTCTACTCACTGTATACACATCTCAGCATGGAAATAAATAAAATGGTGAGCAATGTGCATATATTAATTAGAAAACATTCTGCTTCTGGCCCAAGACACATGCAACGTATTATGAGATGTTTAAGGGGCACATTTACTTAGCTCGAGTGAAGGAATAGAATAAAAAAAATCGAATTGGCTACTTTGACCTTCGACTACGACTTTGACTTCAAATCGAACGATTCGAACTAAAATTCGACCATTTGATAGTCGAAGTACTGTCTCTTTAAAAAAAACTTCGACCACCTACTTCGCCACCCAAAACCTACCGAGCATCAATGTTAGCATATTGGCTTTCTAGCCACTTTCTGATCGAAGAAAAATCGTTCGATTTGATCGAACGAATAGCGCTAAATCCTTAGACGATATTCGAAGTCAAAGGATTTAGCTTCGAGAGTCGAAAATTGAGGATTAATTAACCCTCGTTATTCGACCATTAGTAAATGTGCTCCCAGGTATTGATTTCTGTTTCTTTATTTATTTAGGTTTTCATTCGGAATCTGCAAATGCTGTCCTGTCGGCAATCAAATCCAATAACTACAAGAAACTGTAGTACACTGCAACAATTTTATAGGAACCCCTTTTGGGGGTCTTTATATAGGGCATAAATTAGAATTTATGTATTTTTCTGTTTGTTTCAATATACAAATTTTCTAATATGAACAAATATGAACAGGGCACACATACAGGGTGTTAATAAAGTCTGTTTTTTTTTTTTTAAACAAACACCAATTTTTCATCGAAAAAAAACCCTAAAATTTTTCGAAATTTATTAAACCCCTACGGTGTCCAAATAAAAAAGTACTCCAAATCAGACCTGCCCAGTTCATGTAGAAGTCAATGACAGATCTTCCTTAGAAGATATCCTATTCTGCGCTGAGTTTCATTCAAAATCCAAAAAAGTTTAGAATTTTTAACAATTTTTTAAAGATTTCCAACACAAGAAAATGTATTGATAAATAGGGGAACATCTGCGTGGATATGGTAGGAGTGGTTTTCAGAAAATAGTGAGAAAATTTAGGATTTTGATAATTAACCCCCACAGTATCCACTTTATTCTCTCCTTTTTTACTTTTATGGTTCTGTTTTTTTTTTTCATTCTGATACTTTTGTCCACTTCTAGTTTACCCTCCACTCACTTTCATACTTTTCTTTGCAATTTCTCTGTACTCTCCTTTTTCAGTCTTTTTTGTTCTGGCTTTCATTTTCTGGTATTTCTGCAATTTTTATCCCATTTTTTGCCATTATTCTATTTTGTGTTTTTTGTATGATCACATCACTTTCACCCACCCTGTCTGATCACCCATTTAAGCTATCTTCAAATGTCTGATACAAATATGTTTGCTTGTGATTCTTTATGAATCGGGAAGGGCATTCTTTGTTGTGAGTTGTGTTTCTGTATTTGTGGGGATGACATGTACTGTGCACATATATACATTTTGAGAAAGACTTTGCCCATGGACAAGCAGATTAAATTAGATTGAGTGTTGAGACACTAGCAATTGTCCGCATTGCTCCATGCTTGTTTTTTTCATTTGTATTTTTTTATTTTCAGATCTTTTAATAAATGACATGGCATTCATGGTTTTAGAGAAAATTAGTTTATTTGTGGTTTCTAAAACCACTAAACTAGAATGTTGAGAAATGGACCTCTAAGATTAGAACTAGTGTCTGGGTCTTACAAGGAAAAAAACATTGTGGCATTAACAGAACACAACAGATTTGTATAAACATCCAGTTGGTATACTTTAGCCTTCCCCCACTTAATTTATGGCTAGGTGGCAGTAATACTCTAGAGGAAGCAATTAACCACTAGGTGTAATTAGGTGGTCCCACCTAGTTATTAATGAACACAATTCACCTGCCTTAACCATGGTTCTGCTTTCTTGCAATGGGAGCATTGTTGTTTAAGCACAGTTTTCAAGAACAGGCATGGAAAGCAGAAATAAATCTCCTACTAACCAAATCAAAGTAGTAGGGACCTTTATGCTACTTTGCCTTTAGGGTTAGAGTTACATGAAGGGTGATGTATACTATTGCTTATAGGTGGTTATTGGGTAAGTGATGAAGGGGATAATTGGCTACTGAGTTAAAAACTGTAAATGTATCAGTATGGGAATTATTAGTATTAAGAGTACACAAGAGTGTGCTTATCTCCAGGTTTCAGGACTCAAAGGGGATCAATAAGATGTTATTTTATAATTTTATAACAGTAACCTTAATAGTACTAGATATTAGATTACAGTTATATATTTTAGATATTAGAACCTGTGAAGAAGCGTGAAGACACACACACCAAGATTATTATTACTATTAATAAATGTACCCAGTACTGTAGAACAGATGGGTGCACTCATAAAATATACAGATTGCTTAAAATTACTTTACAGATGTATAGAGGAGATGGGGGTACAAAAAAGGTAAAGATTGTCAAAAAAATGTCTTGAATAGTAATTCAAGCAAAAAATCATGAAATGCATTGAAGTCTATGGGCGTCAAATTTAAGCAGCATTATATATATTATTATATCTATTTATACAAAATAGACTTTAAAAAGTGAATACATTATACAGGTACGGGACCTGTTATCCGAAATGCTCGGGATTTCGGATACTTGTAACACTTCCTCAGTCTGAAAAGGACAAACAGAATATCAGCATGACAAACACCTTTGTGCAGGAAATAACAGAAGAGACAGAGAAGAAAAATCCTCTTCCAAAACATACGGACTGTTCCATTGCAACCAGTAAACATTTTCATTGGGTAGTAATCTGTAAATCAACAGCAAATTAGGCAAAATATGAAATACCTTGCACGCAAGGAAGATCTATAAATGGATAGATAACAACAAGGTTTCTTATTAGCATTGAATGTGCAATTGCCTTTTCCTTTTCATTAGATATAAAGTGAAGAACGATACAGAGGTCTCTTAATAAACCAGTAGCACTGTACAGAGGACCTCTGTGTCCTAACAGAATTTCTAGCAATTGAATAGCCAAGTCCACAGTTACAGATTGCTGTATACGCCAATAGCTTGTCAGCTAAGTGATACAATGCTAGATGCGGCTATTGTCAATTAGACACAGATTGGGCCAAACCTCTTGAGAAGCAGGCGCAATTAAGTGCAGACAGTGTCATACACATTAAATGCCTTCACAGATGCATCACTACCACTTCAATTCTCTTCATTGCAAATGTATGTTAGCCCTATCTACTGTTTACTGCCTCTCTGTGTCTTTCCATGCCATTTGCCAGCAATACCTGGCCTTCGTACATAGATTTATTATTGAAAAATTAATTATTATATGCTGGATAAAATCACTATTATAAAATTAATATACATTGTTCTTCTTAATTTGGTATTCTTTGGTTATGAAAACTGCCTTGTAGAAGGAAACTTTTTGTAAAATTCCTTTTTCAATGAATTTCTCTGTAACTGGTTCTAGGTAAAGATTTCTGTGCCATGCTATCAGTTGAAAAGGTTATTGGGTAAAACTTTGAATAGGAAGCATAACAAAAGTGGTGTAAAGGTGATACCTTTATTGGCCAATTAAGACGATAACTACAGCAAGCTTTCAAAACATTTCAGTTCCACTTTCAAAGCTAATTACTTGCAAGCAGAGACAGACATTCAAAATAAAATATGAACGAAAAGTGTGGGAATTCAAATTTTTGCAAACTTTAATAGTCTAGAGACAGGACTGAACTTACATCATGAATTATGGCTACCTACATTATGAACTGTAGCTTAAATTACAAAAATATTGCCTCTATGAAGACACAGGGCCAGATTTACATACCGGACGCCCCTAGGCCCGCTGTTGTTGATTGCCCCATCTCCTCCCTTTTATTTGCTCAAATTTTCATCATCGGGACCGGAGCAAAGGGGATTGGTGCCAAGGATATTTAAGAAACTAACGTATCACCTGCTCATCCTCAGTGCTTCTGAACAAATGTGGGTGTGGTTGGGCAGCATGCCACCCATAAAATCCTGCCGCCCTAGACCCGGGCCTTAGTGGCCTCTCAACAAATCCGGGCCTGTGAAGACAATAAAGTATTACAGTAATCTATAATCTGTTTCACACATCGTGCCTAATTCAATTCAGTGAGAAAAAGGTTTATAATGGGAAAAGTCATGGACGAGATTAAATTTGAGATGCAATTCAATTCAGAAAAACGTATCTCGTTGTTTATCACGTCAAAACTCCATTGAAGTCTATGGGAAAAAACTGGAACTGAATTTGGAGAAACATTCTTTCTCCTCAAATTGAATCTCATCTATGAGTTTTCACGTAATAAACCATGAGATAACATTTTCTCTGGCTCATTGGGTCTAGTTTGTGCCTGGTCTTGACATTTCTGCATAACCCACCTCCCCACCTCTGGCCCATGGAATAAAAATGCATTTGGTGCAAGAAAAAAACATCACTATGTTTACTTATGCTTAACGATTTGATCTGAATCATTCCAAGATGACTACTTCTTAGGTGACCAAAAAAACACGTGTTTTTGCAAAACGTAAAAGGATAAATTGTACTGAATCTAAATAGTGATAAACAAAAAGAAAGGACAAGAAAACATGGCATCTTACCTGTCTCCTAGGTGTCCCAGTCTGTCTTAGACTTGTGCTATAGAGTAAAAATCTAATTTTTTGTTATACTGTAAATGATTTTCAAGTATTCAAGCAAGCATGTATAACTCTTTCCTTACCAGACTTCTTATAGAATCAGATTACACTCTATTAAGCAGCAATTAACCCTTTGCAATGCAGGGCACTGAATTCTCTTTGCATATGAAAGATACTGGGAACTGGAATTTACAGTGCAGTGCCTCCACCTAGTGAGCATTGAGGATCACACCTCAGGGGATTTCCACTAGGAAAATAAAACACACAGTTTTCAGTAAACCAATTCATCTTTATATAAAGTTGGATGTAATAATTGTAAATACACAACTAACTCTGCCCTGGAGAACCTGTGTGGGCTATCATACCCCTGGCACAGTCTTTCAATGCCATACATAGTAACATAGTAACATAATAAGTATGGTTGAAAAAAGACACACGTCCATCAAGTTTTTTTTTATTAACTACCTATCTGCCAGTTGATCCAGAGGAAGGCAAACAAAAACCCCATCTGAAGCCTCTCCAATTTGCCTCCTTCCTGACTCCAAAATGGCAATCGGACTAGTCCCTGGATCAACTTGTACTTTGAGCTATTTCCCATAAGCCTGTATTCCCTCACTTGCTAAAAAGCTATCCAACCCCTTCTTCTATCTAATGTATCAGCCTGTACAACTGAGTCAGGGAGAGAATTCCACATCTTCACAGCTCTCACTGTAAAAAACCCCTTCCGAATATTTAGGCGGAACATCTTTTCTTCTAATCGGAATGGGTGACCTTGTGTCAGCTGGAAAGACCTACTGGTAAATAAAGCATTAGAGAGATTATTATATGATCCCCTTATATATTTATACATCGTTATCATATCACCCCTTAAGCGCCTATTCTTCAGTGTAAACATCCCCAATTTGGCCAGTCTTTCCTCATAGCTAGGATTTTCAATACCTTTTACCAGCTTAGTTGACCTTCTCTGTACCCTCTCTAATACAATAATGTCCTGTTGATGGAGTGATGGAGACCAAAACTGTACGGCATATTCTAGATGGGGCCTTACAAGTGCTCTATGCCCCTTTTAATACAGCTCAAGACCTTATGCTGCCGACTGGCATTGCTTGCTACAGCCAAGTTTATCATCTACAAGGACTCCAAGGTCCTTTTCCATAATGAATTTGCCTAGTCCCATTAAGGGTATAAGTGGCTTGGATATTTTTACATCCCAGGTGAATGACCTTACATTTATCAACATTGAATCTCATTTGTCACTTATCTGCCCAGATTGCCAGTTTGTCAAGATCATGTTGCAAGGATGCCACATCCTGGATGGAATTAATTGGGCTTGATAATTTTGTGTCATCTGCAAACACTGATACATTACTTACAACACCCTCCCCTAATTCATTGATGAACAAGTTAAATAAAAGTGGACCCAATAATGAGCCATGGGGGACCCCACTAAGAACCTTACTCCAAGTAGAGAATGTCCCATTAACAACCACCCTCTGTACCCGATCCTGTAGCCAGTTTCCTATCCACGTGCAAACGACTTCATTAAGCCCAACAGACCTTCGTTTAGAAAGCAGTCGTTTGTGGGGCACAGTATCAAATGCTTTGGCAAAATCCAAATAGATCACATCTACTGCCCCCCCACTGTCCAGAATCTTACTTACCACATCATAAAATGCAAAATAAATTTGTCTGATATGACCTATCCTTCATAAAGCCATGCTGATTGTTGCTCATAATGCCATTCATTAGGACAAAATTTTGAATGTGATCCCTTAACAAGCCTTTAAATAATTCACCCACCACAGATGTCAAGCTTACTGGCCTATAATTGCCAGGCTGAGATCATAATCCCTTTTTAAATATTGGAATAACATCAGCTTTTCTCCAATCCATAGGCACCATATCAGATGACAGTGAATCTGAGAAAATCAGAAATAAGAGACATCTCAGAGAAATTCCTCGGTAGTTTCGAGACATTTCCTTGAATGCGGCAATGGAGACATAAAATATCTGGATATTCAGGGTATAGAAAAAATTGAGCCTGCGTATAGAGGAGGGAATCTAATGGAGAAACTTCTCCATAGGGAAGCTTTTTGGATCTTCACACTAGGGACTCGACAGCCTACAGGTCTTAATTTCAGATTTGATATAGCCTGCCACGTTTAGGCTCTTGACTACCCTAGTGTGAGTCCTACCCCTCCCCCCCCCTCTTTTTTCTTTTTTCTTAACATTTCCTCTGAACACTTCATTACCATTTTGAACTTTGAACTTTTCATTTCGATTTTCAGTTTAATTTAATTTTATTTTTATTTTTATATGTTTATTTGCTTAAATTCTTGATTATTCCTTAAGTATGTCTTATTTCTTGATATTATAAGCCTTTAAAACTGATTCTTTGAAAAGCTACGTTTAATTATAGATACATATCATGCTGGCAACCTAGATCGCTACGCTTTCAATTTTTTTAGCTACAACTTCAGTTTTGATCTACATTGTTTCCTTAGTTTTTCCTTAGTTATCCTCGTTAAGTTGTTTCCATCTGAGTAAAATTCATTGACTATATAGAACCGCACAGAGCTTTGGCTTAAAATGTTTGCCGAAAATAAATAAGAGTTATTAAAAAGAATTTTAATTGATTAAATATGCTCTGAAATCCTATGGATTTATTATATATATATTTAAAAAGAGAAAAAGACAGAAAATGATTTGAGCGTGAAGCAATCTAATTCTTTGGTTTTCAACAGAATTGATTAATATACTACACTATTATTATATTATTATATATTTATTTCTCTTAGGTTCTATTGTTTTGATGAGCTTTGTTTCAACAACATTTTTTTCCTTATAATATAAAGGTTTTAATATTATTTGTTTAAAAACGGCATTTTAAGGTGTACCACAGCTTTGAATGAGTTAATATCAGGAGTTTCCAATGAACGCTAAATACAGGCTTTGATTGAATTACTAGCGTAGGATGATGTCATTTCCTTAAAACTCCTTTAAAAAGCCGTTAGAAGTTTCTGTGAAATTATGCCTATGACTACGTATCGCTTAGATACGAAACGCGTCAGGATGCTATGGTTTTAATGTACTTTGAAATAAAGCAATAACTTTTACTTACTACAAGAGGTTTCCGGAGTGCTTGCTGACTTTTTCCTAAACTCTACAAGTCCCACGCTCATGCAGAGCAGATTAACACAGTTCTGTTCAATGTCCCTTCCACAAGTCCCCAGGTAGTACTACTGGCCCCATTGTTCCTTTCCCTCCCATGTGGTAGTTACACAAACAAGACCTGTCCTCACACCTGGGACACACAAGGATTTCAAAAAGCATTCAATAGCTGAACTAGACACAGGGTAACCTCTCCCTTTAGACTGAAAACTCAACGATATCCAGCTGAGCACACACACACAGTCTCTCTGTTACTGCAGCTCCTTTACTCACGCGCTGCACTTTCACACTTCACAGATCTGCCTCTGGCTGGCTGCCGCAGCAGGGTCTCCCTTTTAAGCTGCCTCTGTAACCCTGTGCATGTGGCTCAAAAGCAAGGCACTCTCCTGGGTCCTCCTCCTCTCCTAGAGGTGCAATGGGGCTTCCAGCCAATTGAATTGCTCTTCAGCCTAGATGATGGACTAGATGATGTCACAGACAGGAAAAACAGTGGAAAGACTTGTCCGATCCCCTACACATGTAAGAAAGGTTAGCATTTTATATAATTTGCCTCACTCCGAGTAACTTATTTTTCTTTGTAACAATGCAAAAGATTTTCATTCCCCAAAGGACCAAGAAGGCCAAGCTCACAACCCAGGAGGCAAATCTAAACATTAGTCAGAGCCTTGACAAAATTGGACAAGCCCTCATCTATTCGACTTGGGTAAATCCATTATATTTGCAGTATTTGTAGATATCACTTTTTCTGTACTTTTAAGATTCCACATGTAATATGAACTAGAAAAACTAATATGATTCTGATCAGACAAGTAGTACCAGATAAAAGAAAAAAATGGTTATTTTGGCAAGCAATGGGTTCCTTCTTGGTATCCTCTCATATACTCTCTTGTTTTAAAGTCATTCTTGGGAGATATCAATGGAATTCCTAGGGGTTTACAAATGTTCTTTTGCCACTTTATCTGTCTAGTTGTAAATGTTTAATTGCATATGTTCACAGACAAAACTTGCTTTAAGGCTTTATTACTACCCTTTAATGACACTTCAGCTCCGCAATGAACTATTTAAGGTGATCAGAGCAATATATACAAGCATAAGTCTGATTTGTACTATTTAAACTGCCAATACAGCACATAAGGGGAAAAATTGCTTTGTGCAATGTCACAAGTACGCATTCCCAAATAGCTCACATCATTTTAGCTGAAGGATACAGCTGTTCCCAGGCCTGTTAGGAAAAAGCTGTACTTGAGTTTAATACAAACATGTTTTCATCACATACTTGGCAATTAGTTTGACAGCAACTGGTATATCTAACAAAAATAATTATGGCTGTTATAAAAACATTAAATTAATCTCAATCTTAAGGGGTGTATTTGTCTAATCTCAATTGCAAATAGTTTGGCTTGGGGAGGTGAAGTTTTACACTGATGTGATTGCAAAAAAATATTTTGTCTTGAGTTTCTTACCAGGTTTTTCTAGTGGATGTTTCACATAAATCTCATTTCTTTATGATTTTAAAATATAAATGCTAGTGCAAACTAATCAATCATACCCCTTGGTACTGGAATTAAAGATAGTATGTTGAACCTGGTAAATTATTTTGGGGGGTAAACATCAAGAAAAGAAACTGAGAAACTTAAAAATAAAACATCAAATCTGAATTTGGGGTTCCTCTGGGATTCATGGCAGCTTTAATGATTATCATATTTATTAACTCTTCCCTGACATGAAAATGTTTTTACCAGTTTATAAGAAAGGCTATTGTTGGATGACTTATTTAAAATCCATTGCCAGACCCGGATTTGCAGCAAGGCCGCATAAGCCCGGACCTAGGGCAGCAAAAAATAGGGACGGCATGCCGCCAAGCCGCATTATGGGGACGTTCGCGTCCCGTTCAACTACACCAGCTGCGCCGGCGTTTTTTTGTCGCGCGCTGGGAAGGCGGGCGCTAGGACCACGCGGCCGCCTGGTGGGACCGCGCGGCCGCCTGGTGGGACCGCGCGGCCGCCTGGTCGGACCACGCTTCCTAGGGGCGGCCGGAAAAGAAATCCACCGCTGTCCATTGCAGTTTAGGGAATTTTGCAACGTAATGCCATTTTCCTTTTCAGCTGCTACTTGTACATCTCCTGGGATCATTAACAAAAGTACATTCTGATGTTGTTATAATAAGATATTAAATTGTTTTTATCATTTCACAGTTTTCTAGTGTTAGAATCTTGTCCAGAACCAATCTGCTTCACTTTCACTTCACATTTGGAGTTCTCCGGACATGCCACTCTTGTACAAAAAGGGGGACTAATGTAATTAGACATATATAGTTTTATCCAAATTAGTGAAACATTCCAATGTTGTCATCAAGGAACCTGTCTGACCCAGCCTGAAATATTTATGCCAATGGTCTTGAGTATCATACCCCAAAAGGTGGTGTACTTTGTTAATGAATGAGTTTATGGCAGGTCAGTGTGTGCTTCAGGGTAATAGGGTGTGACTGGGGAGTATTGATGCATAGTTAAGGAATTGTCTAACTAAGATACCATTTTTTTTTATTTGGGGCCCAATCCTACTTGAAAGGATACATCTTCCAGGGAGCCTGGGCAGCAGCTGCCTAATAACCCCAATCCCCTGGGAGGTGGGGCTTCAGAATGTCAGCTCTGCTGGCTTGGGTGCAGACCCAGGACATAAAAATTAAAGCTTTAGCGTACTTATATACATGCTTATTTTCCCTCAAGCATTGTTTACCCTTTAACATTCGCTTGACCTCTTAAAGGGGACCGGTCACCTGACATAAATTATTCCAAATCCTATTTTATCATGTTAGTCAAGCAAAATGAACTTTAATTGCACTATTTAAATTATTTGAATCTTGTTTCCTTCAGTCTGGGAATTCATAATTATAGCAAGCAAGACAGGAGCCATTTTGTGGACACTGTTATTAAGACAAGCCTTGTATCATCCCAGAATCTTGTTTGTGCACCAGAATGGGGGGGCCCAATGTCCATCCCCATGCCCTGGCTACACAATTAAATGTTAAAGAGAACAGGGGAATGTGGGGAGTGCAAAGACATCTAGTAAGTGCTGAATGGGAAGTGAAATTCATTAAGGCATAGAGGAGGGGCAGACAATATTTGATTGACAGCTGAGATTTTTAAACGATTTTTAAACAGCTATGAATGCTTTAATAAAAAAAAGAATTTGGATTTCATGTTTAATTTGAAAATTACTTTTAATATTCAGCTGTTATGTCTGGGTGACAGGTCACCTTTAACATGTCAACAGTGCATCCAATGACCAGAGTGCTGAAAATCCTGCTAAGAGATCATCACTTCAGCCCCTCTGTGCCTTGTGTTTTTTTTCTATAAAGCTCTCTGTCCTTTTATAGTGAAGAAAGCAAAATGAGCTCATCAATGCTATATTATTGACTAGCACAGCATGAGTCAAATAATGTTGCTAATTGGTACCTGCTTATTGCCTTATCTTATACTACTTACTGCTCATTCAGTTGCATGTTAGACAAATTACAATTAAAAGCAAGGTAATGTCTCGTGGGTAATTGCAGGCCCTTTATAATCCAATTCCTAAACTCTGTCATGGCTGAAAGAGTCAATATTGTATGTAGCAGCTGTTTCCGAGCAGATATTGACAGAATAGGATAAAAAAAATTATATAAAAGCACAATGCCAAGTGTTTCTGATTACATTGGAATCATATTTATTATTAATACCATATTCTTTCTTGGGCATAGTTAAGAGGCATAAGGTCAGCTTTTGGGTGGGGGGACTGTTTTATATGAGCAAGTCAACATTTTAGAGATGGTAATTGAGAAATGGGTGGAGAGGAGTGGGAATTCATTCTGTCAGATTGTAACTAGACAGACTGTGCTGTGTAGTGAGTAGAACAGACGAGCTGCCAATCTGAAACTCAACACAACCAGGACCTGGCTGCCGGTTCTGAAGGCTACTTATTTAAAGGGGGGGGGGGGGTTGTCAGAAAATGTTGTTTTGTTTGTTCCATTGTGCTATTCCAAGCACTTTGCTAAAATCCTCCAATTATTTGTATTCATTTGCTTATTTCTGCTGTTATCAACTTTTTCCCTTCACTCCTCTTTGCTTTGCATATTCACCATATAAATGAGCTGCTTCCTATTCATGCAACTCCGCTGATCAGGACTTTACAGCAATTCCCTTCCCCAAAGTCAGCATGACCTTTTTATTATTTATCTTATTATTTTATTGACTTTTTTATATGCAAAATATGATTTCCACTCCTCTCTGTGTATTAGATGTATTGCTCTGAAGCATACAAACACAGAGAAACGGTATTACAACAAGCAAGTCTGATACTGCAGCTTAGCAATTCTGCAAGGGGAGCAGGAGAAAATTGTCCAAACCAGCAGCAGACGGGTTTCAAGGAAAATTATACCCCCAAAATGAATATTTAAGCAATTGATAGTTAATGTTGTATTAGGAATTAGTAACACCAAAAAAGTGTATCAAAGTAATTAAAATCTAGAGGTAGATTTATCAAGGGTTGAATTGAAAATTTAAGTTTTTAAATTTGAATTTCGAGTTTATTATGGTGTAATTCGACTAGGGAATAGTCCAAATTCGATTTGAGTTTAAAAAAAAAGAAATTCGAATTTCAAAATTTATCATGTACTGTCCTTTTAAGAATGTGAATTTGATTATTCGCCATCAAAAACCTGCCGAATTGGTGTTTTTTAAAAAAAACTTGAATCGAAATTCAATCAAATTCAAATTCGAAGCTGCCAGTAGTTTCCTATCTCGCCCTTTACATCTCTTGCCTTGAACAACCATTTCATGATGGTCTGTGTGCTGCCTCAGAGATCACCTGACCAGAAATACTCAAGCTCTAACTGTAACAGGAAGAAGTGTGGAAGCAAAAGACAGAACTTTGTTTGTTAGGGATGTAGCGAACTGTTCGCCGGCGAACTAGTTCGCGCGAACTTCGACTGTTCGCGTCCGCCGAATGTTCGCGAACGTCGCGCGACGTTCGCCAATTGGTGTTCGCGTTCGATTCGAAGTAAAATTTCGTTCGACCATTCGACCGTTCGATCGCTAAAATCGAACGATTTCCATTCGTTCGAACGATTATAAGCATTCGATTGAATTAAAATCATTCGATCGAATAGCTTCGATCGTTCGATTCGAACGAAAATCCTTCGATCGTACGAATAAAATCCTTCGATCGTTCGATCGAACGATTTTATCGAGCGTTCGAAGTTCGCGAACTGTTCGCGAACTGTTCGCTTTTTTGCCGGTGTTCGCGAACGGCGTTCGCGAACACATTAACGGCAGTTCGCTACATCCCTAGTTAATTGGCTCATGTGACCTAACATGCATGTTCGCCTTGATAGGTTTGTGTCCTTAGTTCTTAAAATGTTCTATTTAGGATTACTTAATGGCACCTACTACTAAAAAAGTATATTATTATAATAATGGTGTAGGGACCCATAGATTTAATATGCCCCTATGGCTTTAAATCCCTACCCTTCCTCCTTTTCCCTAGTTGCTGGACAAAAGCCCATGTATCTAGTTATATTTACATAATCCAGTGTTATTGGCCAAGAGGTGTAATGACCACTTCCTGCCACACTTCAATATAGTGTTTGGAAAGGGGTGGATCTTCCTCTTTGGCTGCTGATATTCTAGCCATCTGGATGTGCCCATTGAGCCTGAGTACACCAAGGCCCAGTAAAGCCATTGCCCAACATTTTTTACCCGTGAGCCACAATCAAATGTAAATAAATTTTGAAGAGCAACATAAGCATGCAGAGAGTTCCTGGGGTGCCAATTAAGGGCTGTGATTGGCTATTGGTAGCCCCTATGTGGACTGGCAGCCTACAGGAGGTTCTGTCAGTACACCTGTTTTTTATTTGCCTTCAAGCCAGGAATTCAAAAATAAGCACATGCTTTGAGGTCACGAGAGCAACATCCAAGGGGTTGGAGAGCAACATGTTGCTCCCGAGTCACTGGTTGGGGATCACTGCCCTAGAGGAACCTGAACATCTAGTGTCTGAGTCGAGGACCCGGGAACCCCGTGAACGAGGTTAGCTGGAATCAGGTTAGATCTGTTATAGACTCTCTAGGAGAGTGAGATAGACGGTACAGAGAGCAAGAGCAGCTTTGTGCTCCATCAAGGATTGTAGCAGGGAGTATCTTCCCAAGGCTCCTAGATTGCCTTAAAGGAAAACTATACCCCCCAAACAATGTAGGTCTCTATAAAAAGATATTGCATAAAACAGCTCATATGTAAAACCCTGCTTCATGTAAATAAACCATTTTCATAATAATATACTTTTCTAGTAGTATGTGCCATTGGGTAACCATAAAGAGAAAATTTGGGATCGTAGGATTCACTGTACTCACAAATATACCAACAAACCATACATGTTAGGTCACATGAGCCAATTAACAGACAGAGTTGTGTCTTTTGCTTCCTCACTTCTTCCTGTTACAGTTAGTGTTGTAGTATTTCTGGTCAGGTGATCTCTGAGGCAGCACAGAGACCATCACGAAATGGTGGCTCAAGGCAAGAGATGTAAAAGGGCAAGATTTACTTAAATATATATTCCAGTTTGGTAAGATTTTTTAATATGCCACTTAATATTATATAAACTATCTGTTGCTTAAGTGTTCATTTTGAGGGTATAGTTTTCCTTTAAGTAAAGGGACCACAGTGGATAGGGTGTCAGGCTGACCACTCCACTGGGTGGGATCCGGACCACTTCAAGGTATATCTGCTGGGTATTACTAATACTGCTTGACTACAACGCCTTATGGGAGTCACATTCCTCAGCTGTGTCATCCACCTGTTCTAGCCTATGATTTTACATCTGTCTATACCTCATGACTGTAGGTAAACCTGAGGATATTTGTCTTGTACAAATAAACTTTGTTGCTCCTTTGTTTCACCATAAGAACCTCCTGGCGTCCATCATTTATATATTTTACTGCACAGTACACTGAGAGTTGTAGTTCTACTAAACCCTTACTGAATCTTCAACTGAAGTGTTGAGTCACATGTAACCCATGCTCCTATCACTAGCTGGACATTAACCCTTTTTGGTCTGCCTAGTCAAATTAGCGTTACAATGGTTTATTGACATGAAGCAGGGTTTTACATATGAGCTGTTTTATGCAATATATGTTTTATAGAGACCTACATTGTTCAGGGATATAGTTTTCTTTTAACACCTTATAATAAAGTATGTTTGCTTTTGCCTGAAGCATATTATATACAGTAATGTGGTTCTGAAAGTGAGTTCCTTACCTTACTGCTTTAGCCCTTTCATGACAATGCTTCATGCAACTCGTAGTCATTCCACAACTGACAGGTTGTTAACGACATGGCCAACAATGTATAATTTACATGTTTGGCAAGAAAAGCGTAAAATGTTATTGACACTTTTTGAGAGAATCTGTTTCCTGGTACACATCTTTCTATTTACTCATTTTTTTAAAAACGTAAAATATTTTAATCAATATTTTTTCTATGGCCGGAAGTCTATATATACTGTATGCTTTGCTTGTCTGTGAATTGCAACTGCATTTACAAATAACTTTAAATGTTTAGTAATATATATTGGAAAGTGACTTAAAAAATATATATATTTTTCAATTATTCAAAGATAAAAACATTTGAGGGATCATTTACATTTCCCCATGCAGTGTGCAAAGCCTAAAATAAAGGGCTTTTTTTGCTATTTTCCCAATGTGCCTCTGCACTGTGTGCTCTTACCTGGTCAGTTACATAATAATAATACTATACAAAATGTTGCTTCATACAATTTTTCAATATGACGGACCCCTGGTTCTGACCAAAATCCATGAAGTATGGATGCCGGTCAGTTTGGAATTGGACATTTTAGAAAATCTGGTGATGCACCATTAAGAGGAGGAGAATGATTTCCAGAGCATACTTTCAGCTTTTAGAAGTAATTGTTGCAAAATTGAGGAATAATGAGATACCACGATTTAGTAAAATATAATCTCCGTGCCACAGCAATGCCTGTCATTATACTGCCCATTAGTGTTTTAAATCTATAAACATAATAACATAGTAAGTAACATAGTAAGTTAGGTTGAAAAAAGACACACTCTCATCAAGTTCAACCTTCAACTCAATTTTAACCTGCCTAACTGCTAGCTGATCTGGAGGAAGACAAAAAAACACATTTAAAGCCTTTCCAATTTGTCTCAGAGGGGGGAAAAATTCCTTACTCGCTCCAAAATCGCAATCGGACTAGTCCCTGGATCAACTTGTACTATGAGCTATCTTCCATAACCCTTTATTCCCTCACTTGCTAAAAAGCTATCCAACCCCTTCTTAAAGCTATCTAATGTATCAGCCTGTACAACTGATTCAGGGAGAGAATTCCACATCTTCACAGCTCTCACTGTAAAAAACCCCTTCCAAATATTTAGGTCAGAACCTCTTTTCTTCTAATCTGAATGGGTGACCTTGTGTCAGCTGGAAAGACCTACCGGTAAATAAAGCATTAGAGAGATTATTATATGATCCCCTTATATATTTACACATAGTTATATCACTCTATAAGTGATATCACTCTATCCAGCGTGAGCATTCCCAATTTTGCCAGTCTTTCCTCATAGTTAAGATTTTCCATACCTTTTACCAGCTTTGTTGCCCTCCTCTGTACCCTCTCTAATCCAGTAATGTCCTGTTTGAGCTCCGGAGACCAAAACTGTACGGCATATTCTAGATGGGGCCTTACCAGTGCTCTATACAGTGGAAGAATGATCGCTTACTGCCATGAATCAATGCCCCTTTTAATACAGCTCAAGACCTTATTTGCCCTTGATGCTGCTGCCTGGCATTGCTTGCTACAGCCAAGTTTATTATCTACAAGGACATCAAGGTCCATAATGGATTTGCCTCCCCTAGTGCAGTCCCATTAAGGGTATACAGTATATGTATATTTTTACATCCCAGCTGCATGACTTTACATTTATCAACATTGAATCTCATTTGCCACTTTGCTGCCCAGATTGCCAGTTTGTCAAGATCCTGTTACAAGGATACCACATTCTGGATGGAATTAATTGGACTCGATAGTTTTGTGTCATCTGTAAACACTGATACATTACTTACAATACCCTCCCCAAGTCATTAATGAACAAGTTAAATAAAAGTGGACCCAATACTGAGCCCTGAGGGACCCCACTAAGAACCTTACTCCAAGTAGAGGATGTCCCATTAACAACCACCCTCTGTACCCGATCATGTAGCCAGTTTCCTATCTATGTGCAAATTACTTTATTAAGCCCAACAGACTTTAGTTTAGAAAGCAATCGTTTGTGGGGCACTGTATCAAAGTTTTTGCAAAATCCAAATAGATCTACTGCTCCCCCACTGTCAAGCATTTTACTTAATTTATCATAAAAAGCAATCAATTCTTTCTGACATGACCTATCCTTCATAAAGCCATGTTGATTGCTGCTCATAATTCCATTCATTAGGACAACATTTTGAATGTGATCCCTTAACAAGCTTTCAAATAATTTGCCCACCACAGATGTAAAACTTACTGGCCTATAAATTCCATGCTTAGATCGTATTCCCTTTTTAAATATTGGAATGACATCAACTTTTTTCCAATCCATAGGTACCATACCAGATAAAGACAAATATGAGAAAATCAGAAATAAGGGCTGGTCTAAAACTGAACTAAGAACCCGCGGGTGTATGCCATCTGGCCCCAGCACCTTGTTTACATTCATTTTTTAAAGCTTTATGAATCATATACTGGGTCAGCCACTGACTAGATTGAGCTGAGCCATCACTGCAGCTATGAAGTAAGCCTGGGAACTCTGACTCCTCTATTGTATACACTGAAGAAAAGAACTGATTTAGCACCTTTTCTGCATCTGTTACAACCATATTGGTACCATTATTTTAAAGAACAACACTCTCAACCCGCATCTTTTTACTATTAATATATTTGAAACACTTTTTGGGGTTAGTCTTAGCCTCAGCCTCAATGCGCTCCTCATTTCCTTTCTTTGCCTTCCAGATTGCTGTTTTACAGCATTAATTACAGTGTTTAAATTCATTAAATGCATCTTCCTCCCTAACAGACTCATAGTTTTTAAATGCCTTTCTCGTCTTTCCTATTAACTTCTTTACTTCCATATTAAGCCACACAGGGTGATTCTTAGTGCTTCTACATTTACTCCTTAAGGGAATAAATTGAGAACAGTAATGATTTAATATTATTTTAAATGATAACCATTTCTGTTCTGTGTTTTTAACTGAAAACATAATGCCCCAATATATGCTCTGAAGGGCAGCCCTCAAGGCTTTAGTGTGATTCAGTAGTATAACCATGTTGTATTTACCCATAAATCTGTAGCACTAGTTAGAGAACAACTAGCGTTTAAGCCTTAGCTAATCAGTATATACTTATAAGAATTTCCTTGTCCTAAATGGCTAAATGGCAGGTAGAAGAAATATACTGTAGGTAGCCATACCATGAATGGTCCCATTAATCCGATCTCTCAGACTCAGATTGACCAATGTTTAATGATTTTCTCTTGTAATATATTTCTCCAGTTAAGTGCCAAATTTGTCACCAGCTTTGTGATTCCCCTCACTGTATCAATAGAGCTGATCAAGAATGGACAAGCTACGATTTTTAAATATGGTGGTATTTAGAAGTCCAACACTTTAGAGTAAATTACAATGGACTGGGGGCATTGTAATCTTTCTATGAGCTGCTGTACATCTGTTTCACTTTATAAAAGTAAAGATGGAAGCACTCCATTACCAAGTTGTAGCAGGGGTTATACCAATTTTGTGTCTTAACACTGGTTTGCCTACCAGAAAAGGCTTTTTTTCTTCAAAAAATATTTTTTAA
The DNA here is from genome assembly GCA_038501925.1 of Xenopus petersii. Lineage (NCBI taxonomy): Eukaryota > Metazoa > Chordata > Amphibia > Anura > Pipidae > Xenopus > Xenopus petersii. The sequence goes on from CM076685.1 coordinate 81,720,749, forward strand.
AAGGTTGAGTTTAAGCTTATTGCACAGATCACTTGGTGCATAACTACAAAAAAGCAGCCTTTAAGTTTTCTTCACTCCTGCTAAGCTGGGCCAGGGAACACTGCAACTCTGGTGATGAGTTTTATATGGTTTTCTATTTTATTTTTCCCCAGCCAGTGTCTCCTGTGATTGATGACAACCCTATACTCCCAACCCCCGAGAGTAATGGCCTGGTCAAGCTAAATATTTAACACACCTCCATAATTACACCTATTTCTGGGAATTTTTCTTTAATTTGGTAACCTTAGACTTAAAATGGCCATATGTTGAAAGTGGATGTTTCCCAAATATTTCCTCCTTGAGGTGAGTGAAATCAGATTGAGAATGAGATTATTGTCTGGCCATTGGGCCAAAAGATCTGATCACAATGACAGAGAGACAGGCCAATAGGACAGGATGTGCATCAACGAGCCAATGTGGTTCTTGTTGCAATGGGATTTTTAAACATTCCTGATTTTCAACCAGATATCAGTAGGGTAGGCCCATTGGAGGGCCCCATACATTGGCTGATAAGTTTTAGATATAGAGATTTTTGGAACAGTTTCCAAAAATACAGTTTTCCATACAGTTTTGAGGGGAAAACACAGTTGGGGGTGCATTGCTGGTGCAGGGGGGTAACAAAGTTGGAAAGTGCCCATCCAGGCCTTAAAAATGCAATGATGGTTTGAGGTAGGTTTGGTAGATGATTTTAAATTGTATCATCTTTTCTCTATTACGTTTCAGATATTGTGTTAAGACAATCCCCAATTTCTTCCCTGTCATACCTCACTTGCCTCCCACCTTCGCTTAACCCAATAAGTTCTCAAAAATGCTGAGTTCATTGACATCTCTTCTGTTATATAATAGCCTTATCTTTATTGTTAATCACTACTTTAGTTAAACCTCTTATTCTGCCATGGCTTAAAAGGGCATTGATTCTTTGTGTTCTAGAATACAAAAAAATAAAATACTATAAAACTACCAGGCATACAAAAAGAATCATTTGTTTGTAAAAAAAAAAAAAAAACATTATATCAAATGTAGTAACTTGCTGTCAGTATAAGATCTGTCTTCCATTCTGTAGAAAAATCTTCTACCCTAGGAAGCACAGGTGAGAGGTTTATGGTGCCTTAAACAATCAGTATTATAAACAGCACAGGTGACTATGAGGAAATCCATTTAATTTGTGCCTTATACCCCTTTTTCCTTTTAGATTGTAAGCACTGTTGAGCAGAGCCCTCTTTACCTTTTGTATTGGTTATTGGTCATATTTTTGTAAGTGATCCTGTATGCTCAATGTATACACCCATCTATTGTACAGTGCTGCAGCATTTGTTGCCACTTTATAAATACATGTTATTAATAATAATAATAATAATAATAATAATAATAATCAGTTGATAAAGGATTCCTTTTTTCAAGTTTAAATAAGATGTGTAAAGCATACTGCAGCCATAAATACACAAGTTAAATATATATATATATATCAAATAGTGAATGCTGCCTTTTTATATATATTTGTCCCTTTATTTTTCTCAGGATATGATTAAAACTGTTTGGCATGAACCATTGATTTATTTTTCTTTAAAATGAAATACTCATTAGCTCCTCATAGAAACAACAGTTAAGCAAGCTTTTGATGATTATTCACTTTACTTAACACATATCTCACAGCCAGTGCTTTTCACATCTACATCTGGGCCAAAAGCAGAGAAATGGCTTTGCTATTAGCAGCTCATTTGCACTTTAAAATGTGAACAACAATGAATCTTAATTGCCTCATCACCGCAAGCTTACAAAGTATTGTGTTAAAGGTAGTTAAGGAGATATTCCGGCTTTGATTGAAGATTCCCAGAGATATTGAAGATAGAATCTTATTGTTTCCAATAATCAAGGTCATTGTTTATTCTCAGGTGAAACTAAATAAGCGTTGTATTAGACAAACTAGTCAATTATGCTGGTCAATAAAAGCCAATAAAAACCTGTCAAAAATTAGGCTGATATTAACAGAACAGTTTTTAAAATCCCATCGGAGTGAGTACCACATTGGCTTATTTGTGTGTTCCTGACACCAACTGCCCGTATCTCCTTTGTTGTGATCCAATTGTTGCTTCCTAGGTCCTAATGATCTGATCAACCCAAAATCAGGGAAAGATCTGCTCTAATTTGCAACCTTGCCAAATGAGCAGATCTTCAACTGTATGGCCAGCTTTATTTTCAATAGATGCACATATTAGCGCCATGCACGCTTTCTTTAAAATAGAAATATCAGATATACCCCACTGCTGCTATACTCTCAAAAAACATAAATAGACAAAATACTTTGCTAATTAGTAAAGATAATTGAACTCTAGGGGATTACTGAACAGCAGCAACTCCCCCCAAACATATATTGCTCTGTATTTAGGAGCAATAAGGACTATGGCACACTGTGTATTTCAACTGTGCTGGCCAAATGCTCTTTGCAGCCAGCAGCTCCTTCCTGTTCAAATTAAAGCAGAATAAAAACCACAGATCAACTATAGGTTTTCTGTAAAGTCCTCTTTCCCTCTCCCAATGCAACTAGGACACCCCCAGAAAGCCCTTGCTTCCCCATACTAATGTTGGTCAACATGTAGTGGTTGTAAGCTTTGAGGTCAAAGGGGTTGCTAACCTTTAAGTTAACTTTTAGTATGTTATAGAATGGCTAATTCTAAGGAACATTTTAATAGGTCTTTTTTTTTTTACAGTCTATGAATTATTTGCCTTCTTCTTCTTCTGACTCTATCCAGGTTTCAAATGGGGGTCGCTGCCCCCATCTAAAAAAAAACAAATTCTCTGTAAGGCTACATATTTATTGTTATTGCTACTTTTTATTACTCACCTTTCTATTCATATTCTCAGAGTACATCTCATAGTAAATGTTAATTTAAATGTGAAAAACTCCTTTAAATCATCATTCCAGAACACCACTTTAAATAAAGTGTGTTTGAAGTTCTTCACTGAAATCTGGAGAACAATTTACACAAGGCTGAAGATGGTGTAAGTTTTTTGGACTTATTAAAACCATTTAGCTGGAGTAAATAACATCAGATTCAGAGAATCCGATGTTATTTCCCTGAAACTATAAGGTCAGTGAGGTATTAAGATTTCTGCATTGAGAGTATTTTTAATATCTGGTACCTCTTCCTATTATAATGTATGAAAACCATATTGACTATGGTTAACCACATTGTGAAGAAAATGTTAACCCAAGAGAAAGCTGTGGTCTGCCATAGGCTGCACATTTCCCTTGTGCTATAATGGGAAGTGGCCACCAGTACTTTACTGTGTCTTGATTGCCATGATAATTGTGATCAACCTGATTATTATTTCGCCGATTCAAAGAGCATAAATCCCTTTTGTATGTAGGCTTTTGCTCAATGTACCTATGATGCTGTGCTCTTTTGGTAATTTCCGGCTCATAGTTTATTGAACTGTTGCTCAGTGTACGAATTGAATTTATTCATTAAAGCTACTATCCATAAACACTCTTTACACTTCTGTATAGTTGCACTAAGCACAATTGCATCCATAGAGTCAAACTTCAGAATTAACAGATAAATATCAACTGGGTTGTAGCAGTGCCAAGCCTAGCCACAGACACCCTAGGTAACTCGGCAGGCGACCTTGCCCCCCTCTTATTTAGCATGAACGAGTGCAGTTGTGCCCCAGACAAATGCCTCTTCTGCCTACCTCTAGTTCTGGGCTTGGGTTGCAGAATGAAACAGTAGGTCAAGTGGGGCAAAATGTTATGGTGACTTCTGCTGATGGCCTGAGAACAACCATAGTCAGCAGAATATATATCACAGTCAATTTCTCATCTGAAATTTGGTATACTAGCTGCCGTACTGCCTTGTATCCTGCAAAGCCAAAGTATTTGTACATCACCAGGGGTCATTCTTGCTAGGAGGATACAATGAGCTACCACAAATATAGACTGGGTAGATGGGTCATATATCTGTTTTTTCATGAAAATAGATTTAAACAAAGCTTTGGTCATGCTAGGCGATAGCTTGTTCAAAAGTGATTCCTTTTCATACTTAAGGTGATACTGTCATATTTTTTATGGTGTTGTTTTATTTCTAATTTACATTACATACATTAAAAATAATTCACTCTACCATATAAAATTTCAGAAAGAGCCAGCACTCCATATTTATTATGGACTGCTTTCAGGCAGGCAATTGTTTTTCCTACTCAGTGTAACTGGAGGAGTCGCAGTGGAAATTTGGATTTTTGCTACTGAGTGCTATTCTCTACCAAGGAGCTGTAATTGAGTGTCAGGAAGATGTTATCTGTCTATCTTCTCATTGTTCCATTGTTAAAGCTGGGCAGGAAAAGGAGGGGGAGTTTATCAGAACACAAGTCACATGACTGGGGGCACCTAGGAAACTGACAATGTGTCTAGCTCCATGTCAAGTTTCAAAATGAAATCTAAAAAAATCTGTTAGTTTGTTTGAAAAATTAATTTCAGTGCAGAATTCTGCTGAAACAGCACTATTAACTGGTGGGGTTTTGCCATGACAGTATCCCTATAAGTATATTATCTACAGTGGCTGTGCATGTTTTGGGTTAAGAATCCCACTGGAGCCACACTGCTACATGTTGCCACAATTCTTTATGGAAGTGGGCAATTAGAGATATTTTGACAGTATGGTTTTAATTGGAATTGGAGATAGACTCCTGATTGCCTTATTTTCATTGCTTACTTGCCCCTACAGAAATATTACAAGAAATTATTTTAAATTCCTGTAATTTATCACAATCTTGTTTTCTATACATGCCAGGGGTAAGCCTGTAGATATAAGTGATTTGTCCATTCCAACTGGGAGAAATTGTGCACTGCTGGAATATAATACTCTGAACAATGGGCCTTTTGCTTTATACAGGGGCTCCTTAGAGGTGTACATACATTTTGCTCCACTAAACTTAATTCATTATGAATATGTTAATAAATCCTAAAGAAAAATGTAAATATTTGTAGTTGCCAAAATTTTGTCCTTGGTTTGACAACATAATCTAATTTAGGGTTCATGTTTTTTTTGAGCCTGTCAATGTAAGAAATGAAAACATTACAAATCAAGTTATACTTATACAAGTTAGACTTTGGGTGGACTGGCAAAATCCTTGAACTTTTAATTGGAGAACTGCAGCAGAAGCTGAGATCATAGCGGACTCGACCTGGGAGCCAACAATTAAAGGAAGCAGAAATTATTTCATAGTGAAGTTGGCAGAAATAAAAAAAAATAGCATAAGCTCATTAAAGTTGACATTCCTGAAAGCTATTCCAGACTTAGGGTTGGTATTTAAGGTTCTTTTAAAAAGGTTTAATGGCAGAATATAGGTGCATGAATCAATTTGATTCTGGTGGGTTAAATAATGAAAGTGGCACCAGATGTAAAGGGGTGTAGAATACAAATGTATTATTCAATACTGTGCCTAGGACACCCAACCTTTGTGAAAAGTGCTATTTCTCTGTGTTTTTTCTGACCACAATGCAGCTTTCAATTCCATAATTATAGCATTATTACAGACACAAGGGGGAGTTGCAGCTGATGCATCAAAATAAATGCAATTGCACATGCATGCTTTGGATGATAGGCTGAAAAAGATCGAAAAATGTGGGGTACCCTCCTTCCCCTCTACGTTTGATAACATATGGCACCTAAACTAAACTGTGGGCACATGTGTAGGGCATTATAACAACTCTATATAATTTTATTAAGGTTCCCTGGCCTTGTGTAGTGTAATATATTTGCTGCAGCATATATGGCCATTGTACTTTAACTGCACGCCTTATGCAAATTAGCCAACGCTAGCGTAACTTTGAACTGCTGGCATATTTTCACTAGCGCAACTTCGCCATCGTTCGTTACCCTGTGGGCAACTTCGGAGCTTCGTGAATTAGGGTTGTCCAGGCGAATTCACGCCTGGCGAAGTATTGTGATGTGCGCAAAGCCAGTGCTGGCGAATTTTCACCGGTTAGTGAATTTGCCCCCGGTCTTTCTCCCATCTATTGCTCATCATCCAGCTCTAGTCTCAACACTACAGTCAACAGACTTTGCTTTCAAGGTACACTGTTGTTTGCCTTTGGCTCTCTTTTGCCACAATGTCATTGCCTTTGAGGATGAACTTATAAAGTAAACCTGACACCTCATGGTCAAGCCACTGGTCTACTCACTCTAGATACAATGAACAAAAGGTTTCTAAAGGTTCTGAAGTAAGGAAATTGCATCTGAATGGTCACTACTGTGAAATTAAAATACTGTAGCTGAGAAAGGGGAAGATAATGGCCATATTCAACAAAGTTTGATAATATCAGCCATACCCAAAGACTAGATTACCTAGTTTCAGCATTTTTTCTGTTTTCTCAAAACAAGGTGCGGTTCCAAAAGTGGTAAATTTCTAGATCAGCCTAATTTTGTTTTATGTTACTCTACCTTTAATACCAAATGTACTCTGGGTGTCTAAATAGCAGTTGTTCTGCTCCTTGGTACATGGAGGGCTTAATTTAAAAAATATATTTGCTTTAAATAGTTTTTATATAAATTATAAGGTCAGCACTATATATGGGAAATATGGACTCAAAGGTTTGCAATAGAAATTACAGTTAGATTTGCATTTAATTAGCAGGAGGAATGTATTTCTGCTGTGAATAAACTGCCACACCGTAATAGTACTTGAAGCAGCAAGATAAAATATTGAGGTTCTGCTCAATGAATCAGCTATAGCTTCCTCCATATATGTGACTCTGAAGAGGGACACGGGTGAGTGGGGAAAAGGTCTTGTAATTGAATTTCACAAACTGTAAAATATTACTAATGATCATAAGCAGAGATTGCATATAAGGTCTCTCTTTTTCCATACAAGGTAGAGCTAATTGATTCCCAACTAAAGTAGACATTAATTGATGCCCTTTCACCAGCTTCTAAGGTTACCAGCAAATATCTTCTAACAATGAAGTGACCCTTCTGATTAAAGTAAGTCACTGAAAAGATCAAATTGGAGTATCATGATCCTGAGAGTCAGGAACCGTCTCATAGGCAATGACACTTGCTTTAATAAAAATACAAGAGGAGCACAATGAACTGTGACATTGTCTGCCATCATACTGGAGAGTGATGCATTGAAGTTGCTGCCATTCAAAGTAACCTTCTTTGTTTGCAGATCAGAACTGAGCCTTGGTGTGGGTTGAGTGTAACACATTTAATGAATCTCAGTGCATGATAAGACATCATTTATGGAAGGCCCCTTACATAACACAAGATAATTTCAGGGACTCGTTAAAGAAAAGAAATTATAGATTTGCCTTAATATTGTCTTTTTGTAAATAATTATGTTAAGGTGGCCATAGATGCACATATAATATGGCATGACACGAATTTTCACAATATTTGGTGCGTGTATGGTGGGAAAAGAGCTGACCAATATCGGCAGAAGCCTTGGATATCAGTAGGCTCATCGATCGGGCTGGATGGAAAATTTTTAATTGGGCTCCTTTGAAGGCACCAGAACATCGGCCATTGTTAGTGCTGAATCATCAGATACAGGTAGAATTCTATTGTTCTATATGTTCTATTGTTTGTATTTTAAGGGCTAGTCCACAAGGGGAGATAGCGACGCGTTTGCGGTCGCCGCGACCGGCGCAGGCGACAGTTTTGTATGGGCGCCTATGTAAAAACGCCTGTGCTAACCACACGAGGCGATGCGCTTTTCAACAGTCGCCTGAAAAAGCCTGGCGAGGCATTTTCAGGCGACTGTTGAAAAGCGCATCGCCTCGTGTGGTTAGCACAGGCGTTTTTACATAGGCGCCCATACAAAACTGTCGCCTGCGCCGGTCGCGGCGACTGTCGCGGCGCTTTGTCGCCGCGACCGCAAACGCGTCGCTATCTCCCCGTGTGGAATAGCCCTAAATCATCAGATCACCCCATCCAAAGCAGTGGATTATTCATGTGGTGTTGGAGTCTGCTTTAACATAGAGAGAAAAAGGTTGGGTAACATTAGTTCAGTGATCTGTTTCACACGTAGGAGAACTTAGTGGCACACACAGTATTGTGATTTAATCAATAAAGAGAACAAAAGGGATGCAGTACAAGAAACATAGACCAATTCCACTGTTCCACTTCAGTGTTTCCATATTTCTTGCTAGTACAGAATATTAGAGACCCATTTATTTAAGGTCAAATAAATAGAGCATTTTGAAACCACAAATAAACCCATTTTGTTTTGGAATACCATGAAAGTTATTTAAAGATCCCAATATAAAAAATACAAAAAAAAATGCTGGATGTTGTGCAAAAAAAAACAAGAAACCCTATACAACATCTAAAAATGTTTAGTTTTTGTTGGACAATTACAATCAAAAAAATATCTGAAAACCTCTAAAAGTTTGAAAGGCTGAGGAAAAACTCCAACAGGATCTGCACAGCTCCCTCTGACGTCTATGGAAATTCAACTACTTTTTGCATTCAAATTTTTATTGTTTTTTTTTTACATTTAATAAGTCTCAAATGTTTCGAGTTTTAGAGAAATGTAAAAAAAACTAATTTTAGAGGAAAAAAATAAGATTCATTGAAAAATATAAATCCTAATGTAGTGGCAAAAAAAGAATCCTTAATTAATTGACATATTCACACAAGAATGAGTGCAATGTGATCAAGAGTGCACCAAGAATTCAGTCTTTTAATTGACTGGTCAGATGAAATGATCCATTGGTGATGATTATTTGATTATGGACCCACTCATTATCCTACACTAATTAAAGGGCCTGTCACTGGTACTTGCTCCCAGCTTGTCTGCTTAGTCCACAATCACTCACAAATATCTCAGAGAAAGAAGAATTCCTTTACAGGCTTATGCTATTTTGCTTATAAGGATTGAATATTAAGGCTCGCCATTGCACTTACATATCTATTGATGGTTCAAGAACTAATCTTCAAATCTTTCAAAACTACCATTAATTCTCATTGGCCTCAGCGATGGCTCTTTTGGAAGAAGCACAATATAAAAGTGTGTTTTCTTATAAGTAAAGCATGTGTATTATATGATCCAATTGTTCTCTGGGGGAAGAATACTCAATGACTCACGGATGCAACACTGTCAGCGAAGTCTGTTCCTCTTTGAACTCTCTAATGCTTTTGCCACAGCTGATCCCCAGTTTCTCTCTGGAATCATGATCTCGTAAAGCATTCAGGTCACATTTCTCTCTTAGTTTATATTCTTCCTGGATAATGCTTGTCCCTCTCTCTTTTTTTTTCTGTGACACCTTCTCACCCTTTCTAATCTCAGTCAGAGTTCATCATGGATCCATCCAATACTTATTAACTCACTGGTTTTATTACCATCTTTACAGTGACAACACAAAAACCCACTGCTATATCTCAGATGTCCAACTAATTTTCGAGGGCGACAAAAAAAAGACAAGCAACAAAAAAAAAGCAACAAAACTCATCAAACTTTTTTCACGAACTTATTTAAATGGTTGGTTCACCTTTAAGTTAACGTTTAGTATGTTATAGAATGGCCAATTCTAAGCAACTGGTCTTCATTATTAATTTTTAATACTTTTTAATTATTTGCTTTCTTCTTCTGACTCTTTCCAGCTCTCAAATGGGGGTGACTGGCCCCATCTTAAAAACAAATGCTCTGTAAGGCTACACATTTATTGCTATTGCTACTTTTTATTACTCATCTTTCTATTCATATTTCAGCCTCCTATTAAAATCTCTGTATGTTCGTTTGAATGTGGACCCTTGCAATCAGATTGCTGAAATTGCAAACTGGAGACCATGCTCAATAAAAAGCTAAATAACAAATAGGAAGTAATAAAAAATGAAAACAAATTGCAGATTGTCTAAGAATATGACCTAAAAGTTAACTCGAAGGTGAACAACCCCTTTTAGAAAAATGTCACATGCCAGCAGAAATCCCATTCATTAATATTAATCAAATTTTGAACTGGGAAAATAAAATAAATTAAGTTGTTTGAGACTATTCCTATTGACTTCTATTGAACCTCTCTAGCTTTTACTTGTCAAGCTTTTTTTTCAGTCTTATTCATGATCAAATCCAGACTATTTGTGGTGTTGCAAAATACTTGCGTGTAATTTTTCTCCAAATAGTGGAAAAGACACTTGATTTTTGATAAATCAACCCCATTAGATTCAAATGCTTATTCTAGAGTTGTGTACCTTCAACCTTAATATCGTGTGCCTCTTCATTGTAACTTGCATTGTATTGTAACTAAATGTTACACCCACCTTAAAGCCCAAACCATATCTGCTGACACTCCAAAGTGACCTATGTATTTGTTCCATTTATGGCCATAAAAGTTGGCCCCTCTTGTAACATTCTTACATGCATATTTTCTGAACAGCACCTTTGGTTTAGTATTTAGTCTAAATTTACTGTGGATAAAAGCCTTTTATGGTTTTAGGCTTTAATAGACAAATACATTTAAAATATACTTTTTTTAATATAATTTACCTATTATGTTGGGTTATTTTGAGTGCCTGCTTGCTTTTGATGATTTGGTTTGACCCACTCCCTCTGGCTATAGGTTTGGGGCATGGCACCCAAACTCAATGTTGTATTAGTTTACACATTCTTTTAGGGCTGCCACCAGAAATCACAGGGCCCTGTATAACAAATTTCTGAAAACTGCCCAAACTCACCACCAAACTTGCCTGGGACCAACTCTAATAGAAACTTGCTTGGGTAAAGCCAGGAGATGAGAGCAGTGATTTTTTTGATCCTGTAGTTAGGCTTGTCCCGATCATGCTATTGCTTACCCCTAGTTCCAGCCCTGTTGGTTAATGAGAATAACTACAGGTTCTCCTCTACAAGAGCAACTCATCTTATATTGCTATGTATTGTCATATCGTACTTTGTTGTGAAAAATCATTTTACTTTAATAAGCATTCATAGTTATTTAAGGTAAAGCAAAACATTGGTTATTCTCAATATGGATGATATAATGGGTACTGTAAATATTTTTTAAGAGATGTCCAAAGTACCTTAAAAATTAAATATAATTTTAGCATCTGGAAATGCTTCTGACAAATTCTCATTAGAATAAGGATTAGACCTAGGTTTCCAGCAGAAATCCTGTAGATGATGAGCGATAGGGTTACATGACAGTTTATCCTCGAAAGAAGGTGATTTGGTGTATCGGTGCAAACATAATGGACCACCCATAAGGAGTTGCATGCACTAAAACTCAAAAAAAAAACAAAAACTATTGGTTACAAACCTTACAATATTTTACATGGTAACTTCATACAGTGCACACAAACAATTTTGTTTGCCATTAAGTTCTCTGGAATACAGTAATATAAAAATGCTTTCAGCTCCTTTCAGCTTCTATAGAATTTTCAGTATTAGATTTGTAACTGTACGGGTGTGTTATTTTTCTGCTCGCACTCTCACAGCTATAACTGCATCTAGTGTAAACTGAAAGTCACAGTTCATAGTAATTCAAATAATGCAAATTATTTTCAGCACAAATGATTCAAAATTGCAAGTAACTACAACTTTAGTTGCATGCTGTTAGATGTCCAAGTCCAACAATTCTTAAGCAAACAGGTAGAATAATAGGAAAAATAGCTGTGGTTGAGGGCTGATATGTGGTAGATTTTTTTTTTTTAAAAAATGCAGTCTACCTAAAATGCTCTGCTTGTGGACGTCCCAGTGTACTGCAGCAGTGCCATTCCAACATCTTCATTAATGGTCGAAATTAGAAGTAAATAACTTGCTTTTCACTCTGCTGCACCTGACCCAGAGCCTAAATTAAAGATATGAAAGACGATAACAACCCAGTGCCCCTACAGAGGTCCTCTGGACTTTCCTTTTCTTTTAAAAAGAAAAATTGGCAAAAACACTCCTTTGTGTTCCTCTGGCCTAGCTAAAAGAGTTTCGACCTACAGTATACTGAACCAGGTGCATACTAATGTTGTCGTTGTCTGTGGTTTTTCCCTATTATGACTTTTCTTATACACAAAGGGATAAATGTCAAAACATGAGACATAGTTTGCTCAGCAAGTGGCATTACTTATCTAATGGGGGGCAGTTTTGTTGGGGGTCCACGTGGAACCACAAGTTTACTTAAATCAAAGTGACAGGCAACATTGGTTTTATTTAATCCTCAAACTGTACATCCCAGGACAATATGTTATGGCAGGTCACTAACTGGCTGCACTAAGCACAGCATGATGGAGCGCAAGGTGCCAGCTCAGTATTATTCCCTGGGGTTGAAAATTTGCCTTTAGCTATAAAAAGCTGGTATTTGTTCTAAAAAGTATCTGGACAATTGCAGTACTTCAGGCCCAGATTTGGGTGAATGTGTTAATGAGAATGAGGAAATCTTCTGACTTAGAGCAACACTTCACAGCTAAACACTTCACCAGAGGCTGTTTTTTTTTTTTTTTTTGCACAGTGAATAAAAACAAGATATTGGAAAGACCAAAGCAAATAAAAATGATGAGCCCAGGTGGAAACATAGGGCCCCACTGAGTGCTTACAATGACAGCAGCTATACTAGATGACACAAGCATGTAATACAGTCCAATTCAGTATCTCAAGGGTTTCAACAGAATTTAACTGTACCAGTGTTGGACTGGGTTGCCAGGGTCCCACCAGAAAACTTTAGTCCAGGGGCCCATTCTCCAAACTATTTCTCCTCTTCCTCACCTCACTCAACCTCTATTTTTCAAGTATCTTTTCTTTCTCTTCTATTATTTATTATTCTTTATCTATTTAGCCTCTCTTTTACCATACAGAAGTAGGTATTGACCATGAAACAGGCAAAATGGTTAGAAGCAGGAGGGCCCACTGAAACTTGGGCCCACCGGGAGTTTTCCTGGTATCCTGGTGGGCCAGTCCGACACTGAACTGTACCCATGCTTAGTTTTATGTGAGGTCATTAATAACCCAATCGTTTGGACTGAATCACTTATCCTTAATTGAGCTTAAAATGAATACTTGATCTGTTGAAGCCCTTGGGATATAGAGTTTAGCAGCCTTACAATGGAGTTTCTCAACATATATATCCCATACTGGCTTTGATGGGTTTTCCTGTCTTCACCCTCTTCCTCTCTTCATTTAAAAGCAGATATATAATTTGATTTAAAAAGGGAACCTTTTGCCCATCTAGTCCTCCGAGATGTTATAATTTAGGTGTTGGAAACTCATAGCTGTGTTACATTTAGGCTGCAAAGAATACGTTTTCTGACAACTTGCAATGTTCATTGAATATCTGTCTGGCAGACAGTCAGGCGGAACTAGTGTCTATCCTTTCGAGAGACAGAGGCATTTCAGAAGATCTCTCTAGAGGATAAAATCAATAGAGTTACTCAATTTTCTGATAGAAGACACTGTCACTTCCCTTTCTCATGCCAGAGGTAAAAATAAAAGGCATCCTGCTTTAGCATCAAGGAACAAATAGCTATCAAATGGAAATTCATTTTAGCAGATAGAACGACCTGGTGCAGTGTAAACCTCACCGGATGAGTTTCGAACAATGGCTATTTCCTTTTTTATTTTAATGTAACTCATAAACTATTGGAGCCAAATACAGTACCCAGCTGAAGGAATTTCTTAGATACAGAACAGTAAATGAAAAATTCACTTTCATTAGGGCACATGTAATTCGCAAGTTGTGGTCCCTGCAATTTCCCCCACAGTCAGTTGTGTGTAACACCACTTTCTTTAAAGTTACTTATATCAAAATGTGCTCCTTGCACCTCCGTATATTTGTGTTCTGCTCCTCTCAGTCCTTCCTGCAGGGATGTATTTCAGTCCCGTGCCATTCTAGGCACCAGGGTTCTTTGCATCCATTGGCACACATGCGTGATGTACAAAGCAAGCTTGGGATGTCACTTTTGCTGCAACCCAAACCCAATACTCCTACCTCCCCCTGCCTCTGGATTTCATGGGAATATATCCGGCGGCAGGGGGAGAGGAATCTTTTTTATTTTTTGCCAAAAAATTTATTTACCAAATAGGCATCCGATGGCAGCCCCCTTGAAGCTGCAGGCCTCGGCACAAGCCCTCAAGTGTCTATATTGAATGTCTTCCTGCCTTCCAATCTGAATTGAGCCTGCTTTGCCTCTTGACACAGTGGAACCCTGGTGCTATTGCCACTCTGTACCAGAGGGTAGTTCCAGGGTTCCTGTAGCACCCGGCATGAATTGCCACAGTTCAGTTGGGCCACAAGACTAAGGCACACACATCATTTGTGCGCCAAACACAGCTAATAGCAACTAGCAAACACCAGATTTGTGACAAAACACAAGTGGTTGCATTAGTTTTAGACTCAGTTGTAGCAGGCACAGAACAATTGCGTCAAGAGCATCAATTCTTTGCAACCACAATGAGGCTGGAATTTTGGGGATAAGCACTGCACCGTGGGAAAAACATAGCCATTGCCCTAAAAATTGCACTTTGCTCAGTGCAGTTATAGCTCAATCCTTCTATTTTTCATGAAGCAGAGTATGTTAATTTCATCTTATACGTGCCTTAGTTGTTCAATTAACATGAACTCATGTAGTGGGTATAATGATACTCTAACCATCAACGGGTTAACTAGAGCAAATTAAGGCTTGATATGAGCAAGCAAATGTGAGTCCCCAAGTGCCACAGGCTTGTGTGATGCATAATTTATTTCAGTCAGATAACTGAGAGGGAAAAGCACATTTCCCTGCAGCCATCTATTGACCTAAAAGATTTGTCTCCACTAAATACATAATTAAGGTTGTTAGAACGCATAGAACCAAACAATTTAACCACGTTTTGCATGTAGAGCCACGGCAGGTTTTGGAATAGGAAAGAAAGGGCATTTGCCAAGGCAAAAGCAAGAGGTTAACTACACGGGAAATAGTATTATTAGAATTATACTTTATTTATTTAACTCTAACATTTTGGTGGTTATTTATCAAAATCCAAATTTATTTATATTTTGTTTAAAAAAAACCTGACCAAACTAGAATCTACTATTTGCCCTTATTTATCAATAAAAAAAAATGAATTTGTTGCATTTGACGCCTAAAAACCACAAAAAAGTCAAGTTTTCACAGAACAACCAGCTTCAAACCCCGAAATTCCAAATGGTTAAAACATTTTCAAATGGGTCAGGGGACATCTGCCATTGACTTTTACATGAATTTGGTAGGTTTTAGATTCGGATCAGCTTTAGGGCTTTGCGTCTTATTTACGAAAAGATTGTGCCTTAATAAACAACCCCCTTTATGCAGCGCTTTACAAAGACTGCTCATAATTATTTTGGAATGTGTAAGATATTTGTAGTATAGTGATAGAAATGCAATATAATTGTTTTAAATTATACAAAGTTTTTCTTTCACTAGTTCCAATCATTTACAAAACCAACGGTGCAATGTAACGTGCATCAACACTTACTCCTCTATACTTCAAGGTGCAAAGTACAGCCCTGGAATTATGTCTATAATGAGGCATTCCTAAAATAGATAGGAGTGTGTCGGTTTATTTATAGGCAAGAATGGCCACAAATGTCTTCTGCTACAAAAGTGCCCCAGCCCAAGCCAACGAGACATATGACCTGCACTCCATTATAGAGTTGGTAGTATCACTCATATTGGGCTTGATGCAGTTCAACACTGGGCTTGAGGCAGTTCCATCTTTCAATAGGTTGAAATGTTGTTTACATTTGTGCACTAGCCTCTGGATGGATCCCACCACCTCTAGCCCAGTAAGACTAAAAGAAGCTGACTCTGGCAACTCACACACTTGATCAAGTCTTCAGACAATATTAGGCTGGAGACGACTTGGTAGCACTTTCATACCAAACGTTTGTGTCCATTCATGTCTAATAATACTAACATGTTCCTACAGATTTTTATAGGAATATGTCGGTATGACCTTAATACCAGTGAGGAGGTGGTACTTCCAGGGTTCCCTTTGCATTTTGCACCATAAGTCTATGGTCAGATATTGTGTGATTTGGCAATCAAAACGAAGAGAAATTATCAGATGGAACCAGCTCTGGTAGTGTGTTAAAATTCAAAAATGTACACCTCTAGTTAAAAGCATATGTACATTCTAACTGTAGCCTTTGCAACATCAACCTGCATTAAATTTGCTGTCTAAAATGCAAGTTCCCGCACATGTGCACAGTGATTAATCCACAGGGGTATTTCTGACTTGGTGAGAACATCAACATAGAAGCCACAACATGGAATACTGAGCCATATTTCCTATTATAAAGAGCAGGATTGGCTCTATATTTCAGGTAATTTAGATGCACTCTCTTCTGAAGTCTAAAAGCCGAAGACAATTGTAACCCTCCACAAAAGTAGGAGAGGAGTACATGAAGATAAGTAGCTCATGTCTGCCACATCTGCTCTAGAAATACTCAGGCAGATAGAGCTGAGCCCGATGCTGACCAGCAACCAGCAGACAAGTCCCAAACTGGCATACAGTCATGTGCGAGAAACAATTCATTGCTAGATTTACAAGTATATAGAGCAACATTTGTAACAGCCTCCTATTTCTAGAAGTCTTATACTGCTTTAATTAAAATATGCACGTTGAATGGTCCCCTGTTTCATTAGTAATTTATTATGTGTGCAGGGGCTTGGAGATTTCTGTTTTATAAAAGTGGCAGTGGAGAAGGGTTAGCCTGTGAGACCGATGCTTTGGTACGTAAAATATGTCCCGGTACATAGTTAGCACTACCATGTGGGGTTTATCTTGACTTGCAATGGTTGCATCTTTAATAATAATGTTTTGACATATAACATAACATAAAAATCCCTGTTTTTGAAAAATATGTGGACTTGCACAGATACTACATCACTACTAAAACTGGAGACTGGGGAATGTGCATTGATCAATCCCCTATGTTAGCAGTAAAGTATACTCAGAGCATTTGTAATTGTTTTTCTTACACAACAGGTGATGGAATACCAAGTACACAAAACATCCCTTTATCAGAAAATGCACCTTACTTGACTCTAATGTGGCATCTTATGGAAGATCTCTTAGCTGAAGAAATTAATATTGTAATCTTACACATCCCTGTCTCTTCCTGGTAGATGGAAGATAACTAGTACTTTATTCATTAAACATGTTCAATTCATCAATATTAATCTTTAAGCACGCTATTTTACAAGAGAGACAATATATTGATGACAAGACTTGCTTAGCCGCTGATCTGATCCATTAATGTTAGGGTCAAACAATGATCTTGTTGCCACGTTATTTTCAATTATTCTATATATACTGTATTTATTTCAATATGTAGTTTTGGTTCAGAGAAGAATCTGGTGTTTCCATTGCAGGAGTCCAAAATCAGATTGTGTGTATGCTTCATGTACTGCGAATAATGTTTGTAAGGGATGTACATTTCCTTGATGTATGTTAGTGTCTCCCTGGATGGAATGCTTCACTTCGTCACTGATGAACCAATTAGACATACAATACTAGCAGAGATGAGGGATCATTTGTGCTGTTTCATTCATCTCCAGCTCAATTCTCACCCTTCGAAAATTCTAAATCCAGACGAGTGTTTGCAGGTTCACCTTGCCCTTGTCTGTGCTCGCTGCCTCTTACAGAAGGCAGCATAGAACAGATGTTAGGTTCTCTAAACTGTGATCTGGCTTCTGAAGCATCCAATTGAACCAGCTTTGTGATATTAAAGCCCTGATATATATATATTTACAACAACCTTGCACTGATTTCATTACTTATTAACCCTAATTACCTTAAAAATTAGAGTATGCTCAAGCTCCAACCCTTACTTAAAAACTGACTGGGTTTCCGAAAAAACTTAGCTTTCGTGCAATTTGTGAAAACGTATTAATAAATAGGGGGAAAGTCCATGCAGATATGGTCAAGTGTTTTTTTAGAAAAATTTGAGAAAATAAGAGTTTGATGGACAAAAAAAAAAAAGTTGCCTGATACAAAAGTTATAGGCACCTCTCCACCATATCATTTGGATTTTTTCCTTTAAGACCATACAATATGACCCGTTGATATTTTAACAAAACAAATTGCAGCATGTAAAAAATATGTGTTGTTTAGTTAGTACACTGTACTTCAAATAACCTGCAATCAAACTGATTTCATGCCCTAAACCTCCCAAATGTTAACCTTTTTTTAGTATATATATACATAATAACATGCATAAATAATTTTTTGGCTGATTACATTCTGTAATTGTAAACCAACTGGACAAATTCCATTCCCTTAAATGTCACAATATTGTCTTATAATACACAAAAGCTATGAATATCCTGTAAATTATATCCTTATAAACGTTGAGTTCTGATGTCATTTCTGTCACATGACTCACTGAAACTTGTGTATTATAATAAATAAAGTTCCCCCACTTGCAAAATATGAGGATATTAGAAGTTACCTCGGAGTTCCATGACCTGTATAAAAACACTTGGCCTTCAGCCTCGTGTTTTGATATGGTCCTGAAACTCCTTGGTAACTTATAATATCCTTATATTTTACAAGAGGGGGTACTTTATTCACTATATATATATTATAGTGCAATGTACATTACATACTGCCACTGTCCTCCATCTGTTGCTGCACTGTAACTTCCAGCATCCTCTGCAAGCTGTTAGACCATCCAGAAACTGTAGCTCAGCTTGTGGCATCGCAAAGCTGCAGTTTTCTCTTTCTCTTTATATTTTCAATTTACTTGTACTAATTGCAATTCTGTTTTTTTTTTTTTTTTAATTTCTTTAGACCCACTGTAGGAGCATGGTAATATCATGGAGAGCACCAGAATGTCTGCAGAACCCAAATCTGAGCTAAAGTTGATGGTTAGGTCCAATTATTAAAGAATGCAAGAAAATCACAGAATAAACTTCATCAAACCTAAACCCTTAAACCTGCCAAGTTAATTTATAAATCAATGGGAGATGTCCAGTGACCAATTAGAAGATGTTATTAGCCTTCCTGAATTCAAGTTTTTTTCAGAGAAAAAACTAAATTCGAGTTTAGTCGAATTCGACTTGAGTTTTCGGGCCAGTAATATTCGTTCAAGTTTTAGATATTTTTTTTTTCTTAAATACCCTCCCAATTGAATTTCTTGTATATTTGACTTTGTTCAAATTTAAAAAAACTCACATGAATTTTATTTTATTTTTATTGTGATGCAGATTTTAATGTAGTTGTGCCACTGATGATGTCCTTCAATCTCAATCAATATTTGCTAGGAGATTGCTTAAATATTAATTTGGCCAGGCAGAAAATCCCCATAGCTATCTTTCAGAGAAGTAATCCTGGCACATTAACTGTATATATATATATACATTTTGTTTTCACTTAAAACCACAAGCAGGACATATTTCCAACATAAAGCCCTATTTCTAAAGTTCAGAGCAGGGTGCAAATTGCACAATCGCTTGCATCCAGGGAACTGATGATGAGCCCTATAATCTCGATTTTTGGGGGTATTAAATTCCTGTATCAAACACAGGGTTACATTGCTCATTTTATTTGATTACAATTGGAACATAATTGGGAATGTAAAACAGCATGCTCTTGATGCTTGACTCTTTCCATGACTTCCGTTGCCCTTTAACGTCTCGAGGCTTGAAGAACATTGAAACATAAATTTGTGAATGTAAGCAAATATGATTTTTTTATTGCAAAAACATGCTTTTCCAATTTAGGGGCTTTTTAAAATCAAAATAGGGGATTTTTCTCAGCAGCTCCTTTGGGTCTGGCTGACATTTTTAAGAATTAGCTTGTTATTTACCCACTTTTCCGTGAGACATTTCAACTCACAGAGTCTGTTTTACATAAAGTAGACTTCGTTTTCTGCCTCTTTCATATTTCCCATTCACTGGTCATCCTCCAAACATCTGGTAACTATCCTCTGGTCTCATAAAGAATCTGGCTGTTCTTTAATTTCATGTTTGGCCTCTCATTTCTGGGATAGTTTACCTTATCCCTTTAGAATTTGAAGGCACTCTGCTCTGTTTCACTTCAGACATGTGTGCAGCTGTCACTGCTCATTACTTTCATAATAATGTCAGTCTATATTGCAGGCATGAGGAACCTGTGGCCATCCAGATGTTGATGGACTCCAACTTCTACTGATGGCTGTCAATGCATGCCAAGAGCTGTAGTCCAACACCTTTGTTCTACTGAATCAGATATATTGGGCCAGATTCAATTCAGAATGAAAAAAAGTTATCTCATTGGAGATCCAATTCGAGGAGAAAAACTTTTCTCCTAATTCAATTCCAGTTTTTTTTCTCATAGACTTCAATGTGATAAAGAGTCAAATCCAATTCAGTGAGAAAAAGTTATCTCATAGTTTATCAACTGAAAACTCATGGACGAAATATAAAAAAAATTCTCCAAATTCAATTCCAGTTTTTTTCCAATAGAATTCAAAAGAGTTTTCATGTGATAAACCATGAGATAAGTTTTTCCGAATTGAATTGCATCTGAAGTTGAATTTTGTCTAAACTTTTCCCATGATAAAACTTTTTTCTCACTGAATTGAAACTGGCTCAAACCATGAGATTTTCTCACTGAATTGAAACTGGCCCATTGACTTCCTTAAAGGGGAAGTAAAGGCTAGAAATGCTGTATTTTGTATTTTAAACATAAACATTAATTTACAGCACCTCAAGCCCAATCAAACAAAAAAATTTTTTTATGCATTCAAAGTTGGCCTCAGGGGGTCACCATCTTGTAACTTTGTTAAACATCTTTGCAAGACCAAGACTGTGCACATGCTCAGTGTGGTCTGGGCTGCTTAGGGATTGTCATAAATTATCAAAACAGCACAAGTCAAATAATATCTGCTAGAAGCCGATACAGCAAGACTGATTAATAATCAGAATATTCATACTGCACTGGGTCCAGTGTTGTCATGTAATCTAATGTGGATTTTATAGTTTTTGTATTGTTTAATACAAACTTTCTCCAATTCTGCAAAACCAGTGGCTGTTGCAAAATAATCCTCCAAATAGAATCCCAGTTTATCTGTTTTAATCTGGCTCCATGATCTTTGTCCCTGCAGCAGTAAAGGGGATGTAAAGGCAAAAATAAAATCCAATTCAAATCTCTACACAGTGGCTGAATGCTCTACAGGGAAACAAACAAAGCTGCTTGAGTTCTGCACAGCTGGGAAGTAAGGCGGGAGCTCCCCCTGCTGTTCATAAGTATGATTGTTTCCCTGCTCAGCCGTTAGGAACCATCTGACAATTCCAATCCACAGCAGTAAATGAAGGGAGAATTCCACTGCATATAGTCAGGTTTCTTATAAAAACTGTACACATTTTTTAATTAAAGTATATTGGAGATAGATTTCTTTTTCAATAAAGAAAGTAAAAATGGGATTTTATTTTTTTGACTTTACATGCCCTTTAAGACATTTTGCTTAGACAAGTTCATGTTATGCTTGAAGCGGTCAAGGTTAGCAGCTTTTATGAATACCAGTTTTATTTTACAAATGTAGAGTAGTAGGAATTTAGTTTTACCATATGACCTTTTTCTTGTCAGTCCCTGATACAGATCTATAACCTTAGACAGACATCTGTTCTGTGTAACCATGGCTGGGAATAGGTGTAGTCCCATCCAAGCGTAGGTGTGCTTATTAGTAGTGCTACTTTCGGGTAGTATCTCCAGTAACATATGAGTTTGAGGGTAACCATGTTGGTTTTCTTGGTCTTTGTTTATGGAGGAGGGTAGATGGTGACAGTAGACTGGACTAGGGAAGGCTCCAGTGAAAAAAGAGTCCTGAGACCTGGTGAACAAGAAATAGCTAGTGGTAGTTTAGATCCAATGGGTTGTCAGTCTAGGACAAATAGCTATTTAATATAATCAGTTGTTTCCACCAATGTATAGACCCACTCCACTGAGTTACTAAATGATAAAACCAGTGGGATCCCATTCTCTGACTTTCAGTGAGAAGTAACACATATTCTGCTGGAGTTTGCCAGGGAGGTGGCCAACGTAGCTTGGCAAAAATAAATACAAATAATTAATGTATATCTATTTGTGCATGTTTTATTGGATTTGCAGTCATCAAGCAACCAGGGCTTGAAAGATTTACATAAATTAATTCATATTCAGTAGTTCTTACACTGTTGTAAACAGATCATCATTGAGTTTGTGCAAATACAAATGCTTCACTAGAATAAAACACATTTCATATGTTATATGGTAATAATACTATTTTCAGAGTTTACACATACCCAAAAATGGATAGGGTACTTGCCAATGGACTACTGTAGCTCCTTAGTACAGGTAGGGGATCCTGTGACCTTGCCCCAACTTGAGTTTTACTAATGCATTATGTCTCATGTTCTGGAACTACTTTCCTTCTTCTGTAGAGGAAGAATTGTGGGGGGGGTTGTAGAAGTAGATATAGAAGAAGTAGAATATAGCAGTCAACAGTTACAGTAAATAGCATACATCTGATTTAATGCTATTGGTTACTAGACCTAAAGCAAACTATACACCCTATACAAATTAAATTCCAAGGTAATTGCTGATGTCTACAGGAGGCTGCAAGCCAAGCCTACATTGAGATACACTGGGATACTATAATTGTCAACTCCAGTTTAGTAACTGATACCTGTACTGTGGGTGAGAAGTCTAGTGAGGATTTGCGTGTCATGTGGAAATTGGCAAGGAAAATGTGCCTTAATAATGATACTTAAGCAATCAAAATGCCTGTGGTCAGATCAGTATGTTTCATCAGAATTTTACTCAAGAACATCCTTGATCTTGTGATCTCTTGTCTCTGTCTGACATCTGCAAATGAAACTGACAGTCAGCAAAGGATGGTGGGACTTGCAAAGGGGCAAATGTCAATGAGCAGAGATTTCTAGTAACTAGCAGTAAGAATCTTTATTTTATCTGAGACAGATAAAATATTGCATGTTAAATGCATTAGTAGAGAATAGCTCTGTTATTGTATATCGGGTCAGGCACTACATACCCTTTCACATTCAAAATGAATAAAATAATAGTGTAGATAATGGCCTATTATTGTATGTGTAAATTAGCAATGCAAGGAACATAGCCATTATTATATGTATAATAAAGTATATTAAATTAGTGTAGGGCATGTGCCATTATTTTATGAATAATATATGAGTCTAGGGAATTCTATTGCAGAGGTTTGGAGAAATGTTCAGCAGTACATTGTGGAAAAGGACAAAACAGGTACCTGGGTTTTCAAAGGTGATGTGCTTCAATCTGCAATCCATTTGCCCTAAATTCTGCCATTACACTTTGCAAATATTCCCAGGTCTTAAAACTTGTCAAGCATCAAATACAGTCAAAGAATACTTTTTCTATTCTTATTAATTCCCATATTTGCTTTATTATCTAATGGTTCCTGTAGGTACTTGGCTATTCTTATCATTGCCTCTAATGGTTTCCAGTCCAGGTTCCATTTTACTTTGTACTCCTCCAGGTGGTTTCTGGGCACTTTACCCATGTGCCTCTAGTTCTCAATGTTTCCGAGTTTATAGCACTTATAAATTCAATATATCACTTTGTTCCCCAGAAATGGCCTCTCTATGACTCCCTAGGTTCTTATCACTTTTCTTCACTTCCTTTATATTTTGGATACATATTGTAGGAGCCAAGTGTCTGGTAAGTCTGGTATTAGATCTGACAAGGGAAAGGTGTGATTATGATTCCCTTTATCATTCTTTTCAGTTGCATGCAATACAGTTGAATGTTATCTTTAGGTGAGTTCTCTAAACTTTAATGGTCATCTAAAGTGTTCATTAAAGGAACAGTAACGCCACAAATTTAAAGTAGAAATTATAATGTACTGTTTTGCTGTACTGGTACAACTGGTGTGTTTGCTTCAGTAACTCTTCTATAAATTAAATAAACAAACTACTGTGTAGCCATGTGAGGAAGCCATTCAAAGCTGAAAAAGTCATTGGGATACACAGCCAATGACAGATAGTATACAATGGGATTCTCAGGGCATATCTATTATCTACCGTGTGTTCTGTGCTTAAATGGCTTCACCCAGTGGTGTAACTATAGAAGAAGCAGATCCCACAGTCATAGGGGGGCATGGAGAAGAGGGGGCCCAGACTGTGGAGTCTGTTCCTCTATAGCTAATAAGAAAACCCCCTCCTCCCCAGCTGCTCTATTACCTGCAGCAGCACTGAGTGGGCGGAGTAAGAGAGGGGGAGGGGCAGAGGCAAGACAGAGCGGAGGCGGGAGAGGAAGTGGGTGGGAGGATGATGATTGGAGTACACCGGGTCCCTCTGAGAATTTTATGCAGGGAGGCCCGGCGCTCTCTAGTTTCACCTCTGGCTGCACCCATGGCTATACAGCAGCTTGTTTATAAAAACTACAATCTTATTGTACTAGGGAAAATTTAAGCAATTTGTTTCAGTTCAAATTTTTCAAACATTTATTGAGCTTACAAATTCAAGGTAATCAAGCTTTTTCCATGATTTTATTCAATCAAGTTTTTTATGTTAAAATTTTGTATAAATATGCAAACATTCAATTAAAAAAAATGTAGTTTATTCGATGTAGAAGAAAACCTCTAAAATTAAAGAAATTCGTATTTTGATAAACATGCCTTAAGTCTCCTGTCTCCTTACTTGGATATGTTAAAATACATTATGTTCAATTTCTTTACAAATGTTTCATCCTGCACTGAGATAGATAGATAGATAGATAGATAGATAGATAGATAGATAGATAGATAGATAGATAGATAGATAGATAGATAGATGATAGATAGATAGATAGATAGATAGAGAGAGAGAGAGAGAGAGAGAGAGAGAGAGAGATAGATAGATAGATAGATAGATAGAGAGAGAGAGAGAGAGAGAGAGAGAGAGAGAGAGAGAGAGATAGATAGATAGATTATTTTCATAAGCAGTTTGTTTAATTGTCTTTGCAACAGTTTTGTTTGCATATCATTCTGGATTTTAGCCTTCACAAAACAATGCTGTTTTGAGTGCTGCCCTTCCCTGAGTACACAATCACAATTGAAACAATAAAAAAACTAGGTGTACCTAATCCTCATTTAATTCAGGTTGGGTCCCTACGAGCATCCCTACCTCTAGTTCTCTGCTCAAAGATGGGAACCTCATTGTCTATTGATTATTGGGACAGAGAAAACACCTCTCATCTTTTTACTGTTTCATGCTAAAAAAGCCATTGCCATCAGATGGAAGGAGGAGCATCAACCCACAATTGATATCTGGATAAACCTGGTAGACTAACAGAAAACAAAGCACACATGAGCACCCTATGGACTGGCTTGACTCAATGGACTAAACAGGGACTATTGAAAAAACATATATATGGCCCAAGACCTTCACTATAGGGACACATATGTACTGTGATTTAAGATAACCAACCCCTCAAAACCTACCTGAAGGTTTGTAGACAAGAACCCCACAACTAACTGGTCTCTTTCAACCATCACTATCTCCCCCCTCCAGATTATCCCTCTACTCTTTTACTTTCCCTTCTTTCTGCTCTTCTTCTGTCTCCCTTCCATCCCTTATTAAGTGTTCCCAAGGGGTAAAATAAGAAAATGCTCCGATGCAGTGCCTTTCCTGTTTTATAGTGGAATGTTATTGCTGTGAAAATGTACTGGAATTAAATAAACATTTAAAATAAATTATGGGGATGTATGTAATGTGTTTATCTTTTCACTAAGAGTCTTCACTAAAATATTTTTATATTTAAGAGAAGTTTTCATTCTTCAGTTTTGTAGTGAGCCCTAAATGTAATTTGGCCGCTATTTTTCTCCCTGGTTAAACATGCTACAGAGCTATCTATTATCGTTCTACATAAACATGTGCTCTATTGCCCTATTTTAGCTCTAGTGACTACACAAGCTTAGTTACATAAGCTATATTTGAGATATACACAGAGGTTTTACAAGTGTGGTAAATTATATTTAAAAGTATAGAAAAACCCTTTGAGTTTTTGGTGTTACTGTTCCTTTAACTTCCAGGCACAGAGCAAGGGAAAAGGGCGGTGTTGATGCTTTTTAAAACTTTAAAATACATTTTTTCTCTTCCTTTATACTTTTTGTTCAGCGAGAATGGCTTTTTGCCAGCCTGTACTTCTGAACAAGCTTTACAAATTCATAGCAAATTCTTAAAGCCTTCTCACAATGGACTGAATTGCTGAGAGTCACAATTGTTCAGGGTTTGAATAGGGTTACATAGTTATATATAGTTGCATAGTAAGTTAGATTTAAAAAAAAAAAAGGCCATATAAAGTCATAGACATGGGTAGAATTATATTTGGGTCCCTTAAATCAAACTTCCTTTTCATTCATGTGAAGCTTATCCTTTGTAACTGCTGTCAAGCACTAAGGCTGATGGCACACGTGGTGCTTTTCATTCCAGCCCTTTTCAGACGGCTGAAAAGCGCACAAAATCCCCTCCTGCGGCTCCCATTTATATAAATGGGAAATGCATGAGAGCGTCAGTATTGGCACTTTTCAGCCCAAAAAATGCAAATTTTTGGGCTGAAAAAAATTAACATTTAAGTCAATAGTAGCCATAGGAAGCTGTTTGTGTGCCATCAGCCTGAAGGACAGGTTTCTTCTCACTTATTTTTCTCACTAAAAATCAAGTGTCAGATGCAAAACTTTGTTTTGTCATTTTTTTGTCATTTTATTATTGAATGCAAAAAAAATGCCTGTGAAGTTTCTAGCATTACTAGGGTTTGCTTGGTTGTAATGGTAAAGTAACCAGCAAAATGATTGAGTAAGTGGAGTGAAAGATTTACATGCAAGGAAACATTGCCCTTGGGTTGATTTGATCTCTGCAGATTTGGGTGCCTGAAGTTTTGGGGCTCCTACATCCCTGTATTTCTTCCTGTGTTCCCTTGCGGTGGATCTTCAGGTCCGGATTTCAGGTGTGCATGTGTAATCCCCAGTGTCCTGGTGCATGCACTCACTGAGCCAGAGGGGACGCAAACATGGGCGGGTGACCCTGCTGCCTAGGGGTGTCCAAGACAGAAATCTGGGTCTGTGGATCTTTTATGTTTTCCACTGCAGGGGAATTCAGGAAGAAACGCAGCCTCTTCTTAATGCATTCCTTCTGTGTTTGGTGCTTACCTGTGCTTCAGTGAGTGTAATTACAAATCAAGTACAAATAAAGTAATTACAAATCAATGCAGACTCGGTTTATTGTGTATCATGTATATATAACAAGCAATCTAAATTAGTATGCCTTCCAATGTTTTCTGAATTTATACTTGCTCTTCTACAGTTCCCTGGTTGCAATCTTATTCCTTCAAATATTAAAAGCATGACTATACAATTAGTTGGTCCCTTTGTCTTGCCACTTTTTTTGTTCTGCCATGTTGCGGGATTACTTTTAAGCCAAAAAAAAAAGTTTTCACTTTTTACAAAAGAAACTTCAGCAGAGAACAAGGAGATATTCTCTGTAGGAGGAGACAGCTGTGAATAACACAAAAATAGATGCTATTGTTAATACATAAAGTATGCATATGTATTAGGCATTTACATAAAGTATTTGGTTAGTCTGTACCTAATCATCATATCTGAAGATAGTTATTAAATAAATCTTACATCAAGCCTTCAGGAACTGTTTTATAAATAATGTTCAGGTTATTGTACAGGTATGGGATCCGTTATCCAGAAAGTTATGAATTATGGAAGGGCCATCTCCCATTATTAAGTCATAGGGGCTGATTTCCTTCTTCTCTGTAATAATAAAACAGTACCTTGTATTTGATCCCAACTAAGATACAATTTATCCTTATTGGAAGCAAACCCAGCCTATTGGGTTCATTTGATGTTTACATGATTTTCTAGTAGACTTAAGATATGAAGATACAAATTGCAGAAAGATCCATTATCTGGAAACCCCCAGATCCCGTGCATTCTGGATAACAGGTCCCATATCTGTAGCAAAAAGTCTTATGTTTGCCCACATCTAGTAACCCATAGAGACAAATCAGAAGTTTGGTTGTAAATAGCTGACCATGAGTTACTAGAAAAAGAAGACCATTTATTTTATTTATTTCTCCTACATGTTCTAAATCTTAAGAGGTACTAGCTAGATGAACTAGGGTCTAATTATAAATTAAGTCATAGGGGCTGATTTACAGTAATAGTAAACAATACCCCTCTGATAACCTGTGGTCAACTGTGGGCAAAAGTTAGTTAGTAATGAAATAGTTAGTAATAGTAATGATAAGTGATATTTTTCACCAGGTTTCACAGCGAAAGAGACGCCCATAATCTCCAAAGTCAGATAACCAGTCAACATATAAATCTGGACATGGTGTAAGTGTAGACTTGGGGGGAAACAGCAATAATGCCCTCAGCAACCTTATATCTTATTGAAGTCTTCTTAACAGGACAGCAGTGGTAACATAAGCAGCAACTACTCAAATAATCTTCATTTTAAAGGAAGATGTAAATGTGGGGTTCTTGGGAGATTCTAATTGTGTACATTCTAACATAGTAACATAGTAAGTAAGTTAAAAAAAAAAAAAAGACACACACCCATCAAGTTCAACCTTAAGTCTGTATATAACCTGCCTAACTGTCATTTGATCCAGAGGAAGGCAAAAAAAAACCCCATTTGAAGCCTCTCCAATTTGCCTCAGAGGGGGGAAAATTCCTTCCTGACTCCAAGATGGCAATCGGACTAGTCCCTGGATCAACTTGTACTATGAGCTATTTCCCATAACCCTTTATTCCCTCACTTGCTAACAAGCCATCCAACCCCTTCTTAAATCTAACTAATGTATCCACATCTTCACATCTTCCGCATTCTAATAAAACCTAAAATTTGTGAAAGTAAAACTCAAGGTATCACTTTTTAATTCAACATGCATCTGCTATGGGTTACTGAATGGAATTTCACAGATTTCTTAACTAACAAACAGGATCTTGTGCAAAATGTGAACTGCATACAGACTCTCCCTTAAAGTAGACCTGATATCCAGACATAAAAAACTATATAATAAATGTCCTTTTTAAATTAAGCATGAAACCCAATTTTTTTTTATTAAATCATTCATAGCTGTTATAAACTCATTTAAAAATCTCAGCTGTCAATCAAATATTGCCTGTCCCGCCTCTATGCCTTAGGCATAGAGGCGGGGCAGGCAATTACTTTCACTTTCCATTCAGTGCTTACTAGATGTAACTATTCTCCCCACATTTCCCCTTCTTCACCATTTAATTGTGTAACCAGTGCATGGGGATGGACATCAGGTCCCCCATTCTGGTGCACAAACAAGATTCTGAGATGATACAAGGCTTGTCTTAATAACAGTGTCCACAAAATGGCTCCTGCCTGCTTGCTATAATTATTAATTCCCCGACTGAAGGAAACAAGATTCAAATCATTTTTACAGTGTAATTTAAGTTAATTTTGCTTGACTAAAATGATAAAAAAGGATTTGAAATTATTTTTTTGGGTGATAGGTCCCCTTTAAGTAAATGATGATATTGTGCATCTTAGGTGTCTTCAATGAGTCATCCCTCGAACCTTTGCTGAAATTCTCCACTGATATTCTTCAGTGACTGTAGAGGAATAGGTTGCCGCAGATTGGAAATGCCTTTGTATACGTTGAATAACTAAGAGCTAAGCCCCTAGAGCTACTTTAGTGACTATCACTTTTGGACTCCTTATATCATGTGACCAGTTAGTGATCCAATCACCTTGAATTTTCCAGTTCTGTATCCAGTAACATTCCACCTCTGGACAGGAGGGCAGATAGCAATTAGACTAAAGGTGGAGTTTGTATATTAATATTAGCACTGTGCCTGGGTTGATTTATATCATGAGCATGTTCATTATTATGCAAAATAAAAGCATCTTTGTCATGCATGAAATACATCTTTCCAGTTTGTTCTTTTATGTAGTCTCAGAATTTCCACTTTTTAAAGAATGATGATGATTATTTAATGGAATTGTCTGCAATGTAAATATGTCATAAACAGTTAACTGCAGATTGGTGTAATTTATATATATTGATATGAAATTTATACATCTTTATGTACGTGGACTAGTCTACAGTCTACAGGAGACTCTGTTTGGCAGTACACCTGATTTTTATGCAACCAAAACTTGCCTCCAAGTCAAGAATCCAAAAATAAGCACCTGCTTTGAGGCCACTGGAAGCAACAGTCATTGGGTTGGTGAGCGACATCTCGCAAACCGCTTATTGGGGATCACTGCTCTTGAACCATGGATGAATGTGTCAGTAAAGAAGGACTCTCACAGCACATAAACATACAATGCCTTACAGCATTCCCTCTAAAGACGTTGGACCAAGAGCAAGTGCCCCTTGGCATTTTAGAACAACAGCAAAAGGCAAGGAATTGTCTCCATTTGGTTTCTCTCGTACAAAACTGAAATTACTGTGCTTACAGCACACAAAGATGCCTTCCTGAAAACATTCTCCCATTGCTCTGCATTCTTTATTGGTTGCCACTCCCATTGCATAACCTTTATTATTAGTTCTGTATCTCCTTGGTCTCTTTCCCTACTTCTGTCTTTATGTATTTTCAATTCAGCAGTTAATACTATTAGTTTTTCCAACTGACTCTCCTTTATTAGATTTCCATTGCTTCCTTGCTTTGACCTTTATACCTACCTACCGCTCCTTGTTCATTATTAATAGTAAATTCTCCTATTCCCTCCAGACCACTGAATCCTATCTCTTCATTTTTATATTCTCTATACTTTCCAGAACAGTCTAACAATACACAAAAAATGATGACATAATAGCCAAAGCAATATATCTGCTAACATCCACCCTATCTTATAAATTCAAGTTGAGATGAATTTTATGAGATCATTTTGAATATAATTATTTTACAATGAATTCTTGGCATTCCAGAATTTGCTGGATTTGTTTCAAGTTTAAGAAACGATTCACAGATGATTAGGAAGTTTACTATGTGTAGAAGAGTGATATAACAGCCTAAAGGGTGTGCTTTTTCTGTGCAAAATTAGGGTGGGATACTGTGAATATTTAGTATTTTAGAATATTCCAACATTTACATCATGTGTAATGAATATTTGCAATCATGTCTGAAATCCTTCACCACTAACAATTTTGGAAGTTTTTTCTGCTTTTATATTCATGGCTTAATGTAAGAGAATACAGATAGCAGAGAATTATGGGGGTTATTTACTAAACTCAGAATGCCAAAAAAACATTTAAAAAATTGTTTTTTTAGTATAAAATCTGATTTTTTTGTGGGAAAAAAACACAATTTGTTTTATTATACCCCGAGGCTGAAAAAGTCCAAACCTGAAAATCCAGCATCTCAGACCTGCCGAGGTTGCATATCAGTCCATGGGAGAAGTCCCAAAGATTTTTTGATCTTCACTGGGTTTGTGCAATAACCCGAAGATTTGGGTTTTTTTGGAAAATCCAAAAAATTCTTACGGTTCTTATTTTTCTCGATTTTTTTGGGGGGGGGGTTTTCCCACAAACAAAATTTTCGAGAAAGTGTATTAATAAATAAGACAAAAAAACCCATGTGGATTTGGTCGGAGATTTTTCAGAAAATATTGAGATAAATTCAGACTTTCATAAATAACCCCCTAAATGTACCTGATATTAAATATGGACTTATTATCATTTCTCACTTTGAAGAAAAGGATCTTCTCTTGTGAAGCAAAGCAAAATGATGCCTGATGGCTCCATAGAAGCAAACCGTATTAATAAGTACAAACATCTTTAGGGTCCCCAATACTCAGATTAATGTATTCTGATTATGACCACCTGTTGCTAGAAAACACAACTGTACTTGTTACAGGATTTAGGTTACAATTCTGTACCACATTGTAATAGAAACACAACAATATAGAATGTCATGGCAGAAAGAACTAGTTGGTTCATCTTATCTTATACTGAAGTCTTTATAATTGTTTTGCATTTAACCCATATGTGCTTGAATTCCAACTGAGCTAGTCTGGCTCGTATTTCTGGGAAGTCCTCCAATGTCTGGGCCTACTGCGGCAATATTTTAGGGACAGCAGGACGCCAAGCCGCATCCTATTTTTTTCTGAAGCACTGGGGATATGCATCAAATCTGTGCTCCATTGGAAACCAGTGCACAAACTGGGTGGGTGGCGAGGAAATGTTGCCTGGTCTAGGGATGCCAACATTGAAAATCCCACCATATATGCAAGAAGGTCTTTATTAGCTTATCTGTAAAAAAGTGTTTTCTTCTCTTTGCGTTTTCCACTGTGCACTATGCCATGTTTTGCTGCCTGGATTTTTAATTACATTTCCCTATTTTATCTCTTACAAAGTATAATATGTACATGGTAAGTTCTTGGAGCCTTTGCTGATATTTTGAGGTGTTTAGACAATGACTCAGTTTAGTTGCCCGCCTTTGGACAATTTTATTTTATTAATATATTCCTGGACACTGGGCTTCAAAAGCTGAATCAAAGTCAGGCCCATTCAGTGGCTTAAAAACAGGCAATATAGCATCTCTAGTACTGTTCTTCTAGAGCCGGGGTCCCTAACCTTTTTACCCGTGAGCCACATTCAAATGTAAAAAGAGTTGGGGAGCAACACACATAAAAAAAGCTTTTGCTGGGTGGTGCAAAATAAAGGATATAATTGCCTATTTAGTAGCTCTATGTGGACTCCTATCTTACAGGAGACGTTGTTTGGCCATAAATCTGGGGTTTATGCAGGAATTAAACAATAAGCACCTACTTTGAGGCCACTGGGAGCAACATCCAAGCGGTTGGTGATCAACAAGTGGCTCCCGAGCCACTGGTTGGGGATCACTGTTCTAGAGGTTTAGGTCTTTACTAATGGAGGGGGCCTTCCTCCAAGGTGACAATGTATATTCTTCAGATCCTCTAAGGGATTTCCCTGTACTCATACTTCTCCTCCTTACTTTCTGACCTCCACAAAGTTATTATCCCAGGGGCCAGTCCTTCCTTGCTTTAGGCTCCTAGCACCATCCATCATGCTTGCTTTTGCCATTAGGTGAGAACAAAATGCACAAATGAAACACACAAAGTTTCAGCTCCTTTTTATTTATTTTTATTTATTTTTATGCTTATGGACAATCTCCCCCACTGATTCAAAAGGAACCGCTTCCTTTCTTCCAGCCAGCTGCCAGAAAGTTTCCATAATCCTCACTCCACCAGGACTATGGCCCTACGACTGGACATACATGACCAGATGTTCAAGCAGTATGGTGGAATTGGCCAAACTTGATCGTTTGTTAAGTGTTACGAAGCACCATTGAATAAATTTGGGAGCACCCCGTTTTCTGCAAGCACAGGTATTGGCAATTTTTTTCATTCGATTTACTACTGGCGAGTGGCTAAGAATTTGCAGGAATTGGCCAAACTGCCTGCCCATTTCTGGGGATATTTGGGCAGCTTAAATGCCAACAGCTCCAATTTAAAAGAAAAAACTGATTGGAGTATGAACATGTGCATTGTTTTATTTTGAGACTTACACAATGTTCCAATCTTGATAGTGTGTGCAGAAAATTCTTTTGTGTGCACATTTTCAACTTGTGTGCAAGTTTTTTTTAAAACTGTCTGCACAGGTCAGAATACATGGAACATTTTGTGCTTTCACACACATTTCTTTGTGCGCACCACAATTGTGTGTGCTGACCTTAACATTTGTGTTCACGCTTACAAGAGATTATTGTTCAGAAGTTATTATAGGTGCAAAGTTTGTTCTAGCAATCAATCAGCATGTAGTACTTCAAGTTAGAATACTAGAAAGATATACTTTATCGGTTGCTATGGTTGCTAAACCTGGAGTAAATTTGCCTGTTATTCCATTGCCCCAGCTATAGCTACTTAAAATTTAAGATGGGGGAGGTGCGTTACTATTACAGTTTTTAGCTCTATTATCCAGAGTGCTTGTGACCTGGGGATGTCTATGTCTAAATATAATGCAGAGGGCCATGCCTTACAGCTAGTAAAAAAAAGGGTTAAGAGCTCTAAAACTATTAAAAGTTAAGACTGTCTTTACTGAAATTCAACGGCATTACAAAGCAAGGATTCAGGCCACCATATACAATTGTACAAGCAACTAGAACATTTTAAAAAATGTGAAATAAAACCTAGTAGGTGTGTTTTTCTGTGAACATTGATTTATGAAAAAAGGAAGTTATTTAAAATAAATAACTGGTAATACAAACTATGGGAAAACGCACTGCAGTAAATTGGGACATGCTAGTTACTGTAATAAGATCTATTATCTGAAATGCTTGGGTCCTGGCATTTTCACCGTACCCTAAATAAACCCAAAAGACGATTTTGCCAGTAATATGGAATCATGCTGCTTAGTTCAGATCAAATAAAAGTACATTTTTATTATTATATTAGATTTATTATTTAATAAATTAGAATTGTTTGCTTAAAAATGAAATCTATGGATAATGTCCTTACTGTAATCCAGAGCTTTATGGATAGTGCCTGTTATAAGTTTCTTGATAATAGATCATATTGCATTGTGGGTAAAAAAAAAGGCTGATTGGCATGCATTTTAACACTTTGAACTTAGCACTTCACAATGAGCCTCTTAGTGGACGTCTCCTGTGAGCAAAGCCAGAGGGCAGTGTCGGACTGGCCCACAGGGATACCAGGAAAAGTCCCGGTAGGCCCAGGTGTCAGTGGACCCTCATGCTGCTAAACATTTGGCCTATTTCATGGCCATTCCCTATTTCTATGAGAACAAAGAGGCTAAATAGATGGAATAATAGATTATAGTATGTAAAGAAAAGAGACTAGGAGAATAGAGGTTAAGTGAGGGGAGGAAGAAAAATAATACTAAGCGTGGGCCTCTGGTCTAAGATTAATTGGTGGGCCCCTGGCCAAGGATTTTTGGGTGGGCCCCTGGTGTCCCAGTCCGACACTGCCAGAGGGTCCAGGTCAGGCATGGGTCTCTCTACTCTACTCTATGCCAACGAAGAGGCATTAGATGTAGCCACAAATCAGCTCAATTCACACTGGCAGAGTCTGGCACAGTTAGCACAAGCCCACTGGATGTCTTCACTTTTTCTTGTATTACTTTGACTAAATCAGCTGGTTATAAATA
This sequence comes from Xenopus petersii, assembly GCA_038501925.1. NCBI lineage: Eukaryota > Metazoa > Chordata > Amphibia > Anura > Pipidae > Xenopus > Xenopus petersii. The sequence goes on from CM076685.1 coordinate 81,755,843, forward strand.
AACAGCAGTTCCAGTGATTTCTGACATTCAGTTCAGTTGTTTTCAGATTGTTTGCCAGAAATAAAGACTTTTTTCAACTACGTTCCATTATTTATTTTTATTGTTTTTCCAAAATCTAATTTTAAAGTTGAGTGTTTCAGTCTGGCAGCTCAGTAGCATCTGAACTATTACAATTTTGCAACATTTAGGGGCCCATTCGTTAAGTTCGAGTGAAGGAATAGAAGAAAAAATACTTCGAATTTCGAAATGTTTATTTGGCTACTTCGACCATCGAATGGGCTACTTCGACCTTCGACTATGACTTCGACTTAGAATCGAATGGTTCGAACTAAAAATCGCTTGACTATTCGACCATTCGATAATCGGAGTACTGTCTCTTTCAGAAAAAACTTCGACCCCCTAGTTCGCCACCTAAAAGCTACCGAAGTCAATGTTAGCCTATGGGGAAGGTCCACATAGGCTTGGCTAACTTTTTTTGGTCAATGGATAATCCTTCGATCGATGGAGTAAAATCCTTTGAATCGTTCGATTCGTAGGATTTAATCGTTCGAGCGAACGATTATTCCTTCGATCGTTCAAACTATTTGCACAAATCGAGGGTTAATTAACCCTCGATATTCGACCCTTGATACATTTGCCCCTAAGTTGATACATTTCTCCGCAGTATCTGGGGAATATTAGCAACTATTGTATCAATTCTAACAGCTGCCTTTAACGAAACCCAGAGATTCTGCTCAGCACGGACAAAGATAAGAAACCTATCAACTAAATGTTTCAGCAGTTTACAGAGTCGGCGACCCCCCCTCCCAGAGCTGCTTTAGACACATAGAAAACAGAAAGTAATTGGAAAAAGTCTTCCTTTCTGGTGATCTATCTTGTTGTTTGAAGGTGAACAACCCCTTTAAACCAAAATATTTTTCTCTTGGAAATTACTATGGGGGCTGAGCAAAAAAAATCAGATGTTGTGCCCTGCACCTCCCTGATAAATGACCCCACTGAATCCCACAAATAACAACAGCATTACCTTTCATTCTTATTAAAAAGAAAAAGAAAAAAAATCCCTTGTGTCCTCTAAAGACCCGACTTTAGAGCAAATTTAATATAGCTTTTGCGAACATGGAAACTGTTTAGCGGCCACTTCCGACAGTGGAAGACTGTTTGTGCCAATGCGCAGTCAATGTAATAAAACTTCTTACTGAAAAAGTTGTTATCTTTGCTCCAAATGATTACGACACCTTGAAGCACTTCTTAAGAGTGTGCAATTACAATTCACAATGCACAATTACAATTCGCGATGCAATACCAGTTTAAGGAACAATATTACATTGTTATGAGATGTGGATTTTTATTCTTATTGGTGTGAATTTTTTGCTTTTTGATACTTTAATTACATTCCCCCGTTAATGCAGTGCAGTCAGAATTGCAGAGAACCACACTCTGTTGATGCCAGCTTTCATTAATGTTACATTAAGTTACAATTCAATATTTCCTCAAGTGAAGTCAAACAGGAGGCAAAGTTCTATCGTTCCTTTCAGTAGCCTGGCTATTGAAAAAGGAAATTATGAGCTATGAGGAACAGGAGGCTGCTGTTTTGTAGAGTTTAAGCACACTGGATAGCTTATTATATAGGGAGCAGCTGGTAAAATGTTACTACCAAACAGGGTCACAATTACAAATGAGGGACCCCAGGGCAATGAAGGAAGCTTGGGCCACCAGTTTGAGATTAGCTGGGGAATGTAATTAAAGTGCAAAGAGCAAAACAATTTGCAGCAATAAGACTTAAAATCCACATCTCGCAATGCAATATTGTTCCTTAAACTGTTATTGCATTGTGAATTTTAATTGCCCATTGTGAATTTTAATTGCACACTCTTAAGAAGTGCTTGAAGGTGTGGTAATCTTTTTGAGAAAACGTAACGACTTTTTCAGTAAGAAGTTTAATTACATTAACTGCACATTGGCGCAAAACTATAAAATTCCCAAACGGTCTTCCACTGTCGGAAGTGGTCGTTAAACAGTTTTCAGGTTTGCAAAAGCTATATTAAATTCGCCAAAGCAAAATTTGTTTGCGCAAAGGCATAACTTTTCGCATTGCAAATAGTTTTTCCGTTAGCGACTTTTATTACATTCCCCCATAAATCTGCAGTCTTCTAGGTGTCCAACTACATCGCACAAACCTGCAACAGCCTTTTGCTTAAAACTATGGGGGTTAATTGTCAAAATCTAATAATATCTGAGTATTTTCTGAAAACTCCACACAGGGTTTTTCCCTTATTTATCAATACATATTCCGAAAATTCATTACCACTACACTAATTCACTAAAATGTGAAGTTGCGTCCTGGGCCCCGGATGATTTCAGTTAGCGATACTGTTATGTTTTGCTAGCCAAGGATGAGTAGAGTATAACAGTGCTTTATTAGCAGGTTTATGTAGCCATTACACTTCAACTCTAATACTTGAAAACAGTCTAGAAAGTACTATGTACAAAGTATAACTCTTGTGCACAGTGACACCTACAGGCCCTTTGTATAAACACCACATATTCCCCCTATAGTAGGAAAGCATTTGCACAAATGTGATAAACAGTAACAATTAAACAGTATGCATCTTAAAGCAATATTATGCATTATTCACATTGCATAGTCCTGGGTCCATTCAGGTAGTATTCTGATTCTCTCAGTACGCCTTATAGGTTCACTTTCTTCAGGCTTATTGCAGTTGGCATCAGGAGTAGGAAAATGTCCTTCATCAAATGGAGCTTCTCCAAAGTCATTCCTAACAGGAGCAAGACGACTTGCATTCCACATGCATCCATCATATGTGTATGGCCCTCGCTGGCGTCTCACTTCAAGTGGTGTAGTAAATTTAGATTGTCTTTGTTTCAGTAGTCCTGGTTTCTTAATTCTGACTAAAGATCCAGGCTGAAAATGCACTTCTCTTACACCAAGTTTTCTGTCCATATAAGCCTTGTATTTGGCTTGTTGACGTTTCACAGTGTCAGCAGTAGATGATTTTGTAGGCACAGTATTTTGTGGAAGTTTAATGTCTACAACATGTAACTTGGTGTCTGTCATGTAATAATTCAGCTGGAGATGATTGGGTTGTTGCATGGCGCGTTGCCAGTGTCGGATTGGGACACCAGGGGCCCATCCAAAAACCTTAGACCAGGGGCCCACCAAAGGACCATAGACCAGGGGCCCACTCTCAGTACTATTATAATTCCTCTCCTAGTCTCTATTGTTTACATCATATAATTTATTATTCCATCTATTTAGCCTCTTTGTTCTCAAATAAATAGTGCCAAACAGGGCAAATGTTTAGCAGCACAAGGGCCCACAGACACCTGGGCCCACTGGGAGTTTTCCTGGTATCCCGGTCGGCCAATCCGACACTGCGCATTGCTCAGGAACGCTGTTGTAAATACTTTCAAAGGTTTCCCAGTAAGATTTGCTGTCTGTAGTGTTTCTTTCAGACTTCTGTAGAAGTCTCCATTTTCTTGTTGGTAATAACTGTGGTAATAACTGTTGGTAATAACTGTGGTCTGGTGTCTGATATTAACTTTGAATTACCTGCTCTGCTGAAGACTGTAGACAGAAATGTTATTACTGTAGCTGATGTTATATGAGAAACATCGGTACAAGGGTCAACAATATCAATAGCAAGTTTTTCCCATGCTGAATCAGGAAATGGTACTGGTTTTACATCTGGTCTCAACTTAACTTTGTGTACAACGTTCTTTGCACAACCCAGTGAAGTGTTGCTTTGTGGTGCAATTTTAGAAACTGACTGTGTGTCAGGCACTGGTGCTGGAGACCATCAACTTATTGTAGGTTTAATGCAGCAAAGAGATCCTTTCCAAGTATAGCAGTACCCTTATTCACAATGTAAAAGTCACATTTTGCAGTATTTGTTTCAAATTGTACAGTCACTGGCAAGCAACTAAGCACAGGGATTGGATCCTTTAAGTAACTGACCAGTCTCAGGGCAGGTGCAACAAGAGGATCTTTTGCAAAAAGTGTTTTTTATTTGCACGACATGTTTCGGGCAAAGCCCTTTATCACTTGATAAAGGGCTTTGCCCGAAACATGTCGTGCAAATAAAAAACACTTTTTGCAGTTAACCTGCGAGTGCCTGGCTCTATTTATACTTCTTGATTACAAAGGCCTTTTTTGGACAAAGGCAGAGCTGGAGGGCACGGAAGGCATTATTGGAACCAGTTAATCACTTTGATCTTTTGCAAAGCATTTCAAGAAAATATTCTTTGGTAGTATAGAAACATCGGAACTTGGATCAAACATCAGATTAATTGAGTGTCCCTTGTCAGCAGAAGCCGTACTGACACTAACAGTGCATATAAACTTGTCTGGAATAAATGTTTCAGCTTTATCCACACTTAATACTGTAACATTTGTAGTAGTAACTTCATGAACATCTTTAGCAGAACTACAGGAGATCTTAGCAAAATGTCCTACTTTTTTGCATTTGCGGAACTGTACAGCTTTTGCAGGACATGTAGCATAATTTGCAGTGTGTTGTGTTGAACTACAGTGAAAGCTGTATTTTGTATTTGTATTTGCTGCACGATTTTTCAGTGAATCCCTTTCCTTAGCACTGTATTTTGCCTGTGACTGTGCATTATTAGGCCACAGTGCTGAATTCACAGTCTGTACATTCCCAGCAGTTCCCTTATTGAGAGTTTTAGCCTCTGCCACTGCTGTTTCAATTTGGCTAGCAACTGCAATAGCCTTTGCAAGGGTTAAATCCTGCTCTAGGAGCAGTCTCTCTCTAATGCGAGGTGAGTTTGTTTTTTCCACTATTTGGTCTCTTAGCATTTCATCTGTTAGATTCCCAAACTCACAGGTAACAACAAGTTTTCTCGAAGCTGCTACAAATTGTTCTGTGGATTCGCCATTACACTGTCCACATTGGTGGAATTTATATCTTTCAGCCACCACATTTACTCTTGGCATGAAAAAGTTCTTTATAGCAGTAAGTGCAGTTTCATAAGTCTAATGTATAGTATAGAATATACGCTGTCCCTCTGCTCCAATGCAGTGAATAAGTAAAGCACGCTTTCTAGCAGCAAAATCTCCCCTCGGTCAGCAGCAATAATGTAGTTTTCAAACATACGAATCCAAGCAGTAAAAGGTATGGTAGGCTCACCAGGGTTTGGAAGAAAAGGTGCAGGCTGCTGCAGAGGTAGAAGATCCATCTCGTCAACGACTTCGACCATTCGCCATCTAAAACCTGCTGAATTGCTGTTTTAGCCTATGGGGGACCTCCTAGAACCTATTTGGAGTCAATTGGTGGACTTTGAAAAATCTAAGTTTTTTGGGGGGAAACTTTATTACAAATGTTCAAGGAACCTTAATAAAGACAAAAGAGATCAGATAATGCTCTAGTCATGAGTCCACTGTAAAATGAATGTTCCATGGCCCTCAAATATCTGGGAAAAAATGTTAACCCAAAAAAGTTTGTTAGGACTTTTGCAGGCAATCCTGCTTAAAAAAAGGAAAAGTCGGCAGCGTTTTTTCAACTTTTAATGCATTTTCAGCAGACAGGATATGATGTAAGTGACATAAGATTGAAAAAGAACTGAGGTGGCTAAAGCTCCCCATAGACGCGATGATTCTTCTTGCCGAACGACCGATTTTAGGGAAGCCCGACCAATCCTTCAAAATTATCGTGCGGTTAGTGGGATTCTAACGATTGTACATCTTACGATTTTTCGGCAGACATCTGTCAGGAAATTGATAGGCCAGGTCAAAAAATCTTTGTCGGTCCCAGTGCAATCTATCTATGTTTGTAGGGACAAGCAGGCAGCTCCCCTTTGTTTTCCTGGCAAATTGGTCTTTTTAGTTGATGGTAAATTCGTACGATCGTACGATCGTTCTGAGAAGATTGTGGTCTCACGATCAGGATCTGATCTTTTAAAAATCTCAACATCTATGGCCAGCTTAAGTCAACTCTGGTGAAAGAGGTAACGTTCAGTAAAATCCGCACTTTGCAGAGCAACGACCGTTCGCCTGAGCAAAAAGTCACCTGGCGATAGAGTGCGAATGAACACTAGCGACAGTCTCTTTCGCTAGCGAATTGTCATCTGTGCCTGTTAGTGAATTGGCAATGTCCCTGCGGATGTGATTTCTGTCGAAAAGTCACTAACGTTAGCCACTTTGCCCTTTAGTAAATCTGCCCCATTGACTTGGCAGGTCTGAGATGCTGGATTTTCAGATTCGGACTTGCTCCATCCTCGGGGTATAATAAATCACGAAAAACCCAAGTTTTTTTTCACAAAAAATTCTGATTTTATAAAAAAATGTCACGTTTTTGCCATTCATTCTTCAATTAAGAATAATAACTTAATGTGATCATGTCATGCGTCATTTGTACATTTATTAAGAATGTTCTCTTGTCTATAGGGCTCCCGCTGGAGATTAGAACCCGACCAAATGTCCTACATCTAAAAGAATGGTGCTTTGCATTCACCGTTATTTTCGGAAAGTTACAAAGCAAACTGTTTGCTCTGTACCTCGGATTCATCATTCATTATATTGTTACACTTGGGAAATACTCGTGAATCTTTGTCTGGGGCTGAGAAGAATTTCCTATGAAGCCAAGCAGTTGGGTCTTGTGCTTGTTTTCCAGTCAGGCTTCTGCAAACAAATGTTCCACACAGGGAAATCCAGTCATGTAGATTGCTTGTCCTTAAACAGCAAACACTCAGTAAATCAGTTCTATAAAAACCTGCCCCAACCCATTAACAACATGTCCTGGCACAGGCTCACAGTGTAAAAATACATCAGATTTACAATCTTATCAGGTGATAATACAATGTCAACACTATGATTTAATGTGTCAATAGACAAGACTATGTAGACAATTTGCATTCCAGCAGACACACCTTTTGCTTATCATTTCCTTTGGCAGTTTCATACGAATAACTGATGTTACTCAACACTCGCTCACAGACTGGGCGTGGCAGGAATGTACTGTAGCCTTATGGCCAATGAAAGTCACCGGGCTTTAATTATAGTTGTAATCAAGCTGATGAATTGTGTTATTAAGCGCCCTAAGAATCCTTTCTTCTCACCTCTTGTCACTGATTGATATCTGGACACGGAAAAGAACCACAATTACATCTAGACATTTGCGTTGCATGTGTAGTGTCTTTTGCAATCATTTTGTTTCAATTACCCTCTTCTAAAATAATTAGCCAACTCATAGGACTACTACGACACTCTGAGCTGTGCTTCAGTCACCCCTTTGATGATGAGGAAATGTCGGTCTCTTTGGAATGCATTGTCTTTAAAATCTGTAGTACACGTGGAGATTCGGGGAGATTAGTCGTCTGGCTACAAATCGGCTCTTCTTCGGGTGACTAATCTCCCCGAACTGCCTTCCTGCTGGCTAGAATCGATATCACTGTTGGGATGGCACTCGGAGTGCGTTGTTTTCCGAAGTCGCCCGAAATTTACTTGTGAACTAACTTCAGAAGAAAATCGCTCAGACTGCCATCCCACTGGCGATTTAGATTCTAGCCTGGTGGGAAGGCAGTTCGGGGAGATTAGTCGCCCGAAGAAGAGGCGATTTGTTGCCGGGGCGACTAAATCTCCCGAATCTCCACGTGTGTCTCTGCCCTTAATGAAATAAAGGTCTATAAAAAAATGGCCTTTTTCAGTTATTTTAAATAGAAATTAAAAAAACTGTAATTATGTCACAATACCTACACTATGCTGAAATAGTTTCCTGCTATTTGATAAAGCTGGCCATACACATAACAATGATATAGTAATAATATCATACAAAGTAAATTACTGGTATGGTGCCGCTCTGAGCTTTACCAAAATCTGCTACGGGGTCATCCATCGATGAACCGTGTCCGTGAATTCATGGTGCACTGGCAGCTGAGAAAGTGAAGAGGCGTTGGGTCTGATAGGGAAACCCACAAGAATGTCATTGTTAAGGCTTGTTGTTTCTATGAAACTGTAACAATCTGTTACCTGGGATCCCGGAGGAGGACAGCTGGTCCTATGCAGACAGATGGCAACTGGAATTCCTCTACGGCTCCGGTCTTCACCGACGCCCTTTTGGGGCCCCGGACTTTCTGCGGCGGAGTCAGAAAAGGAGCCAAGCGTGTTAGCCAAAAGCGAAGTATCCAGGGATCAGGCAAAGGCATAGTCAATTACAGGCAGTGGTCGGTTTCAGGAAGCAGAGAAGTGAAGTACCAAGGGATAAGGCAAAAGCGTCGTCAAGTTCAAGCAGTGGTCGGTCCAGGCAGCGAAGGTACAAGGTTGAATAAACAGGCCAAGGGTCGAATAAACAGGAAAGCAGGCAAACGGGGCTTGAGCAGGAACTGTGGAAACAGAAGCCAGCTTGGGCAATGTGAGGAGGAAGAGGAAGGTATTTAAGGGGACAGGAACCAATCAGGAGCAGGCTGAGGAAGACAGACAGATCAGGGACCAATAGAAAGCCAGGCGCCCAATTTAGAGGTCATAGCTCCTCAGTGTTTTGGTGGGAGCATCCATTTTGGTGTGCACCAGTGTTTATGTGCCGGCGCCTAAGTTGACGCGCTCCAGCGTTTATGCGCTGGCGCGCTGCTGGTGTTACAGAAACATATTGGCCATCATGTATTCATGCAGGTAGTGCCAGTGTCTAAGGATTGTGATCCTTTTACTTTTTCATGCTGTAAATGGATCTATGAACCCATCGCTATACCTTGGTCCTCCTGTAACTGAATAAATGGATTAAGGGACAGATTTACTAAAGAAAGTTTTTCCCATGCTTAAAGAGATACTGTCATGAGAAAAAAATCCATTTCTCAAAGGCACAAACAGATTTTTTTTTTTATATTTCATTTTGAAATCTAACATTGTCAGTTTCCCAGCTGCCCCCAGTCATGTGAATTGTGCTCTGATAAACTTCAGTCACATTTTGCTGCTGAGGTTTTTGAGGAAGTGCAGTGACACGAAGCGCGTCAGACCTGGGACGCTGCTTTTACCGGTGTATCAAGATGTATCAATAAAGTAACTGTTTTTACTTATAATTTGGAATTAAGCGATTCTTTTGAGAAGACCCTGGAGTGCGCCACTGTAATGATCGGTGTGTCCACTCTTTACTGCTTTACTGCAAGCAGCCTAACAACAGAACAATGGGAAGGTAACCAGATAACAGCTCCCTAACACAAGATAACAGCTGCTTAGCAGATCTAAAAACAGCACTCGATAGTAAAATCTAGGTCCCACTGCAACACATTCAGTTACATTGAGTAGGAGAAACAACAGCCTGCCAGAAAGCAGTTCCATCCTAAAGTGCTGGCTCTTTCTGAAAGCACATGACCAGGCAAAATGACCTGAGATGGCTGCCTACCCACCAATATTACAACTAAAAATAAATACACTTGCTGGTTCAGGTGCAGTGTAAAGAGTGTAATTTAGAAATATAAACTACATCCAAAAAATCAGGACAGAATTCATAAATTCCGCCATTTTTCAAGAAACAATTGCTGCCTTTTCAACTTTGTGTTGGAAGTCAGCTGCTCCAGAAATCTCTAAAATGTCTTCCATCAAGTAACACAGCACTGCAACTTATTGCCAGAACAGAAACATGAATTATATACACATTGACTAGAAATATACATCCCTATACAAACACAAATGTAACCGTAACTTTGTCAGTAGTAAAATGAATTATTTGTTTACCAAATTGACACTACATAATAGTACACATTATTTTCAGATATATAAATAAACACCTTTCATTCTAATAACAGTATCCCTTGAGAAGAAGACTAACACTGGATTAATAGAAGAATGTAGTAAGGTACAAGCTTAGGCTGGTCTAAGCCATCTAAGGAAAGAATAACGTACTGTTCAAGGATGGAAACAACACATTAGAGTCACCAGGAGATAATCCAACAACAGAAAGAATAGAAAGGTGATGTTAGAGATGATATCACCAGAATTGGATGATGGATTCATGTTTACAGACAAAGAAATATTAAAGTCACTCAGTGTCATTAGCCTTAGGCTTCCCCAGCATTGTTAGTAATAGTGAGGTATTAATAAATCTAAGGGTAGAAGAGCAAGCAATGTGCAGACTCCAGGCTTTTTAGTCTATTTATATTTCAATACACATGGCAGACTGGGAGCAGAGTGCAAAGAGTGAGAAAAATGGGGACAATCCACCATTATTTCACAATTCATTGTCTTTTTGAGAATTCCATACTCATTCCAATTCCATGTTCTTTGCAAATGCTGCAAAACTTGCACCATTTGTAAATGCAACCCAGTTGCATACGAGGAGAGGTCTGTACGTTTCGGCCCAGTATTCCTTAACTGAGGATTGTGCGATAATCTTTGTTACATTCTTTGGAATACTATACTATAATGTGTGCTTAGCTATTTCTAGGCCTTGTGCACAGAAGTATATCACCTGTTGATTATAGGGCGAACACCTATTTTGGGAGAAAATAACAATTTTTTTGGGGCTGTTTCGTTGAACTGCTTAATGCCAAAATTTGTCGATTGAGATTAGAATAAACTATTTTTTTCATTTTTAAAAATACTTCTAAACTTGTCATTCTCATTGATAGAATGCAATTTCATTTGGATTCAGTTGTTTTTTCATCTTTTTAGGTGATTATGGTTTTTAGTAGAGATTTTTTCAAATCAGAAATAAATTCAGAAATTTGAATTTTAATATATGCTAGGAAACAATAGTTTTCACCAGCGTTAAATGCTATAAGAAATTGCTTTATACAATATGGGGGCTAAAGAGCTAAGATAATTATTGTCCCAAATGCTATTACCAAGGTATATGGCACATGGGGCATTTTTTACCACTGTGGTGCCCAAGCAGAGAAAACCCCTGCTGAAACACAAACAGCCGTAGCTTAGAAATACCAGAGCAAGTGGTTCTGAATGAAACCCCCCATATCACAGCCACAGGCAGAGTCTTCCTTCCTTTACTATGAGCTCTTTATTTTCACCACCACTGTTTTCTCCTCTGATCACCATGGAGGTTAAAAAGTGCTCCATAAATCTTATAACTCTTCAGGTGGTGCCCAAAGTGCACAGTAAGTGCATATGTAATGCATGTGCATAAAATAAAGAGTGTAAAAACTAAAAATATACATCTGTTTTTATTAAAATACATAAAATGTGCTGTGAACAGTTAAAGATCCTTTTTAAAACTGCAGAGACATGAACAGATAAACATTCACCGTCTCCTTTCTTGTAAGCCGCTATGTTGGATCTGTAAGCCAGCATTAGCTGCAGATTGTCCAACTCCCAAACCAAGTATTAGCTTTAACCTTGATTGAGAACAGAATGATTATGTCTCTAATGACTTCACGTGTGGCCAAGCACGGGGGACACACTATTTAAACCCTGCTCTTTTAAGTCCCCTGAAGCCTGCAGTTAGACTCCACTGCATAAGGTCGTTTATTGACTGTTATCCAATCAGTAGGATCCAGAAAAAATGCTGTGCAATTAAATTAAATATACCTTTTTACAAAAAGAGATTGATAGGAAATTAAGAAAGATTTGTGTGTACAAAGCAACACCAACCAATTGTGGATATTAATGCATGCGTTTCTCAAATGGTAATTTCTATTTTTACTTTTTGATATTGAGATATGTAATATTCTACACCAGCCACGATAACTATTTTTAACCAATAACCCATGTGTTCTACCACTAGACTTGCAAGATAGGGCAGGATAGGAGACATGCAGTACAGGTATGGGACCTGTTATCCAGAATGTTCGGGATCTGGGGTTTTCCAGATAACGGATCTTTCCGTAATTTAGATCTTCATACCTGAAGTCAATTAGAAAATCATGTAAACATTAAATAAACCCAATTTTTGGTTCCAATAAGGATAAATTACAAGGTACTGTTTTATTATTACAGAGAAAAACTAAAGTGTTTAGCTGTAAGTGATGCCGTCGCTGGTGAATTTTTGGAGGTTAGTTAATTTGCCCTTATGGGAGATGGCCTTCCGTAATTCTGAGCTTTCTGGATAACAGGTTTCCGGATAACGGATCCTATACCTGTACTGCAGGAGCAGCCAATAGTAAGGGAGGTTGTCCAATAAGGAGCCAGATCAGCAAAGTTAAAGGAATTGTTCAGTGTAAAAAGAAAAACTGGGTAACTAGATGGGCTGTGCAAAATAAAAAATGTTTCTAATATAGTTAGTTAGCCAAAAATGTAATGTATAAAGGCTGGAGTGACTGGATGTGTAACATAATAGTCAGAACACTACTTCCTGCTTTTCAGCTCTCTTGGTTTACACTGACTGGTTACCCTGGTTACCAGGCAGTAACCAATCAGTGACTTGAGGGTGGGCCACATGGGTCATAACTGTTGCTTTTGAATCTGAGCTGAATGCTGAGGATCAATTACAAACTCAGTGAACAGAAATGTACCATGTGGCCCCCCTTCAAGTCACTGACTAACTCAGAGTTATAGAGCTGAAAAGCAGGAAGTTGGATTCTGGCTGTTTTATTAGACATCTGTTCACTCCAGCCTCTATATATTACATATTTGGCTAACTAACTATATTAGAAACATTTTTTATTTTGCACAGCCCAATACCCAGTTTTTATTTTTACACTGAACTATTCCTTTAATAAAAATGTAATACCGCAATATGCCTGGTGTGTGATATATGACTGCTATGTTAAAGGGGTGGTTCACCTTTAAGGTAACTTTTATTATGGTGTAGAATGGCCAATTCTAAGCAACTTTTCTGTTGGTTTTCATTATTTATTTGTTATAGTTTTAGAGTTATTTGCCTTGTTCTTTTGACTCTTTGCAGCTTTCATATGGGCGCCACTGACCCCTTTTAAAAAGCAAATGCTCCATAAGGCTACAATTGTATTGTTATTTTAGTACGCATCTTTCTATTCAGGCCTCTCCTATTCATATTCCTGTCTCTTATTCAAATCAATGTATGGTTGCTAGGGGAATTTGGACCCTAGCTACCAGATTGCTTAAAATGCAAACTGGAGCTGAATTAAAAGCTAAATAATTCAAAAACCTTAAATAATAAACAACGCAAAATTGCAAATTGTCTCAGAATATCACTCTCTACATCACATTAGAAGTTATCTCAAAGGTGAACAACCCCATTTAATGGTCCTTGTGGTTGTGCAAAACTACAGTAACTTATAATATCCTCACATTATATAATAGGGGAAATATTATACATAACATATTTTGGAGCCTTCCTGGATTTCCACACCTATTTTTGCCTTTTTAAGTAATCTATGGGTGTCTTGTGTCATAGATATAGAATATATCACTCTTCTAAAATGAATATCACCTTTCATTACAATTGAATTTAAGAGATGACTGGCCTACAGTGTTGCTGTTAAAGCTGCATGCTGTTGCTCCTGATGAAATCACCCTAAGGGTAGGACTACACAGGCGTTTCTGCCGCTATCCAATGCGATGCGACAAAACACTGGCGTCAAATCGCAAACGACGGAAGTAAGGTAAGAGATAGAAATGTTGGATGAAGTCGCAGCGTCGACCCGACATGACACGACTGTCGAATGCAGACGCAGCGTGCAGCGTCTGCATCCAACAGTCATGTCGCGTCGGATCAACGCTGCGACTTTATCCGACAATGCATTCGCTTACCTTATTTCCATCGCATGCGGTTTGACACCGTCGTTTTGTCGCAGCACGTTGGATGGCGCCAGAAACGTCTGTGTAGTCCTACCCTAAGGGGCAGATTTATCAAGGGTCGCATTTTGAGGGTTAAAAAACCCTCGAAGTAAAAATCGAATTCAAAGGATTTACCGCAAATACTTCGATCAATAAAAATAGAATAAAACAATTCGAATGATTTTAATCGTTCGATCGAACGTTTTTTATCCGATCAAAAAAAAACGTAGTAAAGTGCAGGGGAAGGTCCCCATAGGCTAACATTGAACCTCGAGTATTTTTTAAAGAGACAATACTTCGACTATCGAATTCAATCGAATTTGCCCCATTCGATGGTCGAAGTACCCAAAAAAATACTTTGAAATTAGAATTTTTTTCAATTCGAATTATTCCCTCAAATTTAGTAAATCTGCCCCTAACTGTAGAATGGGAATTAGATTGTAAACTCTGCTCAGACAGAGACTGATGTCGATGATTAAACTATCCCTGTAAAATACGGCCTACTGTGTTGTAGAAAATAAATGATAATACAGATTAGTGTTCATCAGTAATAGCTTTCCTCTTCAATAGAATTAAGCTAAATAGAACACTTTTATAATGATATTATTTGCTATAAATAGACATGATCATATTGACAATTGTAAATGACTTAAAACTCACCCAGTACATTTATTCATTGTTCACCTGCGGCATTACAGAAATACTGGTACGTTCACCTGTTATATCCTGAAATGACCCAGAGATGAAATCTTTATTACACACAACCTTATCACTGTCTAAATATCCCAGTACTTAGCTGTGCATCTAGTAAAGAAGCATGGAATCAGATGAATCAGTGTTTGCTTTGTAGTAAATGACAAATTGTTTTGCCAAGCGTGCGTGCTGTAAAAGCGTCCCCATGGGGAACTGCGCCACGGAGAAATAATGAAAAACAAGAGATGTTATCTGCTGTTCTAAGGTCAAAGGTATCAAACGTACGCTTCATATTTGCTTTCTTTTGTTGTTTAAAAATTGGACATTATACTGGGAGGCTGCAAAGTCAAGGTAGAAATCAGATAATATAAACACGTGTGGGCCCTTAATGGTGAGCTATTTGTCACTCAGAATATTTATTGTAATAGGAGCAGAAAAAAAATAAACATCCCAACCTATGTGTAAGGAAGGGATATTTGATAAATGGCAGCAAAATAAAGGATATGATCAGCATAGCCTTTAACCATAAATGTCAAAATCTCAATGAGTCACCCTGTATTTATGTCTACATGTTTCGAAACCTTGTTCAACAGCCAGTAAATGTTTAACGCTGTGCCTCAATTTTGTCTTTAATGTCTGCCTATATAGTGTTCATTGTGTGTGTCTGGAAACATTTTTTGGGGGTGCTTATCTGCCACATACAGGGGCGCTGCGCCAATGAGACGAGTTGAGAAACTAACCTCAGGCGGCAGTGCCCTGCTTAGGTACCAGGGGCGAAAAAAATGGAGCTCCTGGTAAATTCGGCTCGCCTAGCGTCTGTGGTAGCGTTCCGGCCCTCTCTGCTGCCCTCATGGACCTCCCTCCGGACCCCTAGTACGAAAAAGATGAGCATACGAAGGAGGGGGGTGGTAGCAACAGCGAGCTGCCTCAAGTGGCGGAGGGGCCATGATTGCCCCTGGCCAAAGTAAAATCTGCAAGAACTCCCAGGCCCTCCTATAATGCAGATATCTGGTGCTCAGTCCTCTAGGGAAATGGCCCTCCCATGGATCCACAGGAAACAACAAATGAGGAACCGGCTGCATTTATCTCTGTGTGCTGGTTCCTCAGTTATTGTTTCCCAGGATTGCCCTTGGCCATGAACACAGGTGCCCCATGGCCCTTTGCTTAACTGTAGGCGGGTTATTTATCAAAATTCAATTTTTTCAGATTTTTTTAAATAAAAATACGTTTGACCAAACTGGAATCCATGATTTGCCCTTATTTATCAAAAAAAATAGGATCGGGAAAAAATGCAACTTTTTGTAGCAGGAAAACCCGTATGTTTCCCCTGAAAACATCTTCAAATGGTTATGGGGATAACTGCAATTGACTTTTACATGAATTCGGCAGGTTTTAGAAGGAGTATTTTCGGATCAGACTTGGAACAGATTCAGTGCATAATAAATTGCGTCTTTTTTTGAACCCCCAACTTTTTCGGTGTCAAAACGGACGCCGTGAAAAAAATGACACCTTAAAAAAATAACCCCCTAGGGGTATGCTAGAGTAAAATATAGGACTGCACTGATATTATACTACACGTGCTATGGTCACTAGTAGAATGACAATGAGCTCTAGGTGCAACATGTTGTGTGACCATACAGATAGTGGTACGACTATTCGACTTGGTCTTCTAATATATGACCCAAGCTGGCTATAGATGGTTGACTTTCCAATGAATGTTCTTTGAATATATTATACTGTAAGTAGAGTTTCCTTGTGTCGCTTGCATAGTATCCTTTATTTTCACAATAAGGGTCATTTGGAATCATTTGCAGGTGATATTGATTCTTTTGGTAGATATATTTGGTATGAAATAGGTTTTTTTTCTAAAAATAATAGGAAACATAACATCTAAAAGGTTATGCAACAAGTCTAGTGTATGAACTCTTACAGACAGAGCTTCTGTTTATCTACTGCAAGGCCTTCTGGGCTTATTCTCTTCTGTATACATTGAAATCCCACACAGTTTATTTTAGTGGGAAAAAAGGACAAAAGTACATAAAAAGACAATAGTAATTTATAACTGGGAAGTCTGTATGCAAAGTGCACAATACAGGTGCAATCCGCCATTTTTTGTGCATTTTACACCCTGCCCTAGTGCCCTCCTGCCAAAATGAATGGCTGTAGGTTTCTGCTCTCCAGCCAGATTGAGCCTGCATTGACACTAGGAAGCCTGAAATTACCACCAGCCTGAACATGGTCATAGTTCCAGCTTCCCATTAGCGGGTAGTGTCATTAGCTGCAATTAACGTGCTCCAAGCAAATGACCTGTTAATGCAGTTACATTGGCACTACAGAAGTTATGACATATCTACTCTACTCTCTCTATCTAATCTACATGAAGGGCTCATTTACTGTATGAGTATGAGTGCATATTTTGGGCACAAGTTGACTTTTTTTTTTACCAACATTGCAGCACATATTGCCCACACTTCCAGTGTAATAGTGGCCACCTTTAATGATTGACACCAACTGCCACAAGTTGCACACCGAATAAATATCGGCAAGCACTCCGGACACCACTCGTAAAATAAAAAGTAACTTTATTTTAGCTAATTAAAAGACCAATCCTGACGCGTTTCGTATAATAAGATACGTAGTCATAGCCACAAGTTGCACACCCACAACTGTGGTTAATACATGAGCCCTGGAAAAGTTCACTTTACACTATTTAAAATAAAATTTGCAAAAGTGCATGAATGATCAATTTGCAAAGAAAAGTCCTCTAATTTAGGCAAGGTTGTAAATGCTAACTAGTACATAAGGCAACTAGCAGGCATAACAGTTTACATTATGTTAAAACATCAAAACATTGAATTGAAGGATCATCATGTTTTTCTGTTATAGTACACTGTCAAGCATTCGTGTTGATGAGCATTTATAAAATGCTGAGGACATTTCCAAGCTGAAAACCACATCTTAATCATTGGCTGAATCCCTCCTAATGTAAGCTTGTTGAGTCTAATTAGAGGCATCCATGGAGCGGCATAACAAGGGATGTCTTTCAATTCTTGTTACTGTATAATTCGGCTAAGGAAATGTTCTCTTGGGCCTGGGTGGAGTTTTAAGACATGCTTATATTGCATGAATCAAGTAAAGAGAAGGCTGACTCATATGAGCATGGCCGGACATGAAGGTCATGAGACTACATTGCATCCAGTTTTATACACAGCTGTGGCTTTATTTATGACATTGTTAACAGTTGAGAAATCAGTCAGACTCCTTCATCTTAAACATGTACTGGAAATCAAAGAGCAAACATTATGAAAAACTCTTGTGTGGGAATGTCCAGTGAAGCCTGTGGTTGTAGAGGTTGTAAGCCATTATTAGTGCTTTGCTCAACCAACTGTTTATTTGCCACTATGTAGAGAAAGCTCTGCCACTTCAGAAAAGGTGTAAAGATTTTCAGCAGTGCCCCAGTGCTTTGAGTGCATTACCATAGTCAGTGACTTCAAAAATGAGCTGCAACACAGGGCCAGCTTCCCCCTGCAGAAAAACCTCAGAGGGGCCCGGCGCAGTGCAGCTTCTACTTGGCCCTCTCTCCACTCAGCCGCACGTGTTGGAATAGGTAAGAGAGCGGCTGGGAAGGAGATTTTCTTAACTAGAGAGGAATCATAAACTGTGTAACGTTAGCTAACAAGGAAACCCAGGGAGACCGCTGGTAAGTACCTTTCAGATGAATAAGGTGACACCTGATGATCCTTGTCTTCCCCGACCCTCTCAGAAACAACAGGGAACCCAAACATGTTAAGTAAGACAAGGAGTAAACGGAATCGAAGTCAAGGCCAGGCAAAGCTCGGGAAAGGCAGCACGGATCGGTGTCGGTAACCCGGCAGGAGTTAAAAACCAGAATAATAAACACAAACAAAGTTTAGGCAGGATCGGAGTAAGAAGGCAGGCAGGAGTCAAAAACCAGAATAACAATACAAACAAGGCTTAGGCAGCCAGCTAGGGTTGCCACCTGGCCGGGTTTTCACCGGACTAGCTGGTAAAATACCAGCCAAGGCCAGGCCGGTATTACAAATTTACCATATTTATTAGCCGGTACATTTGTAATCCTTATTGTTCCGCCCCTGGTCTGCTTCAGATCCTAAACTCCATGACTCTTCTCCCCAAAACAACATAACCCGACCCCGGAATGCCATAACCCCGCTCCCAGAATGGTACAACCCTGATTAAAAAGGTGGAAACCCTCAAGCCAGCTTGAGTAAGGAGGGGAAAGGGAAGGAGCTATTTAAGGGCAAAAGAACCAATGGTTGACAGTGTCGGACTGGGATACCAGGGGCCCACCAGAAAACCTTAGGCTGAGGGCCCACTTTCCAAACTATTATACCTCCTCTCTTCATTCAACATCTTTATTCTCCTAGTCTCTTGTCTCTACATACTATACTCTATTCTTCCATTATCAAGCCTCTTTATTCCCATAAAGAAATAGAGAATGACCATGAAATAGGTCAAAAGATTAGAAGCAGGAGGGCCCACTGACACCTTGGCCCACCGGGAGTTTTCCTGGTATCCCGGTGGGCCAGTCCGACACTGATGGTTGAAGAGTAACCAAGACAGACAAGGAAGGGGATCAGTAAGCAGAGAAAATGCATAATGGGCGTCAAAACAGTCACAGACAAAACAGACATTTTGAGAATGCACCAGGTGCGAACGGGAACGTGCTGGGCACATATTCATCTGATGCAGATGTGCTGGAACTAAAGGCACAGGCGCATATTCGCCAGGCGCCGAGAGAGAGTGCGCTGGAAGCACCTCAACCCGAACCCGCTGGTCAGGGTATCTAAAGGTAAGAGTGGACGGGCAACTGGCCCCCAGGAGCCCCCAAGACCACAGGGTCTGCTTCCTCGATAGTTACACCACTACAAGGGTCTGCTTTGATTCCAAATAGTCAGTGTACAGTAAATCAAAATGTTTAAAAAGGTACATTCCCCATAATTCATAGCAGAGGAAACAAAAACAAGATCAGCATCTTATAATTAAAAGGAGTGAGATAAAAACAGTGGTATAATCACCACCACCACATACTGTACAAGGGGCAAGCTCCAGGGTTCCTTTGTGTGAGTTGGTGAATTAGATTCAGCAAAAGAGGCAGGATAAATGCTATGGAATTTCCATTATATTGAGGTGCAAGAAGTGCGTTTGAAGCACAAGTTAATAAAAAACACTAATACACAACAATTATATCAGATATAGAGTGACCAGTAACGTAATTACTGTAGGTGGGGCAATTACGAGCGACTTCGGAAAACGAAGCGTTCCGTGTTCCTGCCCCCAGGCAATTTACATTTTAGCCAGCGGAAGGCAGGGGAAGGCAGATCGGGGAGATTAGTCGCCGGGAAGAAGAGGAGATTTGTCGCCTGGCAACGAAATGTTCTAAATTGATACATTTAGTTGATACATTTGTTATCTCTGTCCCTGCTGTAGCTGTTAGAATTGATACAATAGTTGCTGAGATCCCACAGATACTGCTGAAATATGTATCAAGTAAATGTAGCAAATTGTAACAGTCAAAAATTCTCACCTGGATCACTGGATCACTGTCAGACTGAAACATCAGAGACACAAACCTTTAACTGGAAATTTCGATTTTGAAAAAACAGCAAATTATAAAACACGTAAAGCAACCTATAAAAGTTTTTATTTCTGATGAACAATCTGAAAACAACTGAACCGAAAAACGTGTTTGGAAGATGAACAACCTACAGTATTTAAGATACTAGTTGATGCTTTGTGTTTGATTATCTTGGCTTTTGGCTAGTTTGGCTACATTGGCATATGATTACCTATGACATCCAATGACTGGAACAAAGTCATCCAGCCCACACTGCTTCTGGTCACTTGCCACCTACCACAACAACTGCTTTCTTTCAAATTGCCTGTTCCCCTCTGGCTACTAGTTACTACCCCCATTCCATGTTGTACCCCACTGTGTTGTTCCATATACATTCACCTATCCTACCTACCCCTATTTCCGGACCTTCTGCCTGAAATATTATTCCATGAATATAATGACTGTTTCCTGCTCTAGGATCCATTGTGACCCCTGGGCTAGCACTTTGTTAATGAGGACAGGAGCAAGAAATATACTTTCACATATATATATATATATATATAGAGAGAGAGAGAGAGAGAGAGAGAGAGAGAGAGAGAGAGAGAGAGAGAGAGAGAGAGAGAGAGAGAGAGAATGGCAATGGGTTACCATTACAGAAAAGCTTGTGACATAGCCCACTGCAACTGGTTGTAATAATTACTGAGCTCACAGCAGTTTGGAAACTCAGATTCATTTCATGAGCAATACAGATTATGAATACAATGGGTTGAGAATTGAAGAGCAATTACACCCGCATGAGATAGTATAAGAACAAATGTATCAAACACATGAAATGTTCCCTGGGTGGCTAATAAGTGCTGCACATTTTCAGCTTATTAATAACATAGGCTTAGACCCCTTGCTCATTTACAGAGTGCCTAGTGCAAGGATCGGAGTCAGTCTCTTTTTCTGAAGGACAGTTTATTTGAGGAAGTAAGTGGTAATTGGCAAGGGAATGCAGATTGTTCATGCAATATATTCATAATTTTCTATGGTGTTCAGCATTATTCCCCAAAGGAAAAACAATACCAAGGTAAGGAATGGAGTGAAGGGCAGAGAATAAATGGATACAGTAAATGGATCACTGGGCCAAAAGCAATAAGTGTGCATAGGATTTAGTGCTGTATTTTTACTATGTGCATGTGTGTATTTGTGTGTGATTTAAAATTGCTGCAGGCCTAGAAAAAAAATATAGCAGCTTTAATATACGTAGACATAAAAGGTTGAACTTGATGGGCGTGTGTCTTTTTTAACCTTGATTTTTTAACTATGATACTATAAAGCTGCCAACTAATTCTGCAGTTTCAGAAATTTGGCTTTGGCTCTTCTGGTGCAGAGACTTTTGCTCAATGCTCTAGTGAGGAAGGCCCCCTGGACCCCCTTTGGCACAGGAAATATAAGAGTTAGGGGTGAGGGTGGCATCACAACGACCAGAATAGCCTATACTTTGTATTTATTGCTCATGTAACAGCACTTTCTCCCTGGGGATTGCTGCAATTAGGATGGGTAGGCCAGCCCTATCCTGTTGGAGAGTATTAAGAGTTAGAAAAGTAAACTGTTCTTATAATATAAAAAATGGTGTGATTCCATGACTAGTGGTGTTTAAAACAATAGAAAATGATATATATGAGCTCATTTTCAAAGCCCTTTAGGGCAAGTGCAAGAGCACTAAGGAGCACTTATAGCACTTGCACCAAGGGGTCTGCAACTATGCAGGGTGCAGCACATCAAGAAATGACGTGCCTCCTTTTGTATGTACCCTATAATTTATTTGACATTGAAAGGGGGTGTCAGAAACCAAATCACTATTCAAAAACCTTGCATTAAGATGGAAAGGGCATATCAGCTTTGTTTTTAATTAAGCCTCTGGAAGTCCTCAGAGGAACTGAAAGTGATTTGTTCCTAATCTGGGCTTTGTTTGTGCTGGCAACACCCCGATAAAAAGCTTCTATCAGACTATACGTTGGCTGTTTTTTGCCTTTAAGACTTGCCAGGTTCTCTCTCCAGACAACTACAGATACAGAGAGTTCAAATTCAAAACTAGCACTGTCACTTTTTACATTGAATTTTGAAAACAATTTCTGCCAGAAATGCTTAACCTCTGTCTGAATTTGTTTCATTGACATAAATTGGTATTAGCCGGGTATATATTAAAAAAAGCAAAAACGCACACACACACCTAGACACCTGCCTGTCCCTACCCTATCCAATCACAGAGGAGAGGTGCAGTCCTCGTATTCCGCCACAAGATTGAGCCACAAGTATCTGACAGCGGAATGGGGGATATTTGATATATATAGGCAACCAAGATCCACCCCCTAAAGATGCCTACCTAAGCACATGTGTTTGGGTGCCTATATAGCAAATACATCCCTGTTCATAGTGGATTATATCTATGACTGCAGTGTATCGTGTTAAAGGCAACATGGAGCTTTATAAACACACTATTTAATTTACACCAACTTTCACACCTTATTGTACCAGCACCTTTATATATCCCCCATATCTGCTTTTTCATCTTTCGCCAAGTGAATTGTAATACACTTGATCGTCTACAAGGGGATATCCTTAAATCCTTCCACTGCCTCAGGCCCTTGGAATTCAGTTTGACAGCCGTGCAATATATCACAATGATTATAATTTATGTCAGTGCTGCTGCTGAGTTCCTGTGAAGGTGGAAATTCCACTGCGGAACTCTACAAAAAAAATCAATACTTTGCATCTCTTCATTTCTAATGCAAGGGCGGCCATGGACTTTGCTCCATAATTATGGGCTTTCTTTATGTTTTACTCTGCTCACTTAGGGACATTCTTACCTTTGAGAATGGCCTGAAAGTTGCAGCAAAGCATTTTTCTATTGTCCAGTGCCTTACTTATCTCTCTGTTGTTCTTTCTTACACAGGCTGCAATTGAATTCTTTTTTCATGTGCTACCAGCCTAGATATTGGAAATCTATCTGGCCATAATGTTAGGCTCAGAGGAGTGCAACAACATGAGTGATGTTGGATAGTAACCATCCCTATCAACCTAGTTGCTGAGAACATTTTAGGATCCACCCATAAGGGCACAATTTCCCCAGTCTGGCTTTCCTGCTCTAACAACACATGTACTTGTTCTATCTGGTACCAGTAAAGTGGCAGAAGACTAGTGGAAAGGCAACACTGGGATGCAAAGCCCACACATTCAGAAATAAACTTCAATATCAAAAAAAAAAAAAATAATGGAAAACAACAGCTGCTGTTTTGCTTTTGAAATAAAATGCAAGTTTGAGTGTTTTGTGTGGAATTTTGTTCTGTTGTTCATCTGAGATTTGGCTCTTCCAAAACGTGGCATCCTTCCACTGAATAGATCACAACAGATTCTCTATCATATCTATATCTACGTGAGAATGTCTGTGCCATCAATTTTCACAAGCCTATGTCGGCATATGGTCATTTGCGATGCATCACGGATGATATTTCTTAGCAGCCATAAGAGTAATGGCAAAAATCTTATCTTCCCACTGCAGACTTGATAGCATATTTATTTTTATTCATTTTCAGATAACTAGCGAGTCAAAGCTCCAATACGTCATGTTAAAAGCCTGGGTAAATCATTGGACTGAGGACCATTAGGTTGTAATTTATAGCAAATGATTTCGATAAATAGTACCTTTGCTGCCAGAGATGTGCTCTTTAGAACAGATAGCAGTGCAGTAAAAATTCCTGAAATAGATGAAAAGTACACTAGATGCTGTGAACATAAAATAGCCTCCATGTGCAATGGATGGAATAACTCCTTGTGTGTTTTACCTGTGCACACAATAAGAGCAGATGATGATGATGATGATGAAGAAAGATCATGATATTGTTTCAGTGATGAGCTCCTTTTTTTTTTACTCAGTAGAATTAGGTCATAGCTTTAATCGGGTTTGGTAGACCACAGCAGCCAATCAGATGTTTTCTTTTATTATACTACAGTAGTCTAGTTAAAGAGTATCAGCTGTGAATTTCAAACTTTGTGCCAGCAACTTCCTTATACCCTAAGCCTAGAAATTGTCCATTGTGTTTTGGTGGGGAAGATGATGAGATGCTACATCTGCAGTTTCTTAGCTACTATATACAGAGACTTAGGGGCCGATTCACTAAGGGTCAAATATCGAGGGTTAATTAACCCTCGATATTCGATATTCGACTAGGATTTAACGCTATCGAATTCGAAGGATTTAGCGCAGGAAATTCGATCGATCGGTCGAACGATTATTCATTCGATCGACGATTAAATCCTTCGAATTGAACGATTCGAAGGATTTTAATACAACGATCGAAGGAATATCCTTTGATGAAAAAAACTTAGGCAAGCCTATGGGGACCTTCCCCATAGGCTAACATTATCTTCGGTAGCTTTTAGCTGCCGAACTAGGGGGTCGAATTTTTTTTTAAAGAGACAGTACTTCGACTATCGAATGGTCGAATAGTCAAACGATTTTTAGTTCGAATCCTTCGATAGTCGTGGTCGAAGTAGCCCATTCGATGGTCGAAGTAGCCCAAAAAAAACTTCGAAATTCGAAGTTTTTTTAATTCGAATCCTTCACTCAAATTTAGTAAATCTGCCCCTTATTATCCAGAATGCTCGGGATCTGGGGTATTCCGGACAATGGATCTTTCCATAATTTAAATCTTTAGACCTTAAGTCTACTAGAAAATCATATAAACATTAAATATACCCAATTTACTTCCAATAAGGAATAATTATATCATAGTTGGGATCAAGTACAAGCTACTGTTATTAGTACAGAGAAAAAGGAAATCATTTCTTAAAAATGTAATTATTTGGATAAAATGGAGTCTATGGGAGACAGCCTTTCCATAATTCAGGGCTTTCCGGGTCATGGGTTCCCAGATAACGGATCCCATACCTGTACTGTATATACAGTCCAAATCCAAAACTTTAGGGTTAGGAATGCATTGAACCCTGAAGTTGGGGATTCGGACAAACCCCCAAATCCTTGGCCATAGATTCAGGCAAATACAGAACCAGATCCGAACCCCCGCTGAGGACTTCCTGTTCGGCGCCTGAGGTGATGGAAGCACAGAGGTAGAGCTCCTGCTTACCAGGGACGAGAGTCGGCACATAGAAGCTGTTCTCTTCATTTGAAATTTGTTCGTGTTGGTTCCCGGAGTGAGGAGAGCCAGAGGAGCAGAGAGGAAGCAGGTTTTTTGGTGATTTGGCTTCGTATGACTGCTGAGGTGTTCCTGATGTGCTGAGCTCTTTAGTTACCTCACATTCTGCCATTGCATTTGTCAAGCCCACGCTGTTTTCGAGATTCACCTGTGAACTTGCGGTTCTCTTAACCGGGGGCTCTGCTGCATACTGGTTATATACTACATTTTGCGTCAGTTGTGGCAAGTTCTAAGCAACATATTTCTAACAAAATGGTGGCCTCTGATTTCCTGCTGGGACACTGAGTTATCAGCTAACTTAGTCAGAGCTGCTTGCTGAGTCTTATTTTGTGTCACATTGTTTCAATCTTAGTGACAGGAATTTGTCACAGAAAAACAGTTATCTCTCTGCTGACTATGACTACTAAACATTGTTAGTGATTGCTGTCATTACTGAGACTTTTGTCACACCTTTATTGTATACAATGTTGCAATTGCTTGAGGAGGATTGTAACCATAGCAACAAATCAATGGTTACTTCTTTGTGAAAGGAAAACAGAGATAAAGAATAAAACAAGAAGGAAAAATTGACTTGTAATAAAAGTTTTATTAATATTGGGATTGTTGCTCAGGTTTTCTAATATATGAAAACTTATTCTCCTTCCTTAACAATGTCTTCTAAAGCTAATGGCAAAACATATGAGAAGGCTAACAAGAAAAATGTAAAGCTACAGGATAGGGATACAAATAGTATTTTCTTATCTCACAACTCTGCTCCTACAAGAACATCTTTATCTGACGACTACTCTCTTATTGCGGCTGAAGTAGCCAGACTCATCAATCCAGTTATAGAGTCTAGGGATGTAGCGAACTGTTCGCCGGCGAACTAGTTCGCGCGAACTTCGACTGTTCGCGTCCGCCGCAAGTTCGCCAATAGGCGTTCGCGTCAAAATCGTTCGACCATTCGACCATTCGATCGCTAAAATCGAACGGTTTTCGTTCGAATCGAACGATCGAAGCCATTGGATTGAATGAAATCATTCGATCCAATGGCTTCGATCGTTCGATTAGAACGGAAATCGTTCGATCGAACGATTAAAATCCTTCGATCGTTCGAATCAAACGATTTTCGGATGTTCGAAGTTCGCGAACTGTTCGCATTTTTTGCCGGTGTTCGCGAACAGCGTTCGCGAACACATTGTCGGCGGTTCGCTACATCCCTAATAGAGTCAACAATTAGTAAGGCCATTGACAAACTTACTCAAAATTACTAGCATCTCAGAAAAGCTCTCTACACAGGATAAAAGATTTGGTGAGATCGAGGATGTGGTTTCTCAACTCCAAGATGATATGATTGATTCTTCATCCAGGTTGGACTCATTAGAGAAACAAAATCAAGAGCTTAAGTTGAAAGTGGATGACCTGGAAAATAGATCTTGGAGAAACAATCTCAGATTCATAAACATTCCTGAATCTTTCCAGAATGATTCCTTAAGCATGTTAATTTCCAAAACAATTCCCATCAAATTGGGTCTTCCTCAGGGTCTTCCTCAGGATTGTCAATGTTTCAAAATAGAGAGACTTCATAGGATTGGTCCACCTAAAGATCTCCAACCCATGAGACCAAGAACAGTAATTGTCAAATACCTGGACTACACAGATAAAAATAGATTATTTCAAGCCTACAAAAAATTGAATACACTTGATGTTGAAGGAAATAAAATTTTGATATTTCAAGACTACTCATTGCTTCTGTCTCAAAAACGAAAGGAATTTTCCAAAACTTGCCAATCACTGGCTAATCTTCATATCAATTTTGCCTTGATGTATCCTGC
This sequence comes from Xenopus petersii, assembly GCA_038501925.1. Lineage (NCBI taxonomy): Eukaryota > Metazoa > Chordata > Amphibia > Anura > Pipidae > Xenopus > Xenopus petersii. Next base: position 81,782,822 of record CM076685.1, read on the forward strand.
TAAACTTAAGATTTTTCTGCCTTCTGGAGCCAGGGTTTTTAGTGATCCTAGAGAGGCACACACTTTTGTTTCACATATGGAAAAGAAGAATAGTGGAAATCTTGCTTTGGTAACACCATCTAACTCAAAATGTGGCTCTCCCCCAAAGGATCAAAGATGGAAGAGATACGATACCCCTCGACAGTCTAGATTTTCTAAGGACTCAAAACCTTCTCAAGTTCAGACCAAATCTAGGTCTAGGTCGAGATCTCCACTTCCTCCTAGAACAGGCAGTCTTCCACATTCCAGTGAAGAAGATATGATCCCTGATACTTGACTCTAAAAGGGAATAAACTTTTTCTTCAATATGACCCTGTGGTGGGTGTTATATTCTCTGTTTAACTCGTCTCATAGAGAGAGAGTTGTTAGTTTTCCATCCTTAGGGAAAAAAGGAAGTGTCCTATTACTTAGTATACCAAATTTGTTATTCGGTTCTATAAGTCACTATCTTTTAATTTTACATGTTATTACTGATCCGTATTGTTTGCTCTGTTTTGTTTATGCCAGTGGATGTAGCTATATATGTATTATTTTACTTAAATCAGCTCAAGCTCATCTTTCAGGTTGATGTCTTCATCTAGATCATATTCCTTGTCCTTTGTTTCCTGGAATGTCAATGGATTAAATCACTTTTCTAAGAGAAGGAGTATACTTAGTAGTTTAAAAAATACCAAATGTGACATAGCATTCCTACAAGAAACCCATCTTAATGGTTCAGAGAATGCTTGGTTGAAAAAAGATTGGGTTGGTGAGCTAGCCTTCTCCCCTGCTGTTAAGAAAAAATGTGGAGTAGCTATTTTATTTCATCGTAAACTGAATGTTGCTATAACAAAGTCGATAGAAGATGAACTTGGCAGATTTATTTACACTGAAGTACTCATTAATGATGTTATGTGGCACTTGTGTTCCATTTATGCTCCAAATAGTTCTAAGTCTGATTATTTTAATTGGCTCAAAAAACAAATTTCTATGCTTCCTGCTAACAATATAATTCTAGCAGGAGATTTAAATGAGTCTTTTCTTAGTTCTTTAGACAGATCAGATTGGAAATTGAATAATCCTTGTAAGAAATCTATGCTCCTACATAATTTTTGCAGAGATACTAACCTTAATGATGTCTGGAGACTTTTTCCCCCTGCTGAAAAAGATTTTACCTTTTTCTCATCTGCTCATCATGTAGGTACAAGAATAGATTATTTTCTAATTTCCAATAATCTGATAAATAGAACTATTGAAGCAACTATAGGAGACATTAATATCTCAGACCATGCACCAATCTCATTTGTGGTCTCCATTTCACCTGTACCTAGAAACTATGTCTCTTGGTCCTTTCCTGATTCGCTTAAAGATAATCCAGACTTCATTAAGATGCTACATAGCAGATGGGATTTGTTTTTCAAGGAAAACAAATTACATTCAAAAGATCCATCCTTATTATGGGAAACTTGGAAGGCAGTGGTTAGAGGGGAAATATCTTCTTTTAAATCTCACTTCTTTAGGAAAGTTCACAAAAACTTTCTTGAGTTGAGTATAAGACAAAGCATCTCTTACATTCGATTTAAACAACATCCCTCATTTGAGAATGCTCAAAAATATAAGAATATTTTAGATGAACTTAAAATATGGATTAAATTGAGACAAAATTTGTTTGCATCTTTTTCGCAGGCTAGGCTTAAAAACTTAAGTAACAAAGCAAATAATTTGCTTTTTAATCTTACTAAGGCTGAAAATAAGCAGGCTAAACTTATTAAGATTAAAGATACTCATGATCAGCTAACAAATGATCCCAATAAAATTGTAAGCATTTTCAAAGATTTTTATAAAGATTTGTACTCTAATCCAAATATAAACTCTGAGAAAATGCAAGAATTTTTTGTAAATTGTAAAATCCCCCAGATTTCAAAGGGTCAGTTGGAAAAGCTAAATAGTCCAATTTCCTCTGAGGAAGTGTCCACTATTATTAATAATCTGAAAACTGCAAAGGCAGGTGGCCCTGATGGCCTAACTCCTTCTTTCTACAAAACTATGAAAGATTAAATCTCACCCTTTTTAACAAACCTATTCAATGATATATTATTCTTTGGAAAGAGCCTACCTTCTAGTGAAATATCAAATCTTAGAGTTATCCCAAAAAAAGACAAAGACTTATCCCTTCCCTCCTCCTATAGGCCTATTTCCTTGTTAAATCAAGATATCAAGATACTATCCAAGGTCCTTGCCGATAGGCTTTCTTTAATTCTTCCCTCTATAATATCCGAGGCCCAAAATGGTTTTATTAAGAATAGGTCAGGAATAAAGAATATTAGGGCTCTGATCCATATCTTATACTTCGCCAAAAAACATAAAATCCCCAGTTCTATTTTTAATATTGATGCTGAAAAGGCGTTTGATAATATTACCTGGGATCATCTATTTGTTTGCCTTAAGAAATTTGGTATCACAGGCCCCTTTTTCCAATATATCAAATATCTTTACAAAAATCCCAGAACACAAATAATTTTGGGGGGAGCTAGGTCGCCACCTTTTGAAATATTTAAAGGGACAAGACAGGGCTGTCCTTTGTCGCCCCTTTTATTTAATATTGCTCTAGAACCGCTAATTTGTTTCCCCAATTTTGGGAATTACCATTAATAGAAGACATCTCAAGGTATTAGCCTTTGCCGACGACTTATTACTAATTTTGAAAAATCCTGAGTCCTCACTTAAGGTTGTTTTTGATTTATTCCGAGACTTTCAGTCCTTCTCTGGTTGTAAAATTAATGTTGAGAAATCGGAAGTAATGAATATTTATGGTTCTTTTTCTAAATCTTTACTTAAGAAATTCCAACTTAAAAACCCAAAGAATCAGATCAAATATTTAGGATTAATAATTCCATCAGATCTAAATAATTTATATTCTTTGAATATCACTCCAGCCTGTCAAAAGGTTTTTTCCATGTGTGAAAAATGGGCTAATTCTCCCCTTAATATAAAGGGACGAGCACTCTTTTTTAAATCTTTGATATTTCCCAAGTTAATATATCCATTAATTAATCTCCCCTTGCTTATAAAACATTTTGATATTAAGAAACTTGACTCTGCCTTAAATAAATTTATTTGGAATGGTAAAAAGGCAAAAATTGCACTTCATAAATTAAGAGCTCCAGTTAAACTAGGAGGGTTAAATCTTCCTAACTTTAGAGCTTTTAATTTATCAGCCCACACTAGATACTGTATTGAGTGGATCTCTCAAGGCAATAAATTTACCAACCCTGACATTGAGATCTTTCAAGAACCCTTCTTTGATATTTTACATAGCAAATGGGGAAATGTTCCTTGTGACTTTAAAAGGAATCCTCTTTATCGTGATTCTATTTTTGTGTGGAAACATTTATTCTCTCAACATGGGTATAGTTATACAGAAACCCCTTTCATGCCAGCAAAGCTCTTACTTAAACCCTCAGATTATCAAAAGTCTGATTCCTTTCTATTTTCTGCTAAGAGAAATTTACTAGTCTTAGTTAAAGACTTATTTGATCCACATAAGAAAACTTTATTGTCTTGGTCAAAACTCAAAAATGAGTACAAGCTTAATGAATCTGATAGATATTATTATTTAGCTTGTCAATGCGGTCTTTCTCTACTGCATGATAAAAACAATTTGATTTTAGCTGACCACAAGCTAGCAGATGATTTGGCAGAATTTTTGGAACTCCCCTGTTTGATTTCAATTAACTCTTTATCTAAAAAATTTTGGAATATTTATGGTACAGACTCACATCCATTATCTAAATCGTCCATTAAATGGACTGCGTTTTTACAATGTCAAGTATCTCCCTCAGATTTGGTGAAATCTATTAATACTTATAATAAATTAATTTTGGCAGAGAGTTGGAGAATACAACACTTTAAGCTTATTCATTTAGGATATGGGAAAATGTTTTCTAAAAGTACCTCTAATAGTCCTATATCATTTTGTCCTAAATGTGACGAGACTAATGTGTCAATTTTTCATTATTTATGGTCCTGTCCAAAAATTAACCTTTTTTGGAGGGAAGTTACTAATTTTTTGAATTCTAGACTGAAGATAAAAATTAAACTATCTCCGTGTATTGCTTTACTGCATCTAGATATTAATATGCTTTCTGCAAATCCTAAGTCAAATATTATCTCCCATGAAAGTAAATTATTGACTTCCTTTTTTCTAGCTGCTTCTAGGAAAGCTTTATTTAATTTCTGGTTACAAAAGGAACCCCCCTCATTATCGGACATCATCTCTTATATGAATCAGCTTACTTGGCAAGAAGCCTTAATAACTAAAACTAAAGGAAGTATTTCCAAAGATTCTTTTAGGCTGGTTTGGTCTCCTTATTTTGAAATCTGTAACTCCAATACTGGCGATCAAATAATGCGCTTTCTTCAATAGTTAGATGACCTATCTGACACTCCAGATGATAAATGGGCTTTTTCTTTTTTTTTTTATTACTTGTGCATCCACTGGCTTAGTTAATTTTTAGTTCGTTTTTGTTATTTTTCATGAATGATATAGTTTTGATACTATCATGCCATCATCCTTTGCAACATATTTTCTTCATCTGTATAACATTTGTTGTCATTTTGATTTCATTTGTTTAATATGAAAATCAAATAAAATATTTTAAACGAACCCCCGCTGAAAGTCAGAAAAAGCAGGTGCACACATGGCAAATTTTTACTGTTACTGTATATATGTTTTAGATTGATTCAGCCAGGCTCTTGGATTTAGCCAAATCGGAATCCTGCTAAAAAAGACCCAGATTGAGATTAAACCCCGAACCAGTGCATCCCTAATATAGATATATATATTTATATTATATGTGCCCCGAGCAAGAGCTGAAACTTTAATAGAATTTATGGAATAAAGCACTTAGAGAAATATGGACATTTGGGGGCAGATTTATCAAAGGTCGAGGTGAATTTTCGAAGTTAAAAACTTCGAATTTTGAGCTATTTTTTGTGTACTTCGACTAGGGAATAGTCCAACTTTGATTCGAAGTTGAAAAAAACGTAAAAATTCGAATATTAAAATTTATCATCGACTGTTCGCCACCTAAAAGCTGCCAAAGTGCTGTTTTAGCCTATGGGGAACCTCCTAGAACCTATATGGAGGCAATTAGTGGCGTTTGAGAGATCAAAGTTTTTTGGGGGAAAAACTTTGGATCGAAGTATATCGAAGGCGCTATTCCTCCGATCATATGATTTGAAGTAGGCCGAATACGGACCACTTAGACCCCCAAAAACCTTTGACTTCTATTCGGTTGGTCTTTTTGAATTCAAAGTGTTTTTAACTTTGAACTGGACCCTTGATCAATATGCTCCTTGGAGTGTGGACCACCTTCATTATATGTATTAAACTTATTTTGTTTCTAGGCACCCAGCTCTAAGGGAGTGCAGCTTTCACACTTTATTTATTATATATTATTTATTAAAATACTTATTTATTCTGTGAATGTATATATACTATCAACAATCCAATGCATGAAATGCAATAACAATAAATCCAGCTTAAATGGTTATGTGCCTCCATAGATAAGTACCAAAATCATATTCCAAATCCGTCACCAAAACAAGTTGGTAGCATTGCTAAGGCTCCGTACCAGAAATAAAGATATAATGGAAAGCAGGCATAATTGTCTGAGCAAATCAAATTATACTGTGTCCGTTAAGGATCATAAGATTGAAACTAGACTTTCATTTAAAGGGAAACTTCTTTTGATCTGAAGGGCAGATATCCAGCCAGCTATGCCCCAACCTGTAGCTCAAATGTTGGGCTCAAAACCAAAAATCCCACAAGCTTTCCATTATAATTTGTAATAACATAACTCAGCATCATGCCCTCAAGCTCGCTAACCATTATCTTCATTGAATATTCCACATCATCAGCTGACCTGGAAACTATATTGTGGTGATCAAGTGTAACAAGACAAAGGTTGTTATACTGCAAGCCCTGAAACACAGATCCTAAAATATAACACAAGTACACAGCAAAAACTATCACACATTTGAGCCCTGGGTCTATTTCTCTGCACTTTAAATGTAAGTTTGCTTGTAGCATAGAATTCACTTATTATTAGACATTTTCCTGCAAGATAATATGTTTTCATCAGATGTTCTCTCCTGCCATACGTACCATGCACTTACTCACTTCTACTTTTGCACAAAGTATCTTCTTTATTAGATTTACAGTACCATAGATAGGTCACGGACATAGGTCAGCAGACGGCCAACCCCTTTAGCTTGTTTGATGCCGATTCCAGGTAGAAGAAGACTTACTCAACTGAATTCTAATTTTGAATGCCATCCAGCAAAAATTCATGTATTCTATACAGTGCCACATGAACACCCCGAATAAGAATTCCTAGAAATTAAAGTATGCTGTGTTCTGCTAACATTTTCCTAGCAAATGCTAAAATAATTAACTTGCTGGTCAGAGTCGGTTTGCAAAGTACGAAAGAGCTCATGAATGCAAGGAAAGCCTCAAATGAGCACCTGCCTTAGGGAGGAGTCACTAGCAGGGACCATGTGTGACTCTACTGGAGCACCAATACTGGCTCCTTCTTCTAGCACTGTATGATACATGTAGAGAAAATAAATACCATTGGATCTGGGGTTTTCTGGATAAAGAGTCTTCCTGCTATTTGGATCTCAATACCTGTAAGTCTGCTAAAAAATAATTTAAACGTCAAATAAACCCAACAGGGTTAGTTTTCCACCAATATGGATTCCTGCAGCTTAATTAGGATTAAGCAGAAGTGACTGTTTTGTTATTACAAGTATGGGATCTTTTATCCAGCATACTAGGGACCTGGGGTCTTTCCATAATTTGAATCTTTATATCTTAAGTCTACTAGAAAATCATGTAAAAATTAAATAAATCCAATAGGCTGGTTTTTGCTTCCAATAAGGATTAATTCTATATTAGCTGGGATCAAGTAAAAGGTACTGTTTTATTATTACAGAGAACAAAATTGCCATAATTTAGAGCTTTCTGGATAATGGGTTTCTGGATACCAGATTCCATACCTGTACAGAGAAAAAGGAAATAAAAACTGAATTGTGCTATTAAAATGAAGTCTACAAGCGATGGCTTTCACATGATTTGGAAACTTTCTGGCTAGAGATAGATTTTATAACTGTATTTACTTATGTATAGTGATGAGTGAATCTGGCAAGCATGGATTCCGCATTTCACCATCTGCCAATTTTTTGGCAAAAATTTGCAGTGAAAAAACATGCTGAGATAAAACGGTTGTCAAGTCAAAACTGTTCCCATAAGAAAAAAATGCTTGTTGACTTTAATGCATTTGGTCAAAACGCAGTGGAGACAAAAGTTACCCCCAAAAAAACCCCATTGACTTTACTGCATTTGGAGTGATAGAAAAAAAAATTGCGTGCTCAAAATGTTGTCACCTATTGACGTCAATGCATTTCTCACATTTTTCGTGGTTTCACAAACTTTTAGCAGTTTTGTGCATTTTTTGCCAAAGCGAAATGAGACAGATTCACTCATCACTATTTTTGTAGAACCACAAGTAAACACAGTGCTTTACAAGTAGTAATTCACAAAAATTCTGCAAAAATTCTCAAAACAGTAAAATCTCACCATAATGCCTAGGAGTTAATGGAAAGGTTTCCCATTGTTCCACGGTAACTGACAATCCATAGTAAGGAAAATCTTTGTTGTCACTGTCATGTGATCAATCCTATGATAACCTGGAATGTGGGTCACTAAGAACTCCATATTCCAACAAAAGACTATTAGTATGTCCTAGGGGTTAGAGCTCCCAGATGCAAATTTTCAGTACTAAGGTCCAGGCTTGCATTCTAAATAAAATTGCTTTTTTTTTTTCCATGTATGTTAATAATAACAGTTTGAGTTATATGTACTTTATTGTAAAGAATGATTTTCTTTTAAATGGTAGTTCACTTTTAAATTAGCTTTTGGTATGATGTAGGCATTGATATTCTGAGATACTTTGCAACTGGTCTTTATATTTTGTGGTTTTTCAGTTTAAACTGAAAAAAAGCAGAGGCTGTCATTATAGAATATAGACTAATGATCTGGCTAATGACCTCATGTCCTAGAGTAACCTAATGTCCCAAATAAAGCTGATCTAGATCTTATCTAATGGTACAAAATAAAGTACACTGTACATAAAACTGAAGTTGTTTTTATCAACATACATGCAAAAGCAAAAAGCAACAAAGTGGCAAATTTCCTAACCGTCAAAAATTCACAAGCGACAGCTTCGCAGCCATCGCAACACTTTACCAGGCGTAAATTTGCTAGGACAGCACTAATTCACTAAAGTGCGAAGTTGCGTCCAGGGCGTCGAACGCTGGTCGAATTTTCACTAGCAATACTTCGGCAATCAAAGCGAAGGTGCACTAGCGTTGCCTAATATGGTGGGAAATTATAACGTTGAATGGACGTATATGTTGCAGCAAATACATTACATTACACAAGTCCAGGGAACCTTAATAAATAAAATAGTTATTATAATGCCCTACACATGAGCCCACTGTATAGTTTATGTTCCATATGTTAGAAAATGAAGGGGGGAACCCGGTTACCCAAAAAAAATTTACAGACCTTTGCAGGCTATCACTCTAAAAAAAAGTAAAAGATTCCAGCGTTTTTTGGGACGTAGAAAATATTTGCACTAAAAATAAATGAAGTCTTATGCACTCCATTGCACTTTGCCAGGTCTGAGCTGGCGAAGGGAAGTCTGGCGAATGAGGGCAGTAAATGTTCAGTAAAATCCGCATCTTAGTGAATTTGTGGAGTTATGTCCATTCGCTAGAGCGTAAAATTGCCTGGCGTCAGAGTGCGAATCAACACTAGCGTCTATCTCCTCCACTAGCGTCTATTAGGAAATCAGCAAAGTTCCTGCGGGAGGTAACAATAGCGAATTGAATCGCCCTTTAGGGAATCTGCCCCTTAGTCTGAATTGAACTCAACCACAACACCATCATACCAGAAGATGCTGTGGGGGGTGTTAGAACATAATGATAATGTCTGGGGGGTTTTCCTGGAAAAAAAAAATAGCCTTGAGTGAAAATGGATTTCACTGAGAAACAATGTGCTCATCGCTATTTACAAGGTATCCTTGGGTTTCAATAATGCATCAGCCTTTACCCATTCTAAATGTATTCAGCTCTGGTCATGCTAAGTGAGCTTTGCACTTTAATCATATGTTGATCTAGTCAATGGCACACAAGAGACAGCTACAGGACAGTTTGGTTAATCCAGAGTGGGAAGAAAATGTGAACAGCCATGTACATTTTTCTGTAAATTTTCACTTGCTCCTGCCTGATGAGATGTCAGACTGAAATCCTTGGAAATGACTTAATGTAGAGTTGCATTTGGGAATTCTCTATGCCAAGAAAAAAAATATATTGAAGGGGGAGAAAAGAACGTGGCTCCCAGTCAAGAACCAGGAACATTGATAAAAAAAAATGGGTTTAGTAGTAATGTGGTAATCCAGAGTTAAAGCAGGAATTTCCAAATTATAACTCTTGTGTACTATCCACATCCAATCACCCTTCCTTCAAATGTAAGAGGGATGTTGGAACATGTAGTTCAGCAATTTTAGAAATATATGCAACCATGGCCAAGTTGACCATTATACCAGGATTGTGGTTTGCTTGAATTAGTTAATATATCTAATATCCAGGCATGCAGGTCATACATATATTCACCTGCTAATTCTGGGATGTGTGCATAATTCATTGCTTTTCTTGACATTTATTCTTACACTACCAAAGACAGAATTCAGTCTGCCTTTCATTGAAGTCAACATGCTTTACTCATCTCATGTAATTGTCTGGCATTATGACCACATCTGGATGCACAAGACTCCGATTTGGACTGAAAGAATTTACCATTTTTCATTCATTTTTGCATGTTCAGAGAAACAAGCTGAGGGGTTCGATGTAAAACCCTACCAAGGTTAAATATCAATAGCAAACTACTGGTCTTTTTAAATATTCACATACTGTAGATCATATCCTCCCTCTTCATATGCCATATCCAATGTGTCTGCAGCTAGAAATATTCTTAGGAACATATTTACTATGCTGTTTAAAAACAGCTCTGAGGAAGTGCTGAGGAATGAAACGCGTAAGCTTGCTTTGCACACCCACCGCCTGTTTCAATAACGGTGTTTGCCTGAATAAAGTCATTTTGCTAATAAGTTAGCATTCTCCATTGATTCCATGGACAGCATTGGAAAAGCGAGCAAAGTTTCTGTATCTGGATTTTTTTTTTTTGTGGAGTCGCTGATGTCTTGCGAGAGCAGCAGCCGGGAGGAGGTGAGACACAAGCAGTGAACTCCACCAGTTTTTATTCCTATAACTTGTATATCATAAAAAACAGCTGGATAATACACCACACCTCGCCAGGCTTTGCCATTTAAAAAACGGCGTAATTTTTATGTGTTTTTTCTTTGACTAACCTCTACTGAAAGCAATTTAAAATAATGATGGCAAATCTGGCATTCACATGGTGTAAAATTCTACACACCTTGATAAACTTGCCATTTATTTTACACAGTGTAATTTCGGTGAATTTCATATTACACAGAATAATAAATATGCTTATCCTTGTCCCGGCATTCAACAGTTCCTCTGTATAACTGTAGCCTCTATCCAACTCTGACACTTATTATTAGAGTGCTCCAGTGTCAGACTGGCCAGGCGGGACACCGGGAAAAAACCCGGTGGACCCCGACCCTCATGGGCCCCTGCCGAGCCAGACCCCCTCTCTCCATATTTGGATACAATAAAAAAGAAATTGATGCCGTCTGCGCATGCTCGTTTCACCGAGCGTGCCTCATAGTCGGGGATGGGCGGGGAGGACGGAGGGGGGCTCTGGACATCAGTCCGGTGGATCCCGCCCCCCCCCAGTCCGACCCTGGAGTGCTCCATCATAAAATGGAACAAACTATGTGGTTTTCTATTCACCCCAACTGTCACACTTCAATAATTCTGCTTTTTTCCCAGCACCTTTGGTACTACACCACTCTCCAGTGCCCCCAGAGAAAGGCCCTACATGTTTCCCAGTACAATGTTCCATTTAGTTTACTATGAAGGGTATCTAAGATCGCCTGTTAAAGCTCTGTGAAATTCATGTCATCTGCTGCAAAATGCATTCTTTAACCTATAAACCTGAAAGTGAGTCCTGCGTAGCTGTACTGAGATGTATTCTAAACAGTGGCTTAACTAGATGTTACTGGGCCCCACCCCAAGCATACACAGAGGTTGTCCTTTAAACCAATATATGTGGAAATTGCTCATTAATTTGGGCCTCAAGGGGCCCCCTATACCTCCCGGGCCCCCCTGCAGCCGCAGGGTCTGCTTCCTCTGTAGTTACACCCCTGATTCTAAACATATGAGCAACAGTCTGTATTAAGAACATGCAGAGCTTTAAACCACATGGTCCACTGAAAAGGAATTCATGGAATAACAGTGTGGATTCTGCATCTTCTCTGACCTTCTTTTCTCCATGAAACTGTTAATACATTCATAATAAGTGTTCAGTATTCAGCAGTCCATTTTGATTTCACAAATCCAGAAAACAGCAGCCCAGCAAAAAAAAAACGGTGGCAAATTAATAACCTGAGACAAAAGGCAGAAATGTTTACAGGCTGCCCGGACCACTAAATAGACAAAGAGCTGTGTATGTTTTAACTAAACCTTTGTTTCAGGTTCTTCCCTTTTTAAATCAATGGCAAGATCAGCGATTCTCATTAATAAAACTAAAATTAAAGGTTATAATGCCCAGACATAATTGTAATATCTGCATTTTTCTCATCCTTGTACCTTGAGGAAAATGCTTGATTTTCAGTCACACACTTCACAAACCTTATTTTCACTTTTTGCAGCTGCCTAACTGTATTCCCTTTGACTCTAGAATTAAAAAAAACTCCCAAATAAAAGTGTTTTTTAACCCTGATTTTATACTGTATATGATATATAAAAAGTGAAATAAGAATATCAGTTTGATTGAGATTTCAGAATTTGTACATAAAGACAAATTCTGGATGGAATACATATTCTGGGTGTTTTTATATTCTTATTACACTCCCTCAATATACAGTATGCTGTACAATGTTTTAGAAATGTAACAATCCAGATAACAAAATATCTTAATATTAATAACTAATATCATCGTGTCAGTGCTCAGAAAATGCCCAAAATATCTTATATATCTGTAACACTATTTTGAGCTATTTAGACCAACGGGGTTAATGTCCAGCTAGTGCATTAGAGCATGGGTTATATTTGACCACTTAAAAGGATTGTTCACTTTCCAAAAACTTTTTCAGTTTTTATATTGTTTTCCAAAAATAAAGACTCTTTTCAATTGCTTTCCATTTTTATTTTTTTACAGTTTTTCCAAATGTTCGTGTCTCTGGTATTTCAGTCTGACAGCTCAATAATTCAGGGGCAGCTTTTCAACTGTTACAATTTTGCAACATTTAGGTGATACATTTTTTAGGAGCTTCTCTGGAGTATTAGCAACTATTGTATCAATTCTAACCGCTGCCATTTAAAGAAACCCAGTTATTCTACTCAGCAGAGACAAAGATAAGAAATGTATCAACTAAATGTATCAATTTAGAACAGTTTAGAGAGTCGGTGACCCCTTCCCTCTTCCAAGTGCTGCTTTAGAATGTTGAAAAATTCGATTTAGACTTCAATATTAGAAAAACGGTCACACATAGAAAATAGAAAGTAAATGGAAAAAGTCTTTATTTCTGGTGAACTATCTAACAACTGAACTGAAAAAAGTGTTGGAAGGTGAACACCCCCTTTAAGGCAGGGCCTTCACTAAGTGAAAGAAATGAAGGTGTGGTGTGGTGCAACTACAACTCCCACAGGCTACTGTGCATAAAATGATTTAAAAAAAAATTTTACTAAAAGTTTTTTTTTTTTACTAAGAGTTTTTGCAGTAAAACAGAACAGAAACAGTTTATTTGTCAGCAGGGCCAGACTGGGAGAAAAAAGCAGCCCTGGCAAAAGTATCAAAGCAGTCCATGTATTTACAAAGCATGATATATATATATATATATATATATATATATCCAACCCCAAGGTTAACTAGAACTAGTGTATATTAATGGATATTTTAAGAGTTACATTAACATATAATCCCCAGCAATATTATTTACCCTATGTGCCTGAGCAAATATCTCACCCTAATTTCTATCACAACTATTCTATCAGATGGTTTAGTGGCCCTATACTTACAGTATATTCTAGATTTTCCTTTGTGTGCCCCCAGCTAGACCATGCACCCTGGCAGATAAGAGGACTTTAATAACCATGTGTGTCACAGGACCACAGTGTGGCATACATGAAGAGACTAGGCTGCCTCATGCAACAGCTCATTTACATTTCTAAATTGAGTGCTCATTTACATATTAAATACTGACCTAATTTGCAGTTAGGTGAGCAGCCTATTTACAGTTTAAAGCAAGCGGCCCATCGGGCATTTGCCCGAACCCACAGATTGCCAGTCCGGGCCTGTTTGTCAGAGACAAATGATCCACAGGGTTACTTACAGTTCAAAAAGGCATATGCAGAATATGTATTCAGAAGGCTAGGCACGGACAGTTTGATGACAATCAGCTGAATGTGACCCCTGTGGATGTAGTCAAGGTAGTACAGCACACCTCCAGGCAGAAATACCCCAAAATTGGTCCGAATCCCACCAGTGGAGTAGTCAGGGAGAACAATCTAAACCTGACACCCTATCCACTGCAGTCCCTTACCAGTAGGCAAATCTTACAGCCTAGGGAAGCTACTCTCTGCTACAATCCTTGATGGAGCACAAAGCTGCTCTTTATATCTTCCCTCATTATCTAACTCTCCTAGAGAGTACTATTACAGGTCTTAATCCTGTCTGTATCATTCACGGGGTCCCTGCTCCCCAGAGCTGGGCCAGGCCAGCCAGGCGTCCTAGGCAATCTGGCCAGCTGCAGCACCGACTGGGTGCGCACATGTGCAAACAGACATGTGCGCACGAATGGACGCTGGCGTGCATGTGCGAATAGCGGCTGGCGCGCATGTGCGAACGGACGCTGGCACACATGCGCGAATGGACGCTCGCCCGCATGCGCAAATGGACGCTAGTGAGTATGCCCTAATGGATGGATGCTGACGCGCATGCGCCAATGGATATGCGAGCCGACAGTATACAGAAGAGAGGGGACCGGACTAGGGGTAGGCAGGCGGCAGAGAAGGTACTTGCCTGGTGCCCCCCCAGCTTTGCGCCCTAGGCATGTGCCTACTCTGCCTACCCCTAGTTTTGGCCCTGCTGCTCCCCGACTCATTGGAGGTTCAGGACCCTCTAGGGCAAAATGGTTTTACTGGGCCTTGTTGTACCCAGGCTCAGTGGGAAAATCCAGATGGGTCAGCAACCTGGAGCCAAAGAGGAAGACCCACCCCCTTACCAAGCACTATGTTAAAGTGTGGCAGGAAGTGTTCAGAAAGCCTCTTGGCCAATAACTGGGATTTGTACATGAACAACTAGATGCATGGGCATCTGCCCAGCAACTGGGGAGATGATTAAGTGTAGGGATTTAAAGCCATAGGGGCATTAGTAAATCTATGGGTCCCTATATACCATTGTGCTTTCTTTCCTCTACTTTTACTGAAGCAGTGTAATGTTCTGGGGTGTATTCAGATGCTGAATCTTGCTGCTATATATGCGGAACTCATAGGTCGCAGGCATTGGATTTTAGTAGAGCTTTATGAACTGAATGTACATTTGGGAATTGACGCACAAAGTGCTGCTTTTCAATCTATGCTCTACCTGCCAGCATTTGCCAAAGCTTGCGGGACACATAAAGAGCTGTGTAACATGAAATGAATGGAACCCTAGAGGCCTGTTATCCCTCAATGTTAAAAGAAAGAAAAACAATTTCTTGCTGTAAGGGCTGTTAGTAAAATAAAAATGCTTCATTCTGTTGGACCTTCTGCTCCTGAGGAGCAAATTCCATTTCTTTAAAAAAAAAAAACAGACACATGGATTATTTAAAAGAACATAATAACTTGGATCAAAACAACAAGTCAAGGTTATAAAGGTAGCATTGACTAATGAACTAGAACAGTTCAAGCTTTACATTTTAATATTGCAGGGCATCTGCTATAAGAAAAATCCTTCAATCGATCGATTAAAATCCTTCGAATCGTTCGATGCAAAGGATTTTATCGAACGATTTTTACTTCGATCGTAGCATTTGCGCTAAATCCTTTGACCCTTAGTAAATGTGCCCCTAAGTGTTTGCTCACGAAACGTGCCAGGAAATGTTCTTTTAAATAAAGTTGATTGAGCTCCATCAGTGTCTGTTATTCTGTGAAGTGTGCACTGCAAGTGGTTGTTTGTTATTGTTAAGGAACTACCTAGAGACAATGCTCTACCATCTCAGTCTGAATTACAAAAGAATAATGTTTACAGGAAACCCTTTAAAGGAGAAGGAAAGGTTAAAAGTGAGTAAGCTTTATCAGAAAGGTCTATATAAATACACCAGTAAACCCTGAAAGTAATGCTACTCTGAGTCCTCTGTCAAAAGAAACACCACATTTCTTTCCTTCTATTGTGTGCACATGGACTTCTGTATCAGACTTCCTGTATTCAGCATACAGGGCTAGGGCTTGAGCATGCTCAGTTTGCTCCCCTCTCCCTCTCCCTTTTCTCCCTCCCTCCCTCCTCCCCTCCCTGCTGTAATCTGAGCCCAGAGCTATGAGTGAGAAGGAAGAGACACAGGCGATGTCACACCAAGCTAATATGGCAGCTGCTATCCTAAACAAAGAGAGAGAGTTTATAGAGCTGTTTACAGAATAAATATAGCATTCTAGCTTGCACTATTGTGCTTAATCTATTGGCAATAAACTACCTTAGTAGCTTTCCGTCTCATTTAAAAGCAAATTTGCTGTATGTTCTTTTCCTTGATGTTAATAGGAGTCAGGGTTACAGGATCTACTCTGTAGTTGTACACATTGTTCAGTTCAACTGAGTTGGCAGTGGCTGATACCAAATATTTAAGAAAAGTTGATGTGAACAACATACTAGGGTCTGATAAATACACCCCAAGTACAAAAAAAAAGACTTCACTTTTAGCTAGGCAACTTTTTTTCTGGTTCTCTACGATACCTTTCATGTGGTAAAGTACCAGTAGATTGGGGTAAAGTTGATGTAACTCTGGTATTTAAAATAGGGATTACAACATCAGCCTTGCAATTAAAGGCTGGTAAGTTTGACAGTTGTAGTGGGCATGTTATTTGATATTTGTTAAGGGATCACGTTCAAGATGATGTTCTGGATAATGGCATAATAAGTCGCATTCAGTCTCTTGGCCTTGGTAATGCTGTTTGTACATGAATAGGAAACTGAGCACAAAGGGTGTTAATGATGGTTTATGATATTAATGATGGTGCATTCTCCACAATGGAGCTGGGGTTTTTTGTGGTGTGCTGCATGGTTCTGTTTCAGATCCAATTTTACTTAAGTCTGCTTTTATCCTTATTTAAGCTGAGAGAAGTAGAAATTGGTAACAATACAGCTGTTATATATATCACTATATACAGTATATACTGTATGTATGTATGTATATATTTTTTTTCCTAACAATAATAATAAAAAAATAAGTATCAGGTAGTCATTTTTACACAAATAATACTATTAAGCACCAATTATAACCAATGACATCACAAAGTCAGTACTTTTTATAAGGATATGGTTTATAGGATCATGGCACCTGTGTATTTCAAATACACACATACAGTACACACACATACGATATGAGGCAGTGATATCCAACCAGTAGCTTGTGAGTAACATTTTGCTCTCCAACCCCTTGGATGTTGCTCCCAGTGGCCTCAAAGCAGGAGCTTATTTTTGAATTCCAGGCTTCGGGGCAAGTTTTGGTTGTATAAAAACCAGGTGCACTGCCAAACAGAGCCTCAATGTAGGTTAACAATCCACATAGGGGCTACCAAATGGCCAATCACAGTACTTATTTGGCACCCCAAGAACATTTTTCATGCTTGTGTTGCTCCCCAACTCCTTTTATTTCTGAATGTTGCTCGCGGGTTTAAAAGGTTGGGGATCCCTGATATAAGGCATGGCATACATAAAATTCTTGATAAAATATAACGTTACTTTATTCCCTTATATACACAGGGCTAATCTTTGCCTCCTTGTTCATCCATAGCAAGACCTCGGGGCATTTTTTGGGCCCCAATCCTTAGAAATGATTTTAATGAGCTTAAAAAGAATTCACAGATGTGCAACTAAACTGGTAACAGAATTACAATTACATTGGGAAGGAAGACCAAGTTGGGTATGTTTTCTCTAGGAAAGAGACATGCTGACAAAAGAATAACAACCTCATAAAATTTTATGCATGACAATTACCTTAAAACAAATTAAAGGAAACCTCTAAATTGCTGCTGTTCCTGCCTCTTGTTTATTGGTACATTTTTTGGAAATTGCCATCATTTAGACGCTGTGATAGTATTCACCTATCACCCTGTTACTTAATATCCAAAAAACTGATCAAAGTGTAGAACAGATCTGACCATGGAATATATTTTAGTGCTGTAGTAGGTGGAAAAACTTGGCCAAAAACTTGGTCCTGAAACTCCTCAGTATTTGATCTCCAATATGTTCAAGTTGATGAATATGTTTAGTAAAACAGAAAAGTATCCCTGGCATGGTCAGAGTAAAGGGCAATAATTAGCCTAATCTGTCTAAATTGCTGTCAGTTTGTTTTCTGCTTCTGAATCCCACTAAGTCCCAGCTGTCTAGTTGGCCAGATGTAAGGCCATTTTTGTCCTGGGATTATCCAGAGTGATACATTAAACCCATATGTTCTCAATGTTTGTGTGCCTCTGTGTCCACAAAGCGATAGCAACTATTGAAGCAAAAGATTAATGGAAATTACGTTTGGAGAAAAGGGGGAATATTTAATCAGAAATCTGCGGCGATTCTATGGGCTTTTTTTTTTATACATTGCGCTTTGTATTCTGTGAGCTCTGCATGTGCTGCCTTTCCAGTGGCTTTTCTCTGTTCCCCTTTGTCTTCTATGACTATTCTATGATATGGCCCTTAATCCTTGTCCTTTATACCAGACAATTAAGTCCAATTTGATCGAGGGGCTGTTGGCTTTTTTGTTCCATTGCTCACTATTCTTCTGTTCTCTGGGCCTTCCAGATGTTGCTTCTCTGGGTCTGTCTGAGCGTGGGAGGTCATGAGGGTGAAAGCAAGAATTAAATTCTGCAGCACGTGTGTGATGGCTCCCTGAAGCGTGCTGGTCAGAGAGGCATAATGGAAGAGGTCTGAAAAATAGGACCAACGCGTATCTATCAATCTGGTCAACGGAACTGATGGCTTGAAAAATGATCAGAAGCTCCAGGCATGTAGTGCTCACTTATTAACCTCTTGCAACCACCTGGACCTGAGCTGCACTGCAGTGAATGTTCGGAATGATTGCTACTTATTTGGAAAAGATGAAGTTAAATAAGCTCCACACAGTAACCTGGAACATTTTTATTATATTATATAAGTAAGAAACATTCCGTTTTGATACAAACCTGGAATATGGAGAGAAAAGAAACACAAGTTTTTGTCCTGACAACTGGCTATAGAACAAAGTGACTGACATCACTGCTCAGCTATGCTTTATGGTAAGTAGGAGCATTATCAGCCCACTAACCAACAGGACAATTCACTCAATAACAAAAAGCTGCTACAATACACTAATGACTAAAACGCTTACTGGACCTTGAGGAACTAGTCCATCTGCTTTGCCCACTCCATTCCTGAAAAGGGGAAAAAAAATCATACTTTGAAAACACACGAAAACTCTGCTGCTTCCTGACTTTAAGGATAGAATGATGTTGCTCATAATAAGAAGTGCTGAGCCAGTGTGGCTGAAGAGGCAGTGGGGTTGCATGTGGAAGCTGCTGTGCAGGTTGTTGATACTAGTCAAGTGAACAGTCACTATATATAACAGTATTAAATATACATGCATATACATAGTAAAATGTTAAGTTAGGTTAAAAAAAGACACACGTCCATCAAGTTCAACCTTTTAAGGCTATATATAACCTGCCTAACTGCCAGTTGATCCAGAGGAAGGCAAAAAAAAAAACATTTGAAGCCACTTCAATTTGCCTCAGAGGGGGAAAAATTCCTTCCTGACTCCAAAATGGCAATCGGACTAGTCCCTGGATCAACTTGGACTATGAGCTATTTCCCATAACCCTGTATTCCCTTACTTGCTAAAAAGCCATCCAACCCCTTCTTAAAGCTATCTAATGTATCAGCCTGTACGACTGATTCAGGGAGAGAATTCCACATCTTCACAGCTCTCACTGTAAAAAACCCCTTCCCAATATTTAGGCGGAACCGCTTTTCTTCTAAACGGAATGGGTGACCTCGTGTCAGCTGGAAAGACTTACTGGTAAATAAAGCATTGGAGAGATTATTATATGATCCCCTTATATATTTATACATAGTCATCATATCTTTTTTTTTTTTTAGAGAAATGTGTGAAATTTCCAAAACCTTCCAAGGGGGATACTTGTGTCATTGTTTTCTTTAGCCTGGTGTCTATGCCCTTGTTAAACTGTAGTGGGTTGCATTGACAATGGAAGAATTTGTTATAGGAAATAGATTCCCTAATAGTGGTGAAACTAAATTATGGGGGTTGGATCTAGCACATGAGAGCACAAAAGTGCTGAGACTGCTCAATGAAGGTTAGAGAGCCAGGGACTGCTCAATAATTGTAGTGCAGGTACAAGACCTATTATTCAGAATGCTCAGGACATGGGGTTTTCTGGATAATGGATCTTTTAGTCATTTGGATCTGCATCCCTACTAGAAAATCATATAAACATTAAATAAACCCAATAGATTGGGTTTGCTTCCAATAAGGATTAATTATATTTTAGTTGGAATCAAGTACAAGGTACTGTTTTATTATTACAGAGAAAAAGGAAATCATTTTTAAAAACTTAAATTATTTGATTATAATGAAGTCTATGGGGCAAATTACTAACCGGTGAAAATTGGTTCGCGCACATCGCAACACTTTGTCAGGCGTAAATTCGCCTGGACAGCGCTAATTCACGAAGATCCGAAGTTGTGCACAGGGTACCAAACGCTGGCGAAGTTGCGCTAGAGAAAATACACTCAGAAGTTCATAGTTACATAGCGTTGGCTAATTTGCATATGGTGTGCAGTTAAAATGCAATGGGCGTATATGCTGCAGCAAATACATTATACTACACAAGGCCAGGGAACCTAAATAAAATTATATAGAGTTGTTATATTGCCCTATACATGTGCCCATAGTTTAGTTTAGGTGCCATATGTTATCAAATGTACAGTAGGTGGGAAGGAGGGTACCCCAAAAAAAATATTTTTCAGCCTATCACCCTGTAAATAGGAAAAGACGCCAACGTTTTTCTGGACTTAGAAAAATTTTCAACTTTTTTTGAGGAACTCTTATCTACTCTATTCCACTTTACCTGGTATGAGGTGTCGAAGGCAAGTCTGGCAATAGAGGTAACGGTCAGTAAATTATGCCAATTTTTCGCCAGAGTTAGCCACTTCGCCCTTTATTAAATTTCCCCCTATGGGAGATAGCCTTTCCGTAATTCGGAGCTATCTGAATATCAGGTTTCCGAATAACGAATCCCATTCATGTATAGGAAACAACAGAATAGTTAGGAAATGCTGTGTTCTTGGGTACTTTAAGTAGAGAGGGACTGCCAGCTAGGGGAAGAGAACAATTATAATGTGCAGCAGGACAAAAATTTTGTATGACACAACCTCTGCCACGTTATATGGTTTCTTCAATTTCATCAATGCCCTGTCAACAATAAATTCCCCTTGTGTTGAATCAGCCTTATGGTACATGTAAGAAAGTATAGCTGAAAGCAAACACCAGCAATCTTTTCTTCACTACTTTCCCTGCATGCTACTGATTTCTCTTATTCTTAGACTGATTTTAAATCTGGTTTTAAGTGCATTTTGATAAATGCATTCCAGTTTGTGTAAGGTTCCCAGGATTAAAGTCATATGTTTACACTGTAAAACGCTTTATTATTTTCATGACAGCTCTTGATTAATACCCATTATACATTTCTGAACATTTTATATATTGAACTGTATGCCTGATTTATAAACACATGAACTGATATTTTCTTTTTACTCTATAGAGGAGGTAACAACATAACAGGGACTTGGGCATCTGAGTGATAATTTACAGCCTGGTAGCAATGTGTAAAATTAGAGGAACCTTTCATGAATAGCAAAGCTTCTGAAAAGGCCACATATATGCTAGACTTAAATGCCACCAATGTACTTTTCATTTCCAAGTGAACGGCAAACAAGGATTTCATTTAGCTTTTCTACGGATGATAGAAATCAGCATATTTAAAGGGAAGCTTTTTTACAGCAGAAGCTGGTTGGTAGACATGGCTGTTGTTCAAGAAATTCTTTTTTTTTGCTCCTGCAGTTTGACATGATGAACAAAGCTCAAATGGCATCTTTGTGAAATGTGCTTTCTCTGTGGAGACACAATTCTTCCTAACATCAAGATGGCAGCCAGCTACAGGGAATGTGTGTCTGATGCCTGGGGAAATAACAGCTGAGAGATGTATTTAGTATTTTGTCTGTATATTCTACTACAGGTATGGGACCTGTTATCCAGAATGCTTGGGACCTGGGGTTTTCCAGATAACAGATCTTTCTCTAATTTGGACCTTCATACCTTAAGTCTACTAGAAAACCATGTAAACATGAAATAAACCCAATAGGCTGGTTTTGCTTGGATCAAGTACATGGTGCTGTTGTAACAGTCTGAAGGAAATAGAAGCCCAAGTACCAACCCTTTTGGGGCCCCGGAACCTTCTGCTGCGGAATAGGCAGGGATCCTCAACACTGCCAAGGTATATCGGAGACAAGGTACAAAAGGGTCAGACAGTCGTAGACAGGCGGAGGGTCAAAAGGCAGACGGCAAGGTTCGGAGGTCAGAAGACAGGCAAAAAGGTTCAAAATCCAGAAGGTCCAATTGATAAAGGCTTTAGCTGCAATCAGGAAACTGAGAGCCAGCTTGGGCACTCAATACAAGCCAAAAGAATTTGGTGCCATACGTGACGTCAGCGCGTACACCGGCGTCACAACACACCATCATTGCACATGCGCGTCAATGCTGCACTTGCGCATGCGCATCTTCCCCTACCCGGCGACCAATGCGTCTGAATGTGTGCCAGTCTCCCGGGGCGCCTTACAGCTGGTTTATTATTACTGAGAAAAAGGAAATCATTTTAAAAAATTTATTTGTATAAAATTTAAAAAATTTATTTGTATAAAATGGAGTTTATGGGAGACAACCTTTCTGGATTAAGTTTTCAGATAACAGATCCCATACCTGTATTTTCTTATCCTGTGGAAAGAGTGAACTGCCACTTGCACCAGCCAGGATCTTCAGAATGCCTCTATTTTAGCCTACATCACCAACATGAAATAAAAAAAAATGTCACTTTCTGTCTGATAAGCAGAATCAAATGAAAACCGAGTCAACCTTTCGATATTATTCTTACAAAATTGCCTTCTAGCTGGTATAGGACCCCAGTTGTGCTGTTTAAGATGGGATTGTTGTTTTGAAATACATGCTAAAGACATGGGTACCTTAGAACATATTTGGGAAGCAGCATGCTATAGATGTCCCTGCAATACATCCACTATTATATTCAACCATTTTGAAACTGAGGATAATACAAAGAAAGGTACACTTCTACAGTTGAGCAGCAAAGGTGATTCACCTTTAAGATAACTTTTAGTATTTTATATAACATACTTTTCAATTGGTTTTCATTATTTATTTTCTATAGTTTTATAATTATTTGCCTTTTTCTTCTGACTCTCCACCCCTTCTAAAAAAGCGAATGCTCTGTAAGACTAAAAATGTATTGCTATTGCTAATTTTTATAAAGCTAAATAACTCAAAAACCTTAAATAATACAAAATGAAAATCAATTGCAGATTGTCTCAGAATATCACTTTCTACATCATACTAACAGTTATTTGAAAGGTGAACAATCCCTTTAATACCTTATGAACTGGAGAACTACCAACCTGCCAGGACTGCAAGCTGGTTTAAAGTGATAAATATACGTTGCCTCATGGAAGAAGTATCAGCCTCTATATGCTACAGTATCTGCTATAACTATTTAGCAACCAGGCTCCCATGGAAAGAATACTGCATATAAGCAATAGGAATACAATTATGAAGATTTTCATTCATCCAGGTCATAGTATATCTAGTATAGGTCAATCTAAAAACAACTGGACTTGCTGAGTAATCAATGAAGACGTTTCACTACTCATCCGAGCAGCTTCTTCAGTTCAACTGACTAGGAATACAATAGGAATACAGTGTGATACATATCTCTCCCGCCAATAAGCTAAATATGTATACTATAATCATCCATATATAGTAATGCTTGATCTTTAATACTATAGTATGCTCTACAATCTCTTATGTGTTTTAACAGGTAATACACTCAATGAAATCCAACTATAATTTGACAGGTTGTTTTACTAACCACTTTTTATGCAAATATATAATAGAATATCTACGCTGAGAAGTAAATATGACCTTTCATGCATCCCGGTGTACACAATTATCCCTGTAACTAAATCGCCTGATTCATTCAGTATCAAAAACGTTTCAAAAAAGCCTTTTACTGAAGAAAGACAGATTCCTCAAAACCAGTCGAGTATCTTCATCCAGAGTCATCATTATAATTGGCACCCACAAAAGCATGCCCAGTGCAGGCCTCTAGGTACTGTAATGTAAATATATCTAGCTGAATGTTTATATGAAAAGACTTCTGGCTTAATCAGTTACATTTCAGACATGCTCCACCTAAAACAAGGATCCTGCTTCAGGCAATTGCCATATTGGTTACCTGTTGCACCTATTAGTGTATTGCCTTCGTTTGTATCAGATTTAAATGTGTTTCCCTGAAGGCTAGCCCCTTAGCAATTCAGTACTTATCTTTAACCAACTCTTAGCGAGATGTTTCATGCAAGAAAGCCAGATTTTATGTCCTTGTAGATTCTGCAATAGTCACATTCCGGTCCACATCTGGTTTATTAATATCTCCCTCAACTTCCACCTCACCCACCATTAACATCTCAGCAATTTACTATCTAACCAATTTTTCATTGTGCTCTAGGGACCTATAGATTATCCCTATGCACAATGCATATTCATCCCTGATTAATTAAGTAAGACAACCTGATCATAAAGTTGTGGTCATTCCAGGAACTCCCTGAACTGCAATGTACTGAAAAACTTGCACCTCAAGCCCATTATATTCACCTTTTTTCATTAATTTATGTTTAAAAATAATCTATGGAACATTTTCCAAAAATAAATATGAATTTTGGAAAAGTGCAGAGTGATTCAAGTGAAAATAAAATACGACTTCATTTATACATTGGTCCCCTAACATATATACAGTATGTATAGAATTCAGCGCCATAACCAGGAATATTAAGATATTAAGATATTTTGGACCAGCTTCAAGAAAAGATTATCTTCACCATCTCCATCAATGGAGTTTTCCTATGATAAGCCATGCGATAATGTATTTAATGTAATGGCCACATTTTATTTCTTTCAGAATCATTTTAATGAAAAACTTGTGCTTTATGTCATGAAAACTGCTTAAGTTTATGGGGAAATCCGGTACAGAGTCAGGTGAAAATGTTTCCAGCTAGTTCTTTTCACTTGATATAAAAATACTTGATTTTAAAAATAATATATCTAGCTAAGTATTTACATAAATAGGACTTACTATTCTGTGCTTACTGAGAATGCAGTGCACTAACTCAGAAACTGAAAAGAGAGGAGGAACTCCACTTCTCTGGAGAAGCAGGTCACATGTATGTGGTTGCGCTATAGCCCAGCCAATTAAAGTAGTGTCACAGGAGCAGGCACAAAAGTTCCTGAAGCGCGATTACCTGGAGAAATCTGCGAAGTAGGTGGTGTCAGGTAGGATGGTAAGGGGGTCAGCGACCCCTCTTTGAGAAGGCCCTTTTATCCCACAAGGGTAAGTGGTCATGCAACATTAGCAGAGAATATCTTTGCCACTTTTTTTCCAAATAAGGCTCTGAATCTAATGATGGCTACTTTTTTCAATGTGAACTATCACTTTAAGACACCTGTACACAGGCCCGGATTTGTAGAAAGGCCACAAAGGCCTGGGCCTATTTTAGGGGGGCCGCATGTTGCCCAACTACACCCACATTGGTTTGGAAGCACTGGGGATTCACAGGAGATACACTCGTTTTTGAAATTACCTGTGCACCAATCCTCAGTACCCCGAACCTGATGCTGAAAATTTGAGCATGTACACAAAGGAAGAGGAGGGGATGGGGTGATGAATGACAGCGGGCCTTGAGGCCCTGCCTGTACATGTTTGAAAGCAGGGTTGTGTGTCTATATATTGCTCGCCAGCTATTTGAAAACCATCTTTGGTTATTTAATTTGATTCAGTCAGATTTCTGTAATTGTTAGGGTTGTTAGCTGTCCAGATTTGACCCGGACAGCCCAGTTTTCAGAAGGGCTGCCAGGGACAGGACAGTCTGCCTGGTTTTTCAAAAATGGAAAACCAAGCAGGATCTCCCCTGATTGACATGGCGATCATCCAATCAAGTGTTTTTGGTCGGATCGATGCCCGCCGACAAAACGCATGCGACAAGTTGGATGGAGTCGCGTGCGTGAAGATATTATTGGACTGAATGAAAAGTTGGAGTCAACAACTACAAGGTCGACGGATGAAGACGCTGCATTCTACGTCCACATCCGACAGTCGTGTTGCGCCGAATGTAATGTTGTTCTTACCACCAACTTTTCATTCAGTCCACGCTTGTGAAGTCCAGTCCTTAATCTGAAACTGCTAGTCCATGTGCAGGGCCCCTGAAAAAGACATTTGAATAATGAAACTTTATTTGCCCTCTGCTGAAAACTGTCAATTTGTCAAAACAGAAAACTGGGTTGACTAATGATACTCAACAACACATGTTCTTGCCCCAACGTGACATCAGGCCATAACCCATGTGCTAAGTAAGCCTGAAAGGTAACAAAACAAGAGGACAGCAATCAAGTATTCCCCTCTTGCACATCCACCTCTGTATTACAGTAAGTGTAGTAAAATAGTGTAAAAGAGCATGACCACGCATACAGTACATACCACAGAAAGGCACATTTTTGAGTAATAACTGCACCCAAGAGCTAGACCTGCGGTAATTGCTTGCTGTAGGTCGTGCTACTAGATGTTGTGACAAAACATATGAATTGATTGCATGGTGATAACAGGGAGTCAACCTGCAGCTCCTTTTAGTCACATCTTGCCCCCTTCCATTATAGAATTATTTATAGTAAAAAAGACACACCTGCAAACACAAAACAGATTGCTATGGATTGAGGGCTATGACAATTAAGTCCATTCCTTACTCCTACTTGGATGATTACCCAAGCCAACAGGGGTTATCGCACATTCAGTCATTTATAGTACAATCCATGGTCATGATCTTATTTGGGATGGGAGACACACAAGGTTGATTAGTAGCCATTCAATTCAGATCTCAAGGCAAATTACCAGGATGATCTAGTCACTGTGTACACATTTTTGTACCACTGAACACCATTGGCATGAAAGAAGTTACTAACTAATCAAATTCATGAAATTAATTGAATTCACTTAACAAATCAAAAGAAATACCACTGGGTGGTCATCTTACAGGGTTTTTCCAAGTGATAACATTCAGGTAACTAGTACAAGGCAGCAGTGTCGGACTGGGACACAAGGGGCCCACCCAAAAACCTTAGACCAAGGCCCACCCAAAAACCTTAGACCAGGGGCCACTCTCAGTACTATTATTCCTCATCTTCTCAATCAACCTCTATTCTCATAGTCTGTTTTCTTTACATACTATAATCAATTATTCCATCTATTTAGCCTCTTTGTTCTTATAGAAAAGGGAATGGCCATGAAATAGGCCAAAAGTTTAGCAGCATGAGGGCCCACTGACACCTGGGCCCACCGGGAGTTTTCCTGGTATCCGGATGGGCCAGTCCGACACTGCAAGGCAGCCAATACATCACACTAACTTAAATAAAATAAAACTTTGTGTAAATAAAACTTTGAGGGAGGGCTGCCAGCTCATTGCTCGCCTCAGACAGACAAATCACTGTAACGCCAATGTTTGCTTAGTATACTAACTTGAGTGAATGAAATGAACAAAAGCCAGTTATTGTTTATATTAAGAGGTATCAGTAATTAATCAAATCTGTCTTGAACCTGTTTACTACGAGTTCACATTACAGGTTTAACCCACTGCACGGCACTAATTACGAAAATTTTCAGTAATATGTTATGTAAGATCTCAGGTATTCGGAACTGACCCTGGTTTGACTGTTTTTAAGGATGAGTTGCCGTAGAAATACACAATAACAACAACAGGTTCTTTATGCTTGTCTCCTCTGAGAAAACACCTTTACTTTAGTCAGACAGTCCCAACAAGAAGTTATTTATGCAGCTAAGGTTCCCCAGTCAGGCTGAAAGAGCTCCATGATTACTGCTTGAATGAATCTGTATGCATAATAATATAGGGAACACTAATAATCTAACATTCAGGTTCACAGTATTTTTTAGGACTAAGCAATGGGACAACTGACCTAAGACCTCCAGAGCAGCAGAAGTACCTCTACAGCCTGAGAAATTTCCTTGTGAGACTACAGCACCTAAAGCAATTATTTTGGAAGCCTGTAAGGGACAGTCAGATAGTGTGCAGTGTCAGCACATTATATCAGGTCATTATTCAAGAAGATTATGGAACCGTTTGGGGTAAAGGAGGCCATTCATGAAAAGATCCGCAATCTTTCAGTGCTAGGGCCAAACAATCGGATTATAACAAAGGAAATTGGCGATGACAGGACGAGAACCACATCAACTATCCGATACGGTCCTCATCACATAGAAAAATCAGACCTCCTGTAATGGAAGATGGTGAACTTACCCCACGTGGTGTCCAAGATGGCGACCTCCTGCTCCACCATGCGGTTCTTCCTGGTCGCAATATGACTGCGTCAGAAACGAGTCGCTCACGGATTGGTCGCCGGCGACGGAATGGACGCCGGCGTCAGAATGTGCGTCGGCGTCAAGACGCTAACGTGAGGACGCCAGCGTCAGCGTCATGACGTCATCGCGTCAAGTTTTGGCGCCAACTTGGGACTATTTATTCCTGATTGCCCCTTGCCTCCTTGCCCAATTATAGGTCTATCGTGCATAGTTCCTGGGTGTGATTTACTGCTTTGATTATCTGTGTACCGACTTCCTGCCTGTTTACGACTCTGATCCTTGCTGCCTGTATTTTGACCATTTGCCTGTTTTCGACCATCCTCTTGATAAATCCTTTTGTACCGCGAACTTGGTGTTATTGTCTCCTCCTTGGTCCGCACTACATCGGAGCCTTCGGGCCCTGACAGTATAATTGGGCCATGGACCCCTCGGAGGAGCCTCAAGTTCCAACCGATGTCGGCAGAGCCGTGCGTGGATTGGCTTCTCGCATGCACTCCTATGAAGCCCAGCAAACCCACTTCGCTCAGGCACTAGAAGCGATCTTGGAGAAGCTGTCTGCCTTATCTCCTGTGGCTCCAGTTCCTATGCCAGTTCCTGCAACCCCACTCCAGGTTTCCGAGCCTCGCATCCCTGCACCTCCTCTCTACAGCGGTGATCCGGAATCATGCCGTGGTTTCATCAACCAGTGTGAAATCCAATTCACCCTGCTTCCAGGTCAGTTCATCTCGGAGCGAGCAAAGGTGGGCTATATTATCACCCGCCTGCAAGGGAAAGCTCTGGAGTGGGCTTCTCCTCTTTGGGAGAAGGAGGATCCGGTAATCGATGATGCCAAGGCCTTCATCCGTGACCTTCGCACCGTATTCGATGCTCCTGGTCGGGCTACTTCTGCCTCTGCCCGTTTATTCCAGCTGCAGCAAGGGACTCGTTCAGTTCCTGAATATGCCATTGAGTTTCGTACTCTTGTGGCAGAAACCTCGTGGAATAACGATGGATACCATGCTGCCTTTTACAACGGTCTGGCGATGCGCATCAAGAGCGATCTCGTTTCCCGTGAGATTCCTCCCCGTTGGGAGGACCTTGTTGCATTGGCTGTAAAGGTTGACACCCGACAGAGGGAGTTCCAAGTCGAACTTGACAGGGATCGTGCTAGGAAGTTTTCCAGGTTTCAACCCACCCTGGCTCCACGCTTCCAAAGACCCCTACTCCCCAGTCCGGCTTCTAATCTTCCTCCTCCTCCTCCTGTGAATCCTGCTACTTCTTCTTTGCCATCTGAAGAACCAATGCAGATCGGTCGGGCACGCCTTTCCGAACAGGAGAAGCTACGGAGAAGGGCTGCTGGGTTATGTCTCTACTGTGGGGGAAAAGCTCACTTCGCCCAAGAATGCCCAGTGAAGCCGGGAAACTCCAAAACCTAGGTAAGCTTGGGGAGACTTACCTGGGTGGAATTTGTTCTTCTCCCCATTCATCTGATCAACGTTTCCTTCTTCCTGTTCTAATCCAATTCGGCTCCAAGAAGATTTCTTCTAAGGCATTCCTTGATTCTGGTGCTGCAGGCAACTTCATGGATCGTGCCTTTGCTAACAAACATGTCATTCCGCTTCAACGTTTGGCAACTCCTCTTCGTGTCCTGGCGATTGATGATCGTCCCCTTTCTTCTGCCATCATCTCGCAGTCTACTCAGGAACTTTCCTTCAAGGTGGGCACTATGCATTTGGAGAGACTGTCTTTTCTTCTTATTGATTGCCCTTCAACTCCTGTGGTCCTGGGATTGCCTTGGCTGTGTGTTCACAATCCAGTCATTGATTGGTCCATCTCACAAATATCTCGCTGGAGTCCATTCTGTGTACACAATTGTTTGCCTACTACCCCTGTCATCAAAGTTTCTTCAGTGTCTTCGAATTCTTCTCTTCCTCCTGTGTACCAAGCCTTTTCCGATGTCTTTGATAAAAGGTCCGCAGAAACTCTCCCTCCTCATCGCCCCTACGATTGTCCTATCGAACTTTTACCCGGCTCAATGCCTCCTCGTGGCCGCACTTACCCGCTTTCTCCCTCCGAAACTTCTGCTATGAAGTCCTATATCCAGGAGAATCTTCAAAGAGGTTTCATTCGTCCTTCCACCTCCCCTGCTGGAGCAGGATTCTTCTTTGTTGAAAAGAAAGACGGAAGTTTGCGGCCCTGCATTGACTACAGGGGGTTAAATAAAATCACTATAAAGAACAGATACCCTCTTCCTCTCATCTCTGAACTTTTTGATCAGCTCAAAGGGGCTAGTTTCTTTACCAAGTTGGATCTACGTGGGGCCTACAATCTCATCCGGATTCGTGAGGGAGATGAATGGAAGACCGCTTTTAATACTCGTGATGGCCATTACGAGTATCTCGTCATGCCTTTCGGCCTTTGCAACGCTCCTGCGGTCTTCCAAGAATTAGTAAATGACATTTTTCGTGATCTTTTGGGACAGTGTGTGGTCGTGTACTTAGACGACATTCTTATTTTTTCTCGAAACCTTTTTGATCATCGTTGTCAAGTACGTGAAGTTCTTTCCAGATTGAGGAAAAACAATCTCTTCGCCAAGCTGGAAAAGTGCACCTTTGAAGTTTCTTCTATTCCTTTTCTTGGCTATATCATTTCTCCTCAAGGTTTTAAGATGGATCCCGCCAAAGTTTCCGCAATTTTGGATTGGCCCCTTCCCACGAGTGTTAAGGCAGTCCAGAGGTTTATTGGCTTCGCCAACTATTATAGACAATTTATCAAAAACTTCTCTTCCAAGATCCATCCAATTCTGGCCTTGATCCGTAAAGGGAGTAAACCTCAAACCTGGCCTCCTCTAGCTCTCGAAGCCTTCAAGTCCCTCAAAGAAGCCTTTTCCTCTGCTCCTATTCTTCGACATCCTGAACCCTTACAACCCTTCTTCATTGAAGTCGATGCCTCCGATGTGGGTGCCGGTGCTGTTCTGTCCCAAAGATCTTCCTCGGACGGGAAGCTCCATCCGTGTGCTTTTTTCTCTAAAAAGTTTTCTTCCCCTGAGCAGAACTACGATGTAGGCAATCGGGAGTTACTTGCCGTTAAGTTGGCCTTGGAAGAATGGAGACATTTGCTTGAGGGTTCTTCTATTCCTGTGACTATTTTCACCGACCACAAGAACCTTGAGTTTATTCAATCCCTCAAACGCCTCAATCCCCGGCAAGCCAGGTGGGCACTTTTCTTCTCCCGTTTTAATTTTATTATCACTTTTCGTCCTGGCTCCAGAAACAGGAAGGCTGACGCTCTGTCCAGAAGTTTTGCCCCTGAAGATTCCTGTCCTGAAGATCCTGTACCCATTGTACCTTCTACCAAAATTATTGCCGCCATATTTCCTTCCTGTGCCTCTCAATTACTTTCTGCTCAGTCTTCGGCTCCTGCAGAGACCCCTCCTGGTGTCGCCTTTGTCCCTCCGGAATTTCGTCATGACATTTTATCCCAAGCTCACAGTTCCAAACAGGCTGGTCATCCTGGGATTAAGAAGACAACTGAACTTTTGTCCCGTTTGCTCTGGTGGCCGTCCCTAAGGAGGGATGTCAAAGACTTTGTTTTGTCCTGTTCCACCTGTGCTGTTTCCAAGTCCGGACATTCTCCTCCCAAGGGTTTACTCTTGCCTCTTCCCATTCCATCTCGACCTTGGACTCATTTGGCGATGGATTTCATTGTCGATCTTCCTGTTTCTTCTGGCCACACTGTCATCTGGGTGGTGATCGACAGATTCAGCAAAATGGCTCACTTCACGCCCCTCCGGAAACTGCCTTCTGCTCCTGAACTCTCTGAACTTTTCATCAAACATATATTCCGTCTTCATGGTTTTCCTACCGAGATTGTGTCCGATCGAGGGTCCCAGTTTATTTCCAAGTTTTGGAGGTCTCTTTGCAAAGCCCTCAACATTTCTCTTCAATTTTCTTCCGCCTACCACCCACAGTCGAATGGAGCCGCTGAACGGGTTAATCAGGCCTTGGAACAGTTTCTTCGTTGTCATGTGTCCTTGTGCCAGGATGATTGGTCGGATCTCCTTCCCTGGGCTGAATTTGCCCACAACAACGCCCTGCATTCTTCTTCCCAGAACTCTCCTTTCTTCTGTGTTTATGGTCTCAACCCTTTGGCGTTTTCTCAGGATCTTCTTCTTACCAATGTACCTGCGGCCAATGACCAAGCTGCTCACATGTTGGCTATTTGGCACGCCACTGCGGCAAACTTGGAGAAGAGTTCCCTGGTGCAGAAAAAGTTTGCTGACAAGAAAAGGATTTCTTCCCCTCCATACATTCCCGGTGATAAAGTTTTTCTTTCCACACGCAACATTCGCCTCAAGATTCCTACACCCAAGCTTGGCCCTAAATTCATCGGCCCCTTCCCTATCATCGAAATCATCAACCCTGTGGCTGTTCGTCTTCAACTCCCTCCTGAACTGCGGATACCCAATGTCTTCCATGTGTCCCTGCTTAAACCTGCCATGTCTTGTTCTTCTTCTTCTTCTTCCCCAGCTCCTGTTTTGGTTGAAGATCATATGGAATTCGAAGTCAAAAGAATCCTGGACTCTCGTTTTTCTCGGGGCATTCTTCAATATCTTATTGAGTGGAAGGGGTTCGGTCCCGAGGAGTGTTCTTGGGTGAGAAGTTCCGACGTACATGCACCTGTCCTGGTTCGTAAGTTCCACAGACTCTTTCCTTCCTCCCCTAGACTCGGTGGTCCTGAGGCCCCCCCTAAGGAGGGGGGTACTGTAATGGAAGATGGTGAACTTACCCCACGTGGTGTCCAAGATGGCGACCTCCTGCTCCACCATGCGGTTCTTCCTGGTCGCAATATGACTGCGTCAGAAACGAGTCGCTCACGGATTGGTCGCCGGCAACGGAATGGACGCCGGCGTCAGAATGTGCGTCGGCGTCAAGACGCTAACGTGAGGACGCCAGCGTCAGCGTCATGACGTCATCGCGTCAAGTTTTGGCGCCAACTTGGGACTATTTATTCCTGATTGCCCCTTGCCTCCTTGCCCAATTATAGGTCTATCGTGCATAGTTCCTGGGTGTGATTTACTGCTTTGATTATCTGTGTACCGACTTCCTGCCTGTTTACGACTCTGATCCTTGCTGCCTGTATTTTGACCATTTGCCTGTTTTCGACCATCCTCTTGATAAATCCTTTTGTACCGCGAACTTGGTGTTATTGTCTCCTCCTTGGTCCGCACTACATCGGAGCCTTCGGGCCCTGACACCTCCCTGATCGATATGTGGGCGATTTTGGCCACAGATCGTTCGGGGAGACCCGTCACGGGCATATAAGCTATCGAATCGGTCTAAAGGACCCATATTGGCAGCTTTAATCTGCCCATGTATGGCCACCTTAAAAGTAGGGTGTTTGCTGCCCTGGATGCCCTTGTAATCACTTGTTCATGACAAAGACGCCTTGGCTCAGTTGAAAAACATTGGGAGTGGTGTAACACTATTGTGCTCAGACATGGGTGTATATAAAGCTTATCAGTACCAACTACTCTAAAAATGTGGGTATCCTTGGCCACCCCCCAATAAAGCATATAGATGAGCAACCAGAAGCTGTATCCAGGTAACCAGGTACACCAAAGAGGCTTTAGGCCTGTATGTATACTAAATTAATGTCATATTGCATTTGTATATGTCAGAATTAAATAAAATGACATTTTATAGAAAAGCAAACTTCAGTCAAGTATTACTGGGCATAGTTTAAAGATTAACATGTAGAATACTAGTAGCTTTACAGTTTCAAAGGCATAACCACTATCGAAAGCTAACGTGTTTGCATTACTCCAGAATTCTTCTCTTGTTCCATGTGCTGGCACAAGAATGATGTTCCTGCTTCCAATTGTTCTATTAGAAGCAGATCCATTATTATTATAAGATATGCACCTATGGTTGATCTGGGAGTAACCCCAGAAGAACTAATATCCCTGCCACATTTTGAATACAGAACACTATCACCAGAATAAATAAGGGCCAAATGTGACTCAAGACAAGGTGTAACTGATTAACTTGATTTAAATAAAAATATGTTCTTTTTCTGCTTACACTTAACATCATATTTCCTAGTTAGGATGTGCCTTATGTATACTATATTCCTATAACAGTGATCTTTTCATAGTTTATGACAGAGATTTACAAACATGTTTTAGAGTTTACTATCAATAGTCCGGGAAGAAAATCAATTATTTTCTTTTACTGGATGACATGAGCCTACTATTTATTCTGCCACTATAACAAGCAATGTCCTTTAAAAGGAAACATACTATTTTTGGACTGTAAGTAGGAGGGCATAGCTCATTATTAATATGATTCAATCATAGTATATGGAGAATGAATTACCCTAGGCCAAAGAACTCATACTGTATATACAAGTGAAACTGGAGAATAATTACACAGTAAGTTATGTCACTATATATAGCAAAAAAAGTAGAAGATAATGCTACTTCAAAACTGGGGACTGCTCAAAGCACATTCAATGGCCTCCTGTTGTTGTTGTTATTATTTACTAATAATATTTATTTTTACTAATACTAGTTATTATTATTATTATTATTAACTATAAATATTTTGCAAGCACAAAAACAAGGGTTTTTTGGTACAAGGTAATCCCTACAAATGAGGCTTAAATTCTCTCCTCACATACTATTATAAGGAACACTAGCAAATTTCAAATATTTGCCTCCCCAGTACTTTGTAGTTCCATGAGCAGGGGACTAAATGCTCTAGATTGTCCTTGTTCCCTTTGAATAGCAATGGCCTGAAAGTGGCGGTGCTGTTTCTTGCAATTATCGGTTGAAATGCATGTCCCAGGGATAATGCACTGGCGCTCTTAGGCATTGCCATTCAAATTTAATGGGGTCGATCTCTGAGCCATAATTTAAGGATATTGTGAAGATTGGACAGTGTTAGCAACAGGTGGTCTTGTATTATATATATATAGAGAGATGGAGAAAGAGAGAGGGATATCGAAAGAGCGAGAACCCAATAGGCTGGTTCTGCTTCCAATAAGGGTTAATCATATCTTAACCCTTTTATATAATGTACAATGTACTGTTTTATTATAAAAGGGTAAAATTAAGTCATTTATAAAAATTTGGATTAATTGGAAAGGCCATCTCCGTAGCTTTTCAGATAACGTATAATGGATCCCATACCTGTGCTAGGAAAGTTTATTTTACCTAGATTTTTTGAGAAATAATATTTACTGTAAATACAAATAAATTTCATTTGAGATTTTTTCAAGACAAAATATTAAATCTATACAGTAAAATGTATCACTAAATGCACACTAGTTACAAAAAAAACAATTGAATCCTCAACAGGGTAATCTAGAAAGTAGTTAATGCTGTCAGACACCAACATTACCCCATTTCCAACACTGAATAATGAAGGTACCTAAACTGGCCACAGGCACTGCAGAAAGGCTACAGGAAGGCCTTGGGCTCTCAAGCTGTTGTTGAATACAACTGGGCATCTCAGCCCATAGCGGGGAGGTGTGTTTCAATAACTTTAAGGTTCACAAGATTGACTTTCCTAAATTATGTATTAAAATATTAGCTTTTTAAGCCAGCAGTCCCTGTGTTGCTGGTAACCCAGGACAAATGCCCTCCATGCTGTACCCCTTGCTATAATTAACAGGGTTTTAACAAGGAAGTGGAAGTAAGCCTACGAAGTAAATAGAATGGAGTGACAAATATGTTTTACAAATCTTTTGCCTGTGCACCAATCTTTACATTTTATATATATTTTTGAAGATGTTTTTCCTTCTGCAAGTAACTATGACATAACCCTTACACCGAAAGCAGAAGCAGGAATTGGTACCACCCACTAAACATTAGCAGCAATATTGGAATGCACAGTTGCCAAAAACCACGGCTAAGGTGGTTGCAGCAGGAAAAAAATGTTAGGTTTAAAAAATTGCCCTAATAAAAACACTTCATATCTCATAAATTACAAGTACAGGTATAAGAATCGTTATCCAGAAAGCTCCAAATTACAGAAAGTTTGTCGCTAGTGATGGGGGCGAAACGAGAAGCACTGAAGTCAATGGGTGTCAATTGTTGACGCAAGTGAAAATTTTGAAACGCGCGAAAATTTTGTCCAAATGCATGAAAGTTAATGGGTGTCCAAATAATTTTGACGCATAACAATTTTTATGCGCGCAACAATTTTTTTTTGTCATCGCAGATTTTTCAACTTTTCTACCCAGTTTAAAAAAAACGCAGAAATTTGCCTCAAATCCATTTGCCCATCAATATTTGTCTCCCAATAGACTCCATTTTAATCAAATAATTCAAATTTTTAAAACATATTTCCTTTTCCTCTGTAATAATAAAACAGTCCCTACTACTTGATCTCAACTAAGACATTAATTACTATTGGTAGGAACACAATCCTGTTGGGTTTATTTAATGTTTATATGATTGTTAGCAGACTTAAGGTATGGAGATGCAAATTACAGAAATACCCCTGTTATCCTGAACACCCCGTGTCCCCTGAGCATTCTGGATAACAGGTCCCATACCTGCATAAGAAAATATAATAAAACATTAGCAGCAGTCTCTGCAGATTTTTCCAGCTGATATAGTCATTAAGCATTGTGTGCTTCTTCAAATCATCCAGGAAGGTTGAGAGAAAACTAACCATTGGTATAGTTATAATATTCATAGTTGTAAATTCCTTATTTACACAAGGAATATCTTTGGTTCAGTTTACATCCAGCTGCAATAGGAACACATTGTTTTAATAGAAGCCATACTGCATGCATTTATCCCCTGCTCCTTCACAGAATACAAATCACAGTTGTAGCATAAAACTGTAAGCTGTTAGTGATGTCAGTGTAAAGCTATGTCCTCGGTTACAGCATGTTTCTGTTATGTTATACTCATATTTCAGCCTCAAATTGAGGAAATGTACAGAATATCCAATGCAGAATAGGGATGTAGCGAACTGTTCGCCGGCGAACTAGTTCGCGCGAACTTCGACTGTTCGCGTCCGCCGAATGTTCGCGAACGTCGCGCGACGTTCGCCAATTGGTGTTCGCGTTCGATTCGAAGTAAAATTTCGTTCGACCATTCGACCGTTCGATCGATAAAATCGAACGATTTCCATTCGTTCGAACGATTATAAGCATTCGATTGAATTAAAATCATTCGATCGAATAGCTTCGATCGTTCGATTCGAACGAAAATCCTTCGATCGTACGAATAAAATCCTTCGATCGTTCGATCGAACGATTTTATCAAGCGTTCGAAGTTCGCGAACTGTTCGCGAACTGTTCGCTTTTTTGCCGGTGTTCGCAAACGGCGTTCGCGAACACATTAACGCCAGTTCGCTACATCCCTAATTTGCAGAACTGATGAAGTGTACAGAAACAGAATACCATGAAGCATAAATACAACAATCATGGCATCCACTTTATATTTGACCCTAATTACAAACTAATTTGTAAGAGAAACACAATTAAATCATAGTAAACATGAAAATGCATCATCTTCAACTGTAAATATGTAAAACATATGCATACAGCATTTTTATAAGGAAATCAAGAGGGTTTCGACTACCAACATTAAAAGGCACAAGTTTCAATGGATCATGTGCTGCAACTTACATCTTTTACAGTTCTTTACCTCTAAAATTCTATCCCTGAGTACCTCCAACAGGAACATCAAGCTCATCAACATTCGACTCAAATCCTACCTTGTGGAGCACTGGCACAATACAGTCTTTACAGGCCAATATTGTACAAATTGTTGTAAATTGCAGAAATAGTTACCCTCCTTTTGCATCTGTTACCCACCCACTTGGAAGGTAAGTGGTACAGGGTAAAAAGGGATGTAGATTTGCAGGAGGAGAATGTAATTCTTAGCCTTTACAATACACTGGTAAGGCCAGTAGAGGTTTGCCATGGCTGTTATGTCCTTCTCTCTCCTTTCATTTCAGGGCTGCCATTGTGGCCGGTGGGGTCCTGTCAGGGTACTTGTGTCAATAGGGAGGCTGGGAGGAATTGATGGTCCAGTTTCGTGGCCGTAAAGTAGATGGAGCTTGTGTTAGAAGTGGCCAGGGTTTGGCAGGCAGTGGGCATGTTTGGATGTTATGGGGCATGGTCAAGGTAATTAAGGGGCATGCTCAATGTTGCTCACCAACCCTTTAGATTTTGCTCCTAGTGGCCTCAAAGCAGGTGCTTATTTTTGAATTTCTAACTTGGAGGCAACTTTTGGTTGTATAAAAACCATATGAACTGTCAAACAGAGCCTCCTGTAGGCTGCCGGTCCACACAGGGGCTACTAAATAGCCAATCACAGCCTTTACATGGCATCCCCGGGGACTTTATTCATGCTTGGGTTGCTCCACAACTCTTTTTAGATTTGAATGTGGCTCACGGGTAAAAAGGTTGGGGACCCCTGCTCTAGGTTTTATGTTTTTTCAATAGGGACCTGATTTTGCTGCTTTGGCAGGGCCTACAGCATATAGGGCAATACGACTTCTAATGCTTCCCCTGCTTCTTTACTTTTTATATATGCTACAACAAAAGAAAAATATAAGGTGACGGTGGCCCTTCATAGCACACTAAATCCATACATGAAACCACATGATACCAATATAAAAATGCATGCATTGTTGAAATACAACAATATGGATGAATTTATGGCATTTAGCTTCACCAAAAAATTCACGAAATGGCGGAAATTCGCCGCAAATCCATGCCTGGTGAATTTATTCGCCCATCACTCATAATATCATTATGTGTGAAGATGAAGTCCCTAATCTAGGATGAAAATAACATTTCCTAATGCTACAGCTGTAGGTTTATTACCAAGACCAGGGATCTAATGTTATATGGACGAGGGAAGGAAAACTGGGGACTAGGCTACGTGTATGTATGTATGACACCAAACTCACAATCTGTAGCTACGACAGTTCTTTAGTGTCCTGTTAATGGCACCAGCTTTTATTCTAACAAGAGATCTGCTTTTGACAGAAGGCTGATATTTAATAAAGTCTGAATGCCAAAAACTCGAAAAAAAAAAATTTATATACAATAAAATACAAATTTTTAGTGGAAAAAAAAACTAACATTTTTTTAAACCACAAGAATGTTAAAAGTCTGAATAAAAAATAACTAGTTTTTTTTCCCCCACACAGGAAATTTTGGGAGAAACATATTGATAAATAAGGGAAAAGATACACATGAATTTGATTGGAGTATTTTTCTGAAAAAAAGAAAAATAATCAAAGGAGGATAGAAATTGAGTCTACAGGGTTATTTACTAGACCCCGAATGCAAAAATCACGAAAAATTTATTATTTTATTTATAAAATCGGACTTTTAAAAAAAAATCACAAATTTTTCAGAATTTATTAAACCCTGAGGATGTAAAAGTCAGGATTAGAAAATGGAGCATAATCGGGTTGCATATAAATTAATGGGAGAAAGACCAATGATTTTTGATGTGCTCTGGGTTTCGTGCAATACCCCAAAGTTTTCGTGCAAAAATCTGAGTTTTCTGGTGAAAAATCCAAAAAAATCCAAAAAAATCGTGAAAATCTGATGAAAAGTCAAAAGAAAAAAAACTGTGAAAATTTGATTTTTTTTCCCGAAAAGCAAATTGTTGGGAAAATGTAATAATAAATAAGCACAAAAAAAACCCAAGCAGATTTGATCGGAATTTGTAGCAGAAAATATTGAGATAAATTCGAACTTTGATAAATAACCCCCTACGTGAA
Organism: Xenopus petersii; assembly: GCA_038501925.1. NCBI lineage: Eukaryota > Metazoa > Chordata > Amphibia > Anura > Pipidae > Xenopus > Xenopus petersii. Next base: position 81,822,799 of record CM076685.1, read on the forward strand.
CTTCGCTTTACCAATGTAAATAATTCAAATGTTTAAAATTATTGTACTTGATCCTTACCAAGATGCAACACATTTTTATTGGAGGCAAAACAATCCTGGTGGGTTTAATGAATGTTTAAGGGGCAGATTTATCAAAGGTCGAATCTCAAATTCATGTGAATTTTTTTTTTAACTTTAATAAATTCAAATGTACTCACAACTCGAATGGGAGGTTATTTAAGAAAAAACTCAAACGTCTAATATTTGATCGAATAGGAAAGATCCAAAATTTTGTTTCGCATTCGATTCATATTTGACTTAACTCGAATCAAGTTTTTTTCTGTGAAAAAAACTTGAATGTCAGGAAGGCTATTAACATCTTCAAATTGGTCATTGGACTACCATTGACTTCTACATGAACTCAGCAGGAGTTTCAGTAGCGAACAGTCGAATTCACGTTGTTCCAGGGTCCAGGTATGATAAATCTTGAATTTGAGTTTGGATTATTCTCAACTTGAATGTGACTTTTGACCAAAAATCCAACTAGTAAATTTGAATTTACAATTCGACGCTTAATAAATCTGCCTATAAATTTTTTATTTTAGCCGATTTAAATAGGGTGATCCAAATGACAGAAAGATTTTATGTACTCATGAGCTCAAAATTGATCCTTTAAAAGGAACTGGTCATATCCATGAACCTTGATCATGTGAAGGTGATGTTCGTTCATGTTCAAGATGGAAAAAGTACATAAAGCATTTTTTTTATGGACAATTTTTATTTTAGGTAATGCGTCTATACACTGTACATTCAGTCACTGTGGTATATAAGCATAGCTATTTTCATACATAATCTCATAAAGTCCTTTATTTTACAATATTATCTGTGTGAGGGCATAGGATCTGGAAAAAGAGGTATAAAAGGACCGACAGGGTACACTGCGAAATAGATAAATATGCTAAGCTTTTTTCTTTTTTTTTTTGTTTTAATCAGGCAATTATAAACAGGAAAAGCATACATTAATTACATAAAAATAGTTCTAGAATAGTAGAGTACGTTTTAATATTGTCATTAGCAGCAGCATAGGATAAAAACAAGATAAAATGTGTTGAAATGATATTGGCTATAACATACAAAGATGTCTTTTCAACTGAAAAAAAAGTAAGCTGTATCTTTCTGGTAAATAAAAAAAATCCTTCTAAAATGAGAAAAAAAAAACGTTTAAAAAATAAAATAATTTACAATGAAAATATGGACAAATGTAATGGAAAAAAAAGTTTAACCTACATTTATAAACTGCACTAACAGGTTCTTCCGAGTTAAAAACACAACCAATAAAACCAGACAATTAGCAAGTAATAAAGCGCATCTGAAAAAAAGGAAAAAATATACACTTATAATACAACGGTAAGGGGGGAAAAAAAAAATCTATTTACAAAAAAAACATAAAAGTTCTTTGTACAATTGGCTAGTTTGTGAAAAGTAGAATAGGTTTACAATTTTATCTGTCAAATAGATATGAATGTTATTGCTGTTGGTTTAAGTATCCCTTTGTTTTTGAGGGGCTTTTTTATTATTAATACACATTGTGTTATTAAAGTGAATACACATCTATTAAGGAAACGAGTGGTAAGACGAGGAAGAGTTGATACTCTCTATATGAATGGCTTGAGAATCTGAGAGGGGGAAAGCCTCTAGTCACTGCAGTGCATATAGTAATGACACACAAAGTCACCCTTTGCTTAGAACAAGTCTGCACACTTTTAGCTTTCACATAACCTTCCTGCAGTCTTTTCTGGATTGGTTTTTAGAAATATAAAAAAGCCTGACATTCTAAACGGTTCCAGTCGCAAGACCAATAATGCAGCTAATTGCAATTTTGTAAATAAGGCAAAGAGTTCAGGAGGACATTTGCTCTTTAACTTTCATTATATACAGAAATCGGGGTTCATTCCCTTATTCGCTTTTTTTTTGTCATGAACTTGCATTGCTGAAGTTTGGTCATGTATTAAAATGGAAACAGAACAGGGGGAAAGAAAAATAATCAGAGGAAGATAGAAAATGAGTGTAAGTGAACTACTATGAATGCAGGGGCCTAACTATAGAGGAAGCAGACCCCGTGGTTGCAGGGGGGCCCAGGAGTGTAGGGGGCCCAGTGAGACCCTAATTAATTAGCAATTTTAATATATCTTGGTAAAATAGGCCAACTTATAAATATTTTGGGGCCCTAAATTGAATTTGCTATGGGGCCCAGTAACAACTAGTTACGCCACTGTATGAATGTACTAACATGCTACCACCCAAATAATATTGGATGCATTAAGACTAGTTCTGACAAATGATATAAAGTGTAGCCAGGTAGCGTAGGCTGTATATCTGTTGGTGCACAAACACTTAGCTCCATTCTAGTGTGGGAATGACAGGGCTGCTCTTCTGGAAATATTCAGAGCTAAAAATAAAAACTTTAGAAAAAAAAAAATGCACTTTTTTTAGATAATGGTGGTCTGAAACACTAAAATACTGCATAAAATCTGGCACTGGTTGCAGATTTTTTTTTTTTACGCAACAGAAGTGCTTTCCTGCATAAAAATGTGCCCCGTTGGCATCAAAAGGTTGCTTCTTTTTTGATTTCAGGTGCTAGACTGACATATATTCCCCCAACACGTTATAATTACGCCGATTATTTCTGTTATGCGATCATAGTGTTCATCTGTGGGCAGTGGAAACAACAGATTTATAAATGTCTTTTTACACCAATCTTTTTTTTTAGTTTTTAAGCACCTTTATAAACATGCCCCTCAGACACCATAAATAAAAATTAGTTACATTATACAAATATGTATGTATAAGCATTAAAACGGCTTAAGTAGCCATCTTACCAGGAAAATATATAGCACAACATAAAAAATGTTTTTGACATCTTACAAAAAAGCCTCAGGTTCAAATCCAAGTGCCGTTTTCCCAGGAATTCAAGCTTTAAGCTGCTCGCATGGCAGCAGTATCTATGGCTTTTTTGCTCTCTTTTACCCTACAACAAAGGATGCACAGTACCTTGGAATACTGCAGCCCGGTATTGAGAAACATATTAATGCCTAGGGCATCAAAGTGATCAATGGCAAAGGCATTGCTATTAAGCCAAAAGCTCCTATATTAATTAGTGACCATACTTCTGATAACTGATGCTATAGACTAATCTGAAGGCACAAACATCTACAAGGAAGCAAGGCACTCACATGGGAAATAGTGAAAACAGGTAAAAACTGTATCCTGAAATCAAAGCAGATTCGCTTTAGCAGCTTTCTTAAAGACAAAGACTTTCTCACGCATGGCCGCAAATACAAAGTTATGGCTAATCCCAGATCTTGGTCTTTCAACACAGAGTAGCTCCGCTCCAACGATACATGATTTTATGACCGATCACAATCATTCAAAAGATAAAATAAACAAACAGGTCAACATTTCCCTAGAGCTGGAAAAGAAACATGCTTGCAGAATATTGATCAAGCAACAAGTGGAGGTGTGGAGCCAATTATTCACCCAGATTCTTGATTCAATGAGAATTGTTTCCAAACCCTATTGCCAGCTTGGTAATTCTACAAAAAAAAAACCCTAAATTCTGAAACGTTGCACTGAATGATAGAAACAGTTAAACAGAAGGGTGAACTATGCACCAAACAGCATTTACCCCTCATTCGGAGAAAAGGCTGCAGAACGATGGAAACAGCAGTATACTGAAAACTGGCTGCAACACAAAAGTAATCCATATCACTAATGCCCTCTTAATTCAATTGCATTTTTTAGCTTTTTTAAATAAATGCAGAAAATTTGAATTCAAACAAGTCAAAGTTATAATCACGGCGTGCATTGCATTTTAGAAAAAGAGGAATCCTTCAGCTGCTGTAGTGCGACTGGATAGCCTCCATAACTGGGGGTAGGAGAGGTCCACACCTATACACTGAGCTTACTCGCAAGGAACCACGGAGACCTGTGGCACAGGATTTTACATCCTACAACTGTGTATGTTGAGAGATCCACAAGGAGCAAAAGGGTGAATTCTCAGAAGACATATAACAAAATATTGCACTGTGTGTGCAGTCCATCAATCCAAATCTATCAGCCGAAACATTGCAGTGGCATTATTCAGGGCAGGGGGCGGAAGAGAGGCTCAGGTAAGTTTACATATTCTTTTGCTAGTGCTTCCTACGAAGGGCCATTATGTTAGCGCTTATTTATCCAGGATAACCAACTTTCCTGCTACAGGTATTAAGGTGGCCATAGTTGCACCAACAATCGTACAAAACTAATTTCTGTATGATATTCGGTGTATGTATGGTGGTAGTCGAGCCAACGGATATCCAAGAAGACTAATATTGGTCGGATCATTGAAAATGGCCAGAAAATTTTGATTGGGCACCACTGAAGGCTCCTGAATATCAGCCATCGTTAGTGCTGAATCGTCAGGATACAGGTAGAATTGTATTGTTTCTACCTGTTTGTCTGACAATTCAACTCTATACGTGTGTAATGAAACCAAAGATCTTTCTTGGAAAGCCCTTGTCAAGAAAAGATCATAATTGTAATGTCTACGGCCACCATAAAAACAGCCATGTCTTAAACTGCAATATTATGCAATCTCTTACATAATGATTACAACATTAAACATACATTTTTCTTTAAAAAGACCGTTTTGAAAAGCTATAATTGGAATAAGTGGAACTGCACCTCTAAATGTATAGACTAGGCAATATTATTCATTCACCATTAACCTGGCTTTATGATTTACATTCTCATATAGGGTACATGTACAAATGCACAGAGGGGCTTTTAGTAAACACCAAAACAAAATCACTAACAAAGAAAAGTTGTGATCTGCATTTAAATCTCCGAAATATAAATAGAGCTCTCAATTAGGGGGTATCATCCTCCATTTACATTAAAATTCAATATTTTAAAGTAGCATTTGATATTTTTCTGTTATAAAGACTGATCTGTGGGGTAACAACAGGATTTGGTTCATTCCAACAAATTCTCAGTTACTTATTCGCATAAAGTATTAAAGCAACACCAGCTCTACCAATAACCTTTGTCTAGTATGAATAAGCATAATGTGAAAGCTTCCAAGTTTTGATGAACTTTTTGCATCAATTTTCAAAAGGTAGGACAAAGTGTTCATGGTTAGGATTAATCATGAAAACATGGTTTTTGCCGACGAGCTACAATTTCCAGCATCTGGGCAACATTAAGATATAGCTCACTACAGCTTAAAGGAACACCAAAAAAATTAGTGTCTTAAAGTAATGAGAATATAATGTACTGGTTGCCCTGTGATGGTAAAACGGGCGTGCCAATCAAAGAAAAAGGAGAAAAGGCACAGGACACACAGCAGATAAGTTCCGTAGTATACAATGGGATTCTTCAGAACGTATCTGTTATCTATGGTGTATCCTGTGCTTGAATGGCTGCCCCCATAGCTACACAGCAGCTTGTTTATATAAACTATAGTTGTGTTTCTAAAGCATACACAGCAGTTGTACCAGTACAAGACAACAGTATATTATATTGCCATTCCTTTCAAACACTTTCATTTTGTGAAGTTACTGTTCCTTTAAGGACCAGAAATCTGATATCTCTCCAACCCATTGTTAATATAAACACGTTTTAAGTATTCTGCAAATAGTGGTAACACTTACATCGACGAAGCTGAAAGTTAATATCCTGTGCTAATTTTTGTTCCAATAATGCTTCACTTATTTAGACATATTTTCCCCAATCATCAAAGGTTTTGCAGTCCTAGGTGACAAAAACTGTAATGTATGGAGCTTAGTGTGTATGTGTGTGTGTGGGGGGGGGGGGACACACATAATTTGTGTATACAAATCACAAAATACCATATACATCCAGAAGCACTCTGCAGTTTCTTTTCTTCTATTGGTACCTTGCATTGACTATGAAATGGTTACAAAGGAGTTCAATTATTATTATTCATTTTTTTTTACACTTGTTTATATATTGTTGATTTTTTGTTTTTATTACAAGGGAGACGTTAATGATAAAGAGGAAAAACAACCAATGCACACAAAGCCTACCAAGACCTTTCAATATTTCAACCACTATAAATGTTTTAGCCCAGAAGTTGAGTTTTTAAGGTTTAACCTGTTTATATAAATGGCAACTTGTAACCCTTTATTCCAATAAGAATCCAGCCCTCTCAAAAAAATGATACTCGAATAAAATTCAAGTTACTTACAACTCATACCCGAGGAATATTAAGATACAAGCTGCTACCTTTTCCCAACACCCTTTATCGTGTTATATAAAAAAATGTCATTAACAGCAGATATTATCATCAGTCAGTTGTTGAATGTGAGAAGTGGATTGAATAATGTAGCATTTTCATTTAAGCCTCTGAATAGCTGTAGGATATAGGATAGGGCACCACATTTGTCCACAGTTTAAAGATGTATGACAAAATTAAAAGTGTGAACTGTTCTATATGCATTCAGCAAAAGATCATGTCCAAAAGCTAGTGTCCTGCAGGAAATAATGGCTTGTATTGTTTAGTTTGTCACATATCAGTTAATTACACAGTCAAATGTGTTGATGGGGAGGCATTGGTAGATATTATTGCATATTTTATTGTGCTTTATTGGTATATTTTACTATTATATAGCTCTGACTCCATATGCATGACTGAAAAGACCAAAAGCAAAAAAGTGCAGTTTTCAAAGTTGAATTCTTAAGTACATTACAAAAAGAGTAAAGAAATGCTACATGGAATTTGTTTTCATTAGTGGTGAGGCCTCATTTTCAAAATGATAGCAATTTATTATTTCCGATATCTATGGCCCCCAGTGTAATTTCTCCCCTTTCTGGCGTTCTACATTGTGCCAAGCTGAGCACCTTACAATACAGAGATGTGAACATACAGATTAAATACTGAATTCAGCAAAAATGTTTGTAACAAAGAACAGATTACCAGAAACCCAGCTGATGAATGAATGAATATATATATATATATATATATATATATATATATATATATATATATATATATATATATATATATATATATATATATATATATATATATCTCTATCGCCTGGAAAAAGGCGAGCACTCACAGGTCTTAGGATGCAAAAAATCAGTGACGTTTATTGAAACTAAATAACTGACGTTTCGGCTAAATAAATAACGGACGTTTCGTATTTATTTTCAATAAATGTCACTGATTTTTTGCATCTTAAGACCTGTGAGTGCTCACCTTTTTCCAGGATATCTTACTCACTTTGCTGATCGCACCCAGGCACCAAACACTTTTCTTACGAGTAGTGCCGGCCCAACATGGACGTTGAAAATATATATATATATATATATACATATACATACACATACACACACAATGGTAGTTCCATTCTTTTAACAAACTTTGACAGTCCATATTTATGTTACAAGATCCATTCTGATTTTTTGCCCTTTATGATGGTGGGTTTAATGTTAAGCCACATTTGCCAGTTTGATGGGATGATGAAACACTGGTCAGTAAGGCCGAACTGTTCTTTACTTTTTCTCTGTAGCCTACATGGTCACACACATTTGTCCTTGTGAAATAAAATATATATATATATATATATATATATATATATATATATATATATATATATATATATATATATATATATATATATATATATATATATCCTTTAAAAAAAATAAAAACCAAGATGGAGCACACTGAATATATCCAGAATATTTTTGTTTGATGGAAAAACAAATCACTGCAGAAAACAGAAAAGTCTATAAATGACAGGGAATTGATGGCTTGCTTGCTATGAGTACACAGTCGACATGAATAGTATGGAGACTCAGGGTCTGGGGAATAAGGAGTACAGGGTATTTCTATAAGAAACCCCAAAGCTTGTAACAAGTCAGATAAAATTGTGCATCAAGGTTTTCAAGTCCATTATACAAAATCTTGTCCGATAGGTTTTTGTTTTTTGTTTTTTTTATTATATTTTCAATACACAGTCTTTAGAAGGTCCTCATCATTAATATATATTTTTATATTAAATAGCTTATAAGAAAATGTAAATCCCAAAGTGTCCCAAGCAAGCAACAGAACAGTGTAAAAGGACTGCCCAAGGTTTGCGTGCTTTAGCTTTGCTGGATGCGGTTGTTCTCTTATAGTTGACTTGTAAAAAAAAAAATGTTTTCACTGGAGAGCCAAAAGGACTCTATATAAACACTCTGAGGCACAGTAAGATGTTGTGCTGTGTAGATTTAAAAGAGGCATAGTTCAGTGCTTCTGTTGTATAGAGTAACATTTTCCCTCTGATTAGTAAGAAAGTAGTTTTTTGTAGCGTGCCCCAAGGCACCCGCTCCATACACTCACACATGCACCTATTCATGCATACATCGCGCATTCTCCTCCTCTTCCTGTGCATATACGTAGAATTCTGTATATGAATAGATAAGGTATTTATTTTCTTAAAGTTTTGCATTAGTTTTCAATCTCTTTCCTTGTGTGTTCACTGCTGGGAAGATGGCTGGTCTTTGACCAGAGCTGTTCCTGGAGGTCTTTCACCACTTTTTCCAAGTGTTCTCTGGCTTCTCGTTCTTGTACTAGATCTGTCCGTAGCTGTTCTCTGTCATTTTCTGCATGCTGAAGCTTAGACTGCAGCTCCTCAATCTGCAATTTAAAGAGATTTTTTTTTTAGCATTCTGTATTTCAAGTGGCCTCACCAGACACTCTACTCAGTTATTTACAAAACCCTTTATTCAACTATGATTAATTGCCCATTCCATAAGGCAGAATAATAATAAGATGCTAATTGCATCTTATCATATACTGTACCTAGCTTTAAAAGTAACCTATTAAACACATTCAAAATATGCCAGAATAATGAACATGACCAACTTAATGTTAAAATTATGGGCTGGATAAAATAGAACTGGATAAATGAGAATCTTCATCGTCATATGGGCTATGCAGTTGTTCTAGTTTTGCAGCCAGAATAATTCCAGTAATTAAATGATAAAATGATTAGCAATTAAGTAAAAATCTTGAATACAGTGATGCATATAAATACAAATCTGAGGTGTCTTGGACATTCACATTGAATCTGATTATGGACTACTGCTAATAAAACTCAAACAAGGCCTACGGTAAAGGGTTGTATACTTCTAACCGAATTATCTACCTCGCAGGGTAAAAACATGGAGAAGCCTCAATTTCCCGGTTTATCTCACAAAATCATTTTCTTGAATTTTTTTCCCCCATGATTAAATAGGCAAAAACTACATTCAGCTCAAGCCCTATTAATTGCACTCATGTGTTGCACAAGGGGAACATGTGTGCCTGTTAGATAGCAGAATCAAAATTACATGTTAAGTGATTTTGGGAAAGATTGGAAAAGCAAGAGTACCTAGAAGCATCATTAGGGAGACTGGCAACGCTGAGATTTCAAAGTAACTCTGGGCAAGAAAAACATTCTGATAAGCCAAGTTTCCTGATCAGGCCCCAGCTGCAGCTTTGTATTTTTCAGAGATGGAAGTAAGCAGGTTAACACCCTTAATACAGTTCTTACTCTAGTAATGTTTAGTCTGGATGCCTCTTATCAGCCGAGTGCTGGAGAGGAAGTCCACATCATTTCCTGCTTCTGGTCTCCTAGTTTGTCTCACATCAGTAGATTCCACACCCCTTCCCATTATTGACTGAGCATTTTCAGAGAAAAGCAGTGCCTCAAACAACACTGCATTTATTTTTCGGATTTAATTTTTTCTTCATTGCAAGAGCTGTACAAACAAAAACCATCTGCAGAAAGACTGTTGAAGCTAGAAGATTAAAGCACTTTACCTGACCAACACAGTGGACTGTATAAAAAAACAGTAAATGATTACCTGGGCAGAGTATTTGACCCGTATCCTGCCAGCTTCACAGCCTTTGTCACACACCCGAATCTGTCTGGCTTGCTCCAGCTCTCTTTTCAGACGTAACCGAGATTCATTCGCTTCTTTCATTTTCTTTTCATGCTCTGCTCTCAAACGCTCAATCTCTTTCCTCAAGTTGCGCTTTGCCTCAGTTGCCTCTCTTAACTTCTCTTTTTTAGCAACTCGCAGGAACTCCAACTCCTGCAACAAGGAAAAGATCAGGAATAGATGTTATATATTCAACAGTGATATTACACGAGTTAAGTTTGCAACTAATACCAAATACATATGCAGACTTAACAAATGATTAGGTAACTGCCATCAAACAGAAGTACAAAGAAGAAGCGAGCTTTCGGAATGACATATCCAACATTTAAATCTGACCTATTGCTTTTAAGTAGCCACAATGGACAGAAATTATGCACATCCAAAAAAAGGTTTGCAGTATCTTAGTTCTTTGTTTATATTGTTGTTAAAAAAGATTGACAAAACAACATATGGGGGTGGAGGACTGGACCAGAAGTGACATTTCCACTCTCCCTCAGATACCAGTATGCAGAACAACATTTTTCTGTTAAGCAACACCCTGCAACTAGGTCATGGGAAATCCTTTTCCCTTGCAATAATCTCACTTCCCAGCCAAGCCATTGTTAACTCTGCAGCAGCACTGACTTTCTCTTGACCAGAATTAGAAACACAGGGAAGGAAACAACCATGATTCATCTTGTCAATGGCAAGGCGCAAAGCTGTCTCCTGTCTAAAATACAATTATCTTGCAGCTGGAGAAAAATCTCAATTCCCCCACTAAGTTCTCATGATTTATGGGGAATAGTTCATATTATCTTTTGGGCTTCTCCAAAGAACAGGCAACACTAATGAAGTATAGTCTATATAAAATGACTAACAGAAATAGGTTTGTATAATGCCGGCTTGTACAGAATTATGAAAGTAAAGCCAGAGGTGCCTTTTTACAGTTCACTGTATTCACTTTGACTGAGAATGTGGCATTACCTGCTGAAGACTTCTCTTGGCCTGCAAAGCAGCATTGAGTTTCTCTTCTTGTTTCACTCGCATTTTTACAACTTCGTGGAGGAATTTCTCTTTGGCTTCCTTAGAATCTAGACCACTGTCCAGGGCTTGCTTCAGGTGCTCCAGTTCAGCTTCCAGTCCACTGCAATGTTGATCATTGTGAGAAGCTACCTCATACGATGTGTTGATCACAGTTGGTGCTAGCATGCCCGGGGAGCTTAATTCCTTGGCTGAACTTGACGATGTAAAGGAGGGAGATGAGAGTGAAGACAAGGAAGAGGTAACTGAGAGGGAACAAGAGAGAGAGATTAATTATTTTGTTGGTCTACTGAAGACAGCCAGATTAGGTCAAAATCAAAAATCTAGCCTGTGCATCAGGAACAAAGATTTATATACATGGTCTTTTAGTTTTTACCTGCCCCAGACATAGCTAAAGCTTTTTGCTTTAAATGCAGCAAGGAAAAGAAAATTACAGGGCTCTATTAAATGGTTATTTTCATATACAAATTTCAAGCCCCTTAAGTGGGAAGTAAATTAAACGGAGCTCTTTTCACGGTTTGTGTCATACAACGTGGGCAGTTCAGATTCTAATCTGATTTTGAATGAATGCAAAAAGTTAATATATATCATGTAACAACAAATAAAACAATAAGAAATTGATGCACAGGACAGTAACAACATATTTCATTTTATCTTCACAACCCTATGTTTAAAATTTAAAAATGGCAATTGGCAATTGTAGATATAAAAGAAAAAAATCTAAACTATTCAGCACTTTTAAATACACCCACAAAAGAAAATTCAACTCACACGTACATTCTTCTCTGCTTTCCACTTCAATTTCTGTTTCTGACTCCTTCTCTTCTTCCCTGATTGGTAATGGTGGTGCTGGTGCCTCTGGAACTAGGGGCAGTTCTGCAGTAGGCCTCCGTTTCCTGGACTGGGGCGGACTGCCCGATGACTGAGTGCTTCTGGGTACCGCCGGTACACACGGGGGGCTTGTAATCACTTTTTGTTGAACAGGAGGTGTCAGGGCAACATTTGGGGCAACCAGATTTTCAAAGCTCTTGTAATTATAAAAGCTGTAAAAATAAAAAAAATATTCTAAGTTACTAAATGGGGGGGGGGGGGCAGTTTCTAAATGTCAAGCTACAATGCCATTTGGTCTCTTTGCTGCGATCAGTATTCTGACTCTAGAAGGGAAGGTTATTCAAATAAGCCATGGTGTTACCTGTCTCTAATCAGAGCTGGAAGGTGAGTAGACAACTCTTTGTCGTTTGCTGAAATGGCGGGGGACCAGGGCCGGAAAGCAGACAGACGTTGACGTGGATGGACATATCCTGCATTCTATCATCAAGACATAGAAACAAATTAGGTCAAAACTGTCAAATCATGATATGATAAAACAGCTTCTTTTTAAAGACTACATTTAATTTAGGCACAAACAGAATCACTGCAGAACAAAGTGACGGAAAATGGAAATTAGTTTACAGAAAGCCAATATTTCCAACAATGCTTCCACAGTACTTGCATTAATATGGACATTTTCCAATGAAAACGGAGAACTTGCTTGCCATATAATTATTCAACTTTGGCATTATGAAATAAAGCAGTTCATCTCGTTGACAGACTGTGTGGTGACTCTTCATATCATCCACATCAATAGCAACAGAACAGTGTTGTCCTAATGACTACCCTCTAGTCTAGTCTACGCTACACTTATTTGTATATACAAAGAAGGTGAAGTGGTTTTTTTGGGGTTTTTTTTAGGGGGAGTGCAAAAGTCCAAGCTTATTTTCACTTAAGGCCAGGTGTGCAACACAGATGCCTTTTCTAGGATATTCAGCTTGCTTCTGTGGGAAGCAAACTTTGAAACTGCTTGAGTCACCCATCTAACTGAATTAGGATAATTCGGAAATGCTTGCAATATTAAGGAGCAAATGGTCAGCATCTGCTGTAACAGAGTCTTGTATGACTCACTGACTTGCAAACCTGAAAGGCATCTAGTTTATGAAGAGAGTTTTTGGACTTCCCGTCTCTTCTATCCAGTTGTACATTCATAGCAACTTTCAATGAAAATGAGTTGGATTAAATGTAAAACCCAATACAGTTGTTGCCTGCCAATAAATATAGGATTCCTTCAGCTTTATATGACCATGACTGTGGAGTTTGCAGAGTCCCTAAGCCCTTTAAGATTCACTCACTGAACTATTAAATATGCCATAACACTTTCAACAAAGCATCAGATACACTTTCCACATACAGGAAAACACTGAGAAGGTACACCATAGAACTGCAAAGTATATGCTCTGCCTACCTAAATATCAAAGAAATACATGGTTTTCTGCCAACATGTTGTGAGGTGGGGCATGACTAAAGTACCTTGTTGATGTTGGACAGGTTTCGTAGCCAACTGGATGACTTGTCTTTTTCAGCAGAACTAGGGGAATGGATGATGGAGTCATCAGCCTTGGCTTTTTTCGCAACAGGCTCAGAGGAAAGCTAGAAGAAAACAATCATAGGATTGCAGACTGTAAATTTCCCATTTTTAAATAGATAATAAACGAATACACATTTCAACAACGTTCACGGGTAGAGATCTTAAACTAGCCACACACATCGTTTTTAAGAATGACAGTTCTTCATGTAATGATGTCATCACAATAATGTTGTCATCACAATAATGTCAGAGCCATGGGGCGGAAGATAGCATTCATGATTGGTTTAGCAACACAGTCTTTACATGCATGGGTGGTCCATTGTATGCTCAAGCTCATCAAGATGTTGCTCTATGTGTTAAAGGGGTGGTTCACCTTTGAGAACTTTTTGTATAATGTAGAGAGTGATATTCTGTGACAATTTGCAATTGGTTTTCATTTTTTATTATTGAAGGTTTTTGAGTTATTTAACCTTTAATTCAGCAGCTCTTCAATTTGCATCTTAAGCAATCTGGTAACTAGGGTCCAAGTTCCCCTAGCAACCATACATTGATTTGAATAAGGGACTGGAATATGAACAGTAGAAGACCTGAGTAGAATTTGTTTTTTTTTTAGAAGGGGTCAGCGACGTCCATTTGAAAGCTGCAAAGAGGCAGAAGAAAAGGGCAACTATAAAAAATAAACAATGAAAACCAATTGAAAAGTTGCTTAGAATTGCCCATTCTATAACACAGTAAAATTTACCTTAAAGGTGAACCACCCCTTTAATACTTTATTGCTCCCCAACTGAATGATCGACCCATCCTTTAAATTCCATCTCCGCATATATGCCTTTTTTTTTATTATTTGTAATGGTTGTTATGTAGATGACTTCACCCTGCCACAGCTGCACTGGATACTGTGTAGGATGCCAAGTCTTGTTTTGACTTCTCCACAAGTCTTTTGATGGATGGTGTGTAAATCATGCTAAAGCATACAAAATAAAAGCTTACTGGAAAGAACTGTTTTCGCCTCCGTTTAACCCAAAATGATGAAAGTTTCAATTTGCCTTTTTGTTCAATAGAGAGACAAGCCACCAAAACTTAACAGGCAAAGCATACATGTTTTTACTTCTACTAATATGGAATACTGCCAAGAAATCATTTGCAAAAAGATGGCTTCCTCAAGTTTTGTTTCGACTGAAGAGGTATAAATTGAAAGTTTAAAAGTAAAACTAACTTCAGTAAACACCATTTTCTTATGTTTTCTTTCCTTAAATACACACTACACATTTTTTTATTTATGATTTTACTGCAAGTTTTAACTTGCATGAACGCCTTTAATAGAATTTTCCACCAGTGGTTACCTTCAACATCAAGCAGAGAGGGTGAATTAGGTTTATAAGCGATGGTTTCTGGTCTGGTTGTCTCATATTGTAAACTATAATTCCAAGTAAGATGTGGATAATGGTAACTTGAGTTACAACCAAAATCAAACATGAACCAGTGACCTAGAACTTGGAAACTCTGCACACCATTTGGCCTGTATTCACTTTCCAAGATGACATATTATTAAACATTTAGAATGCTCTTCTATGATAGCGGGAAAAAGTATTAATCAGCAAAACTTTTGCTAATAAAATGACTGCTGATCACTTGTCTTAAAGGACGAGAAGAGCCATAGAAGAAATATGAATAATGTTCTCTTCAACATTATAAATTATGGAAATTGATTTAGAAAATGCCATTTTAGAAAAGGAAAAGAATTATTTAACTGTAGCTATAGACAACAGTTATATATCCAAACTGCATGGCTGAAAAGTCAGAAGTGCTATTTCAGCCAATAAATGAAAGGTAACCTGGTCTTAAGAGAATTCTCTGCTTTTAGAGACCTACCTAAGAATGTATTGGGCAGGGTAATGTTATAGTGACAATTATAGAGGTTTTCTGCAGTTGTCCAGTGGCTGTTCAATTTAATTAGGATGCACTGAATTCCAAACTGAATCCGAATTTGCATTAGGTACATTTATTACAGGTTCATTTTCAAATTCATGCGAGTTTTTTTTTTTTTTTTAAACTCCTTCAATTCAAATATACTCGAAATTCGACTAGGGGGGTTATTTATAAAAAAAAAATATATATATATCTAAAATTAGGATGAATTTTACCGACTCGAATTGAGTTTAGTCAAAGTTGATTCGAGTTTTCAAGTTTTTTCTTTGAAAAAGGAAGGCTACAAATTGATCCCTGTACCACTTATACATGAACTCGCCAGGTTTTAGGTGGCAAATAGTCGTAAATTCTAATTAAAACTCGAATCTAGTTTGGCTAATTCACAATTCGAATTTCTTTGATCATTAAAAAAAAAAAAAAAAAAAATTAAAAAATTTGTATTTTCAATTCGACCCTTAATAAATCTGCCCCTTAAAGTAGACTTCTGATGAGGCCTTCCTGTTTCGATACTTAAATCTTCCAATGCTCACTTACTCTTGTGCCTGGTAAAAAAATGTAAAGGTTCACAACAGTAAACCCACAACGCCAGGCATTCTCAGTTTTACTTTAATAAATATTAAGTGTCTTTACATTAAGGGGCAGATTTATCAAAGGTCAAGGTGAATTTACAAATGCAAAAAATCTAATTTCAAGCTATTTTTTGTGTACTTCGACTAGGGAATAGTCAAAAAATAGAATATTGAAATGAATCATGTTTTGTCTTTAAAAATTATACTTTGACCACTCGCCCATCTAAAACCTGCCGAATTGCTGTTTTAGTCTATAGGGGACCTCCTATAACCTATTTAGAGTCAAATGGTGGACTTTGAAAAATCTAAGTTTTTTTGGGGGGAAAAACTTTGAAGGAATATCGCATTCGATTGAATTCGATTTTTATTCGGCCGAATACAGACCTATTCGATTGAAAACTTACCTATTCAACCCAAAAAAACTTCAACTTAATTTCAGTTGGTCTTTTTGAATTTCGAAGTTTTTTCAATTCGAAATTCAACCCTTGATAAATCTTCCCCTAAGTGTCTTTACTATTTGGACAGTCGCACATCCTCTGCTGGGAAATTCAGCACAGAAAAGTAAAGCCTGAAGTATAATACAGTGGTGTTTTCTCCCCAGCAAAAAACTACCTTAGCAAATGGATAAGGTTGGAGGGTTGAAAGGTCTAAAATCGAGTACTATGTTTTAACCGTAAACTGGAATTCTTCACAAGGCATAATGTAATGAGCTGTTGCAGAAGAAGGGGTTAAACATGATAGTCAGCGCTGTGATACTGTTAGCAGGGGATAAAAAGAGCAATTCCTCACATGATCTGGCCCTTAGAAGAGGACACAGCATAGCATGCAGCTGCTTTCAGGGAAGCAGTGTCTGGATACCATTGTACTAGACAAAACAGACTTCACCACTAAACTTTGAGAGGCAGCTTGTGCAATCAAAGCCACTCAGTGTCTGAAGTGTGGATGATACAGCAAGGGAAAAACAATAGCCTTTATTAATGCTCTTTCCTGGTCTGTTGCCTTTTCCCTTGCATCTCAGCCCCATCTATTCACAGAAATGAAGTATGCTGAAATGAGTAATAAGCAGCTGGACAGATCTGAGCGCCTAATGGGGCCTAAAAGACAACGCTAGGGAGCATATTGGTGGTGCCTAATCATACACAAATTCAATTGTTCTAAAGCTATATTAATAGATAATCACATAGTCTCTATGGAGAATGGGACACCTAACAAGATCACTGAAATTGTACAATCTAAGGGGCAGCTTTGCTTTTATCATATCAGTGAGGTTAAAGGGACAGTAACACCAAAAAGTGTTTTAAAGTAATAAAAATATCATGTACTGTTGGCTGCAC
Source organism: Xenopus petersii (assembly GCA_038501925.1). Taxonomy (NCBI): domain Eukaryota; kingdom Metazoa; phylum Chordata; class Amphibia; order Anura; family Pipidae; genus Xenopus; species Xenopus petersii. The sequence continues at coordinate 81,840,006 of CM076685.1, forward strand.
TGGTAAAACTGCTGTGTTTGCTTCAGAAACACAACTATAGTTCATAACAAGGTGCTGTGTAGCAATGGAGGAAATTTAAAAAAAAGTCTATATGGCACAGGTTAAATAGTGGATAACAGATAACATTATGTTCTACAGAGCTTATCTGCTGTGTAACCTGAGCCTTTTCTCCTTTGAATGGTGGCCCCCATTGCTACACAGTTGCTTGTTTATATAAACTATAGTAGTATTTCTGAAGCAAACACAGCAGTTTTGCCAGTCCAGGGCAACACTGCACTTTATTTTTATTACTTTACAACACTTTAATTTTTTCATTTGACTGTTCCTTTAAGTCCACCCGTTTCTGACTTGTTCCAGAACAGAGAAAACCATTAATTCTCTTGGGTAGCATGGAAATCCATGGATAGTATAATCAGGCCATAATTCATCTCTGCAACAGTAACATTTTAGAAGTATCATCTTCTCCCCCAACTCTAGAATGTAAGTATGTAAATTGTCTGATCTTGGACACCAACAGCAAAAGGATTGATCCATCCAGGACGTGACTGCTTCCCTGTTCACCTCACCACATTAAAAACCAATGGAGAAAGATATAAAATGCAAGGTTCCATAGCAGTTTTTTAATTTACCAACACAAACACCAAAAATGTGTAGGGGGAATACAATGCATCATAGTTTGTGTGTTAAGCATAAAACACCACGCGCACAAGCTTCAGAATATGCCAATAACCAATTCAAATACTAGGTGTTCTCTGGAACCCTCTCCCAATAATTCTAAAGAAAGTGCTGATAAAGTGACAATAAAATGTATTCCATTTCTCCTTGGAATGCTGGAGGCTTTGCAGTATCTTATAAACCAGATCCATGAATCTAAACGAATAGCAACTGTTACAATACATTGTTGACTTTGCCTCCCTTGTAGTACCTTTGTGCAAGACTGATATTTCCTTTAAAAACACACACCCAGGTGCAAGACAGACATTTCCTTTCATGTGCGCCGCTTTGTGGAACATACATATTTCCTCTTACATGCACACCTCAGCTGAATCAATATTTCCTCTATCATGATGACATTGGGGAATTGCCAGATAGAGCCTCTGAGGCAGGCATTGGTTACTTTTTTGTCTAAATCGCACAAAGAAAAAAATACATAGCAAACAGTCCCTATACAGAAAAACATGCTGTAACACTCCCATACTCTGAGAAAATGTCTGCTTTCTGAACCATGTAGTGCAACACAGGATGGATTCACTGGCACCCCACCAGTCAAAGATAGAGATATAAACTATAACACTTCACTTTTTCAGCGGGCAAAAGAAAAAGACTTTCTTTCACCATGGTGAAAGAGTGTTTTAGCATAAGCATGGTCAGATCTATGAGAGACGTGCTCATGAACTGAAGAGATGTACATAACCATACATAGCCTTCCACTCCTGGTACACTTGCAGATAACAATGAAGTGTAAAGCTGGCCATAGATGCAAAGATCCGATCGTACGAATCATCGTACGATCGGACTTTCCCATCTCCCGACCCGCCACTAACCATTCAGATCAAAGTCTTACCAGTCAGATTAGTTAAAGAACAGATCAGCAATGTTCTGCCCCTGACAGCAATCGTACGATATCTATGTCCAACCAAAGCTAGTGACAGACTCCCACTGAAAATCGTACGATCGGCAATACACGCAGAGATATTATCGGCAGCCGACAGAAATTTTCTAACCTGTCCGATCGACCAAACGACCGATCTCCGCCGGACGAAAAATGTCGGGACTCTCCACACACGGTCCGAATATCGTACGAATCCTCGATTCGTACAATGAGATCTTTGCGTCAATGGCCAGCTTAAGGGTCAGGACAAAGGCAGATTCAGGGAGATTAGTTGCCTAGCGTTTCCAACTTTGGGCAACTTCGGAAAACGAATCACTCCAAGTGCCATCCCGCCGGCAACTTACATTTTAGCCGGCAGGAAATGCAGTTCGGGGAGATTCGTCGACCCGAGGGAAGAGGGTTTTTTTCGCCAGCCGACTAATCTCCCCGAATCTGCTTTCATACTTAAAGTTAATTTAAAGGTGAACATCCCCTTTAAGGTGGCCATACATGGGCCAATAAAAGCTGCCGACAGGCTGAGTCGAGAGTTAGTATATCGGGGAGAGATCCGCTTGTTTGGTGACATCGCCAAATGAGCTGATTTCTCTGTGTTTGGCCACCTTAAATCTGTCCATATTAACAAGATCTGCCTGAGGTCGACAAACGAGCAAAACTTTACTCAATATACTCAACTTTAGTGCGTGATATCGGGCTAATCTGATTGTTTGGCAATATTTACTTTCTATAAATGCCCAGTCAAATATATCGTCAAAGCAAGCCACATTATCTGCTTAAATCTGTACCTTTGTGCTCTGACCAGAATAAAAATCTCCCATCAATAAAAGCCGACGACTAATACTTATCGGTACAGAGGGTGGTTGTTAATGGGACATTCTCTACTTGGAGTAAGGTTCTTAGTGGGGTCCCCCAGGGCTCAGTATTGGGTCCACTTTTATTTAACTTGTTCATTAATGACTTAGGGGAGGGTGTTGTAAGTAATGTATCAGTGTTTGCAGATGACACAAAATTATCCAGCCCAATTAATTCCATCCAGGATGTGGCATCCTTGCAACATGATCTTGACAAACTGGCAATCTGGGCAGCTAAGTGGCAAATGAAATTCAATGTTGATAAATGTAAAGTCATGCACCTGGGATGTAAAAATATCCAAGCCACTTATACCCTTAATGGGACTGCACTAGGCAAAACCATTATGGAAAAGGACCTTGGAGTTCTTGTAGATGATAAACTTGGCTGTAGCAAGCAATGCCAGTCAGCAGCATCAAGGGCAAATAAGGTCTTGAGCTGTATTAAAAGGGGCATAGAGTCACGGGAGGAGGGGGTCATTCTTCCACTGTATAGAGCACTTGTAAGGCCCCATCTAGAATATGTCTACAGTTTTGGTCTCCATCACTCAAACGGGACATTATTGTATTAGAGAGGGTACAGAGAAGGGCAACTGAGCTGGTAAAAGGTATTGAAAATCTTAGCTATGAGGAAAGACTGGCAAAATTAGGGATGTTCACACTGGAGAAGAGGCGCTTAAGGGGTGATATGATGACTATGTATAAATATATAAGGGGATCATATAATAATCTCTCTAATGCTTTATTTACCAGTAGGTCTTTCCAGCTGACACAAGGTCACCCATTCCTATTAGAAGAAAAGAGGTTCCATCTAAATATTTGGTAGGGGTTTTTTACAGTGAGAGCTGTGAAGATGTGGAATTCTCTCCCTGAATCAGTTGTACAGGCTGATACATTAGATAGCTTTAAGGAGGGGTTGGATAGCTTTTTAGCAAGTAAGGGAATACAGGGTTATGGGAAATAACTCATAGTCCAAGTTGATCCAGGGACTAGTCCGATTGCCATTTTGGAGTCAGGAAGGATTTTTTTCCCCCTCTAAGGCAAATTGGAGAGGCTTCAGATGGGTTTTTTGCCTTCCTCTGGATCAACTGGCAGATAGGTAGTTAATAAAAAAAAAAAAAAAAGGTTGAACTCGATGGACATGTGTCTTTTTTCCACCTTACTTACTATGTTACTATGTTACTTAAGTTACTAAATTGTAAAGAAACATGAGCAAATGATTGCATGGCTTTACAGAGCAACAGAGACAGCTATTTCTAACAGTGTGGGACTGCGAGTGAAGCTAGCTAACAGTTATGTATAATCATTCTAACACGGAGCACAAAGTAAAAGGTCCCTTTCTAGACTGAATTGCTGAGAAGCTTATATCTTACCTGCATGTAGTACTAATGGACATAAAAATGTATTGATCTGGGATTAACAGATGCAAGATGCAAGCATGACCTGCATTAGGATTTTGCTCATTCCTGGAAGCATTAGGAAATTGCACACAAAAGGTAAATGCTTTTTATATTAACTATTCAGGATGCCTAACCTTGTTGCTCTAAAATGCTGACACTGTAACAAGGTTTCATGGCTGTACGAGACTATACTAATACGGAATAATGATATAGCACGTTGCCAAGTGAGAATCTAGCCTAATGCACGTAAACTGAGAAGCGACAGAAGATTTAATAACACAGACATGCATTGTGCAGGTACAGATTTACAGCCGTTGTATAAATAATTTTAGCTCATAATTGTTGACACAACATCTCTATCTTCACTTCAAGGTACGTAAGCTCTGCTGGTACCAAGTCTTCTTTACAATGTATCTCTTACAGCTTCCTAATAACCCTTACAGATATCACTTACATGTACCTACAAGGTGCTTCAACCCATTTGTGTTGGTATAGTGATACCTTTTGCACCTAACTGTAAGGAACGCATGCATAGAAGCTGGAAAAGCAATACAGAGCTAAGTAGATTGAATTCTGTAAGTGTGCAGCTAATTCTGTGTATAGACAAATTACAAATGGACATAATTACTGCTTAAGTAAGATTATCGGGGAACCCTGGAAGGGTAATAATGAGAGCTGTAAATAATTTCAACCCTCAGAATATTTACTGCCCATACACACAAAATTAAAAAAAAAAAAAAAAATCAAAAATTAGTGACCTACAAGTAAAAAGCCTGAGGCAACCACAATGCATATTATATATATTTAAAAAAATATAAACCTTCTTCTGCAGTTCCATTAAGCAGATTTACCACCAGCAACCATTCCTAAAAGAGTGTAGGAAATTTTTTAAAGTACTTCATTACTTAAAGTGATTGTCAAGACTTTGGTAGTCTCCCCAGCATCTCCGAGGACAAAGCAGTCAACCAATTAAATTCTTATAGACTTGCAAAGCTTCTTTGGCGGCCATTAGGAACATCACGTGTCCATTGTACAAGAAGCTGCACCCAGGGGGAGCTAAAAAAAAGTCTAACTGCTAGTCTCTGTGCAATTATCTGGTGCAGTGTGATCTGAATATGCTCTGTGCTTGAAGGGACAGAACAAGTCTTAGCAGAGCGGCTGATCTTCTTTCGTACAAATGTATCTAAAGAACTGTGGCTCAGAATATCAAAGGTTGCTGTGCTCCTGCCCTGTATAGTGAATACCAAAAACAGCACTGGGTAACTACTGCGTATTTGGGCTAATGGTATAACTAGAGAAACGCAGCTACTGAATCCCAGACGTGCTGTCAAATATTATTAAAGTGTTTATTATATGTATATTACAATTCTGTTCAGCCTGAAATATGTAAAAATTGATTTCTTTATTCACTAAAAATAAAATGTGCATGAAATACAGTTATAATTCAACAACTGGAGGGCTGCAGGGATTACTTGTCTGGGAAACTGCACTGTTTATTTGGCAGCCCTGGGAGTTGGTTTTATTGTGGCAATTAATGCTCAGGAATGTCAATTCCAGGTTCAAGGGGAGGCACTTTTTTAAACTAAGCAGATTTTCCAGTGATGAAAGGATTTGCCTGGGTCAACGTAATGATCAAATCCCAGACAGATCGTTCAGTCCATGCAGGTCAGGCTGCTGTATTAAAGCTCCCCTTTCAAGACCAATTACATTAAATGTCTGCTTCCAGGACAGAGGGAATAGGCTGATGAGCTAAAGGCACTGCTATAACCTTTTAACATCAGACAGGTGCCTGCAGAACAGAGCTTAAACACCTACAATGCTCTACTTTGGTCACAAAGATGGATTGCTAGACTGCTGTACGATCTTCAGAGGTGCAGGGCCATTCCATCTACAGGTTGCCCAACACACCATGATGAAGTCATTAGGCAACAGATTACTTTTTTTTTTTTAAACAATAAACTCATCAATTATCCCTCCCATGACCCAATGTACTCCAAATTGAGTGAGTTGGTTGCACTGTGTGCGGCAAGCATCAAGTAAGTGGTTTTGTGGATTTTTTTCCAGGAATGTGTTTATCACTAAAGGGTTTGTAGTACAGAAGCTAATGTTGGCAAGTACAAACTCCAAGGCAACTAGGCAGTTGTTTGCATATCATCACCCTGAACTCGAAAGCCGCAGTTACTAAAGAGCAGACCCCACCTACACAAATGCATACATTGAGAGTAAACCTAATTTTGCCGACAAGGGATTTTAAAGCAAAAACATACCCTATTTAAAATGTAAGATGACAGAAAACTATGATGGCTATAGGCTATATTAGTCTACGCTCAGAGCATTCTCAATACATATGGAGAGAGAAGTAAGAATTTACACAAAGGTTTCAAAGTACAGGTACGGGCTCTGTTATCATTTATTTATATAGCGCTGTCAAGATACGCAGTGCTTTAATCCAGAAACACATTTATCCAAATAAGCCACATTTTTAAAAATGATTTCCTTTTTTCTATTATAATAATAATAATAATAATAATAATAATAATAAAACAGTACCTGTACCTGTCCACACTAAGGATAAAGGATTCCTTAATGGAAGCAAAGCCAGCCTATTGTGTTTATTTAATGTTTACATGATTTTCTAGTAGATTTAAGGCATGAAGATCCAAATTACAGAAATACCCCTTATCCAGAAAATCCCAGGTCCCTAGCATTCTGGATAACAGGTACTATACCTGTACCATAGTGAAATATATTTTAAAATTTTAGAAGCAAGGCTGGAGCATTACACATTGGATATAAACATTATTAAGTCTCTCAGCCAGCATTCTGGGGCCCCTATGGGTGCATCCAGATAAATATTAGGGTCTGGCCACACGGGCAGATTCGGGGAGATTAGTTGCCAGGCCCGTGCTTCGTTTTCCGAAGTTGACCGTAATTGCCTCACGAGGAAACTTCGGGGGACTTCGGAAAACGAAGCGCTCTGTGTGCCTGCCCCCAGGCAATTTACATTTTAGCCGGCGGAAGGCAGATCGGGAAGATTAGTCGCCTGGTGACTAATCTCCCCAAATCTGTCCGTTTGGCCAGACCCTTAAACATTGCATTTCCCAAGAGACACCAGTGATTAAATGAATCAACTAGATTTGCACAGTCATTTGCTGTGTATCCTATCAATGTATGCCTTCCTAAACAAAGAATGGCTCATTTTAAGAGATCTAGTTTAACTTCTGGCCCGCCAACAACGAATGCAAAATCACAGCATGGAAAAAAAGTAATTTTTGCTGGGCTGCTAAAACAGCTCCAGCATTAAGCAACTTGCCCAGTGTGTGTTCTCAATGAAATCTATTCTCGTTTGCAATCCAGGGCTTTGCAGAATAAATCTGCAGTACATCCTAGACTACAGAGAGCGCATTCATTCCGAAATTGCTGGAGGTTCCTCTGACCCTTGTTGGTTTGGATTGTGTAAATGTGCTTCCTGAAGAGAAATAGGGCAACTATAAATTCTTTCACATCAATGCAGTCCTGCTAATGCAGTGCTGAGGTTGGAGCTTTTTCCCTGTCCTCCTGTTCCACTTTGCCTTATGTCAAATCAAATTACATGAACAATCAATTTTTCCGTCTAGCCATTTTTTTCCCCCCGTACGCTTGCTCCTTGCATGGGGTGGAAGAGAGGGAGGTGGGTGCTTGGAGTCTCGCCAGAGATTCATCAATAGGCAGGCGCCACGTGTGGTGTAAAGGTTTGGCGACAATGTGGCCTCTCTTTACTTTATTCCTGGCTTCCCTCCAAAATTCACACCTGCACAGTACCCTCAAATCCCTACTAAAAATTTAGCAAGGGATGTTAAATGAAAATTAGGTTGGCAGAGAGCAAGAAAAAGACTCCAGCAGAAAAGGGTTACTTTATAATTCACAAAGGCCATGCCTTTTCTTCTTCTGCATCAATAAAGCCACAAGGAAGTGCTGTCTGGGACAACCTATAATTATGAAAATAGACCAGGTGGACTAGCAAAAGGCAAAACAAACAAAACCACATAAAGATTAGCATTCAGCATTTATTCAGAAGATTGTGTGTTTGTTTAGTCTATTTTGTGATCAGCATATAATAATGCAGCACCATTTCCCCTTGTACAATGAGACCTATTATACTCCCCCTTACAGAACTAATTCCACATTAAAAGCAAGCTGGAAATTCCATTCCAAGCAGATTTAAGGGAACTGTACCCTCCCCTGTGTGTGGCTGTCCTAGTCTGTATATTAAAGGAGAAGGAAAGGCTAAAATTAAGCCTTAACAGAAAAAAAAAGTAAGCTTTAACAGAAAGGTCTATATAAATACACAAGTAAACCATCAAAGTAATGCTGCTCTAGGTTCAAAAGAAACACAGATTTCTTTTTCTTTTGTGTATACATGGGCTTCTGTATCAGACTTCCTGTTTTCAGCATAAACCTACAGGTCTAGGGCTTGAGCATGCTCAGTTTGCTCCTCTCCCCCTCCCTGCTGTAATCTGAGCCCAGAGCTATGAGTGAGCAGGGAGAGACTCAGGCAGGAAATTAAATGTCACATCAAGTTAATATGGCAGCTGCTATCCTAAACAAACAGTTTTTTGAGTGGTTTATTAAGGTATGGTACAGCATTCTACAGAATAAATATACCGTATATACTCGTGTATAAGCCGACCCATGTATATGCCGAGGTACCTAATTTTACCTACAAAAACTGGGAAAACTTATTGACTCGCATATAAGCCTAGACACAACTACAGCCCTGTCTCCCAGCAGCGCACATTCTGCCAAAGCGAGCCCCCAGCGATCAACCGGACTTCTTTGCAAAGCTGATGGTGACAGAGAATTGCCAAACGGATTACTGTGTGCATTGTCCCACTGTCCCACTACCATGTGCAGAGGGTGCTGTTTGATATTGCCATCACTGTTAATCTTTTGTATAACCAACAGAGGGCGCTGTGTGATATTGCAGTCACTGTTATTCTTTCATATAACCAACAGATGGCGCTGTGTGATATTGCAGTCTCTGTTATTCTTTCATACAACCAACAGATGGCGCTGTGTGATATTGCAGTCCCTGTTATTCTTTCATACAACCAACAGATGGCGCTGTGTGATATTGCAGTCACTGTTAATCTTTCATATAACCAACAGAGGGCGCACTGTTATTCTTTCATATAACCAACAGAGGGCATTGTGGGATATTGCAGTCTCTCCCCAAGTGAACTGTTGGTATAGGAATGATTAAAAGTGACTGCAATCTCAGCTACTCGGGTCGGGGAACCGCTGACCCGCGTATAAGCCGAGGTAGATTTTTTCAGCACATTTTGGATGCTGAAAAACTCGGCTTATACGCGGGTATATACGGTAGTGTTCTAGCTTGCACTATTGTGGCTAATCTATTGGCAATAAACTGCTTTGGTAGCTTTCCTTCTCCTTTAAGCACACAATTAAAGTACAACTATTCTATTATAGCTGCCCACCAAGTGACACTGTCATTCATCATAGACACGGCTGGAACAAACAGTGGAAATATAGAAAACAGCATAATTAATGAAAGCACTTAAACACATGCTCACATTTGTGTTAATGTTGCATGCAAAACAATGAGTGCAACTGCTAAATTTGAAAAAAAGGCTTAAAAACAAAAAGTATGTAGAAAATACACGTGCAGACACAGAAAGCCACCACCTAAAGACATAAAAAAAACAAAAAATGTCACAAAGGGAAACTAATCAGAAGCAGATCAGATTTACTGGTAAGTGAAAATGCTTTGATATTGCACGCTTTATAGTAAACGTAAAAAATGTTGTGTTATGTGGTAGAAAAAGAAGAGGAGGAAAATAACTGCCCATGGGATACAAAAAAGCAGAAAGATGTGGCTCAAAAGGAAAACATCCAGTCACAATGCACCATGGAGAGTAGAAGGGGTGGGAAGAGGTCAGTGGCTTTCATGAGCGTTTTAGTGGGTGTGCACAGCTATGAAAGATGGTTGGAGCACATAAAGGGTCATTTTCAGGCCTGTTTCTGGGCTGGGGGTTCAATCTGGGGTAAATGGCTAGACAAGAGCCAATAAAACAGTAGCCCTTTTCAAAAAAAGGAGGACCCTGATTCTTAACTCTTTGTTCGAGCTGATGACCAGAGCATGGGGAAAACTATCTCAGAACAAAAAGCACAGCACAGGATTCAGTTCTTCACTGCTCTTTCTATGCCAGCTAGCAATCTGTGATAAAATATTCACATTCAGTGGATTCTGGGTAGGAATATGTGAAGGGCCTCTCTTCTGAGAGAGTCCCGTAAAACAGTTTAGCCAAAATCAGGAGAGCTAAGATCTGGGAAAGAAAAGATATTCAACTATATCACATATCATCAATATGTAATATAACATGTGCAGTTTAAAAGTATTTGCACATAAAAAGACAACAGAGCTTGTTATACTGGATCTTAACTTTTCCAGAGGTAAGGGTGACTTAAGAGAGTGCAAAAAGATTATACAGCCCAATAAAAATTATTGTTTATATTAAAGACAGTATTAAAGCTTTTTCCTAAATACTTATGTTTGATTAAGTATCTCCTGAGTAAAATGGAATATTTATTCTGAGAAATTGCAGAATTCAGATTCTAAAGCGGTTTAGCCTTAGAAATTCCAGAGTTGTTACACCCAAAGTTGCAGGGTGCACATGTTAATGGATTTTTGTCTCGCTGCTGTTCCTTACAAAAGATCAATATGAAACCAGAAAAGTTGTCCATCCTGGATAAAAGATGTTGCCCAAGATGAGAAAGGCAGCATGAAACACAGGATGTTGTGGTCAAAACACTTGGAAAGGTTATATACCAGGAATCCAAGTTAATTAAAAGAGAATGCTTTAATATGAACTTCAAGGAAGCATGGCTCTTGTTTATGGCTAGCCGGTTTAAATGCACTTTTATGACTGATAAAAAAAATAAATAAATCAGAGACCTTAAGACATGGTGTGTGTTATTAGACACAGACAAATGTTAGCTAATCATGATTGCGAAATAAAATTAAAGTTACACAAGTCAGCACATGGGGCAAAGGCCCACAAAGTCTCATTAACATATGGGGGACACATGTTTAATAAATCGAAATACTACGGAATTATTAAGAATACAAATTACATGCGTTACCCATGCCTAGTAAAGCCGTATATCATTCAGATTAAACTAGTTAAAGTACTTCCCGCCAACATACACCACATTCATTAATCTTTCACTATTACTTTATAGGTCTAATGTGACTCATAGATTAATGGAAAGGTTCCTATGATAATATGATTAGAACAGCTTATCTTGCTGCTAGGGTTGCCACCTTTTCTGGAAAAATATACATTTATCTTTTTTTCCTATTAATAACATTGGAATCAACCATCATTTTTACTGGCCAGGCCAGTAAATTACTAGCCAGGTGGCAACCCTACTTGCTACCAAAATAGTGAAATCACACTATCCCTCTCCAAACTTTATCGATACAAAAAATAGGAACAATTTGGGCACCATTATCCCTTCACTGTAGGGCAGACAACAGGCTTTTGCATTTTTAGATCAGTGGTCATAGCTACAATAACAATAACTACCATTATCCTACCATGTTAAGGAACTTCATAAATTCTGTATGGTCTGACCCTTTGCATGTGTAGAGGCACCAGCGTTCACAGCCACACTAAATACACTTACTACAATGGTTTTGGGGCAGCTGTAATTTCCTCAATGTTCGTACTGTACCACACTGATCAATGGTGTATCTAATAAAGAATCCAGTTACTAAGCCACCTGTTCAATTGTTAGGACATCCTAAAAATACATCCAGTTAGTGAGGCCTGAGGGCTGGAATTTAGAGCCATTAGTCTAGTCAAAACTTCAAAAATGCTTCAAAAATAAAATCTCTGAAATTGCGTGGAAAAAAAACTCAAAAGGCTTGGTTTTCTGAAGAAATGGCAAAATACTAACAGAACACTTTAAAAATATGGTGCAAAGTGGTTAATAAAGACAGGGAACCACACTCTTACCATACAAAAAGATTAATCGAATTCTTGACGTGGGCCTGTGAATAGCTCTTTAGACAGCAGCTCTTTAGGCTCCTTCCATCATTGTGTACTAGCAAAGTCTTTGGAGTTATATAATGTGGCACTTGCCACAAAAGCAGAAATGCCCCATAGAATTAGTTTCTGGCCTATAAATATGCTGGAGTCATTCAACCCTAAAAGGGGTAATCAAGTAAAGTTTTTCAGTCAGGGGTTTAGCATGATTCATGTTGCTTAAGAATCCCCGTGCAGCACAAAAGCAAGCAGAGGCCTATTTCTTTACCAGTTTGAAGTTCTAAATGAAACCAGAATGAATAGAATAAATCGAAAAGGTTGTTCAACCTGTCTATTTAAATTTTCCACCCTGAAAGTGAAGTGCTAAATAGTAGGGCTAATCGGCTTTACTTGGAGAAAAGAAAAGAGAAAGAAGGCAGAGGTGAGGTTAAAACAAGGGAATAAAACAGAAAATAGAGGGAGACGGCAAAAGGAGTAGTAATGATAATAATACTAATAAAGGCCATAACCCATCTGAATTTTCAATTCCCCAGAATCCTTCCCCCCCCCATCTCTCCCTCCTCTTTGACTGCCGCAGTGGAATGCTGATCCATGCGTCTTTTGAAACATTAACATTTAACAGAGATTTGGTGTCTGCTGAATTCCAAGAAATAAAAATAAACCCTAGTCTTGCACTGGATGCCAGGCAGAGGCCTGTGTTTACGGAGGGGAATGTTTGTTCTCTCTCCGGTGACGGGCTCACTTCTGAACCAACAGTACACCTTGGTACATGACCTAAAAACTTGAGTTTCATATGGACTGATGCAAAACGACAGAGAAAATGCTATGTGAAAGTGAAGATGCATGCAGAAGAGGTGACAGACATCCTCACCCAATCATTTCTACGCCAACAGCTGAGATGCTCGTTGACAAGCCAATTTCCCCATGAGTTACTTGTACATCTAGGGAGATGTAGGTCTAAAAATATAATGACCACTGCAAATGGTAATGATGCAATAATGTTAAGCCTCTGTGTAGACTGAAACATCGTTTATGCAGGTCCTGCCAGTGTTATAAACAAAGGCTGTACTGCAATAATGTTGTTGCATGCACAACTGCTAGTGTCAGGAAAACCAGACACTGCATTCTGAGATCATAACTTGGATTGGTAGGGATATCAAGAGTCCTTCAACGATATATACAATGCTGTTTACAGGAAGAGAAAGATATTAGCACCAGAAACTACCGCCAAGTGAAAATAAGCTATGGGCGAGGGCGGCTCAGTCTAGTGTAAATACACCAATGAAACCACATACGCATGATAACAGGAGGGAGTCACTTGGACCAGGTTCTAGAGGGGAAAAAAAACCTTTCATTAAGCAACAAATCAATCCATGAAAAAGTTTATTTAACACATTGAACAGAACTGCAAAATTACAGGTTTTTGGTAAGTTAGCAGGAAAGAATGGAGGGTGCTTGTGTTATTAAAGAAAAAAACAAGTGCAGATGGATATCTTCAAAATTCAACATCTGAAACAGAAGAACGACATGCACCCAAAGGCGAAAGACAATGGCAAGAGGCACAGAAAAAGCTAGTACAAGTCAAAAATAATTTGTTTACGTTTTCTAGCTTGATATACATATTCTTAAAATGGCAGGTTATTCGGTAGAAGCATAGAATCATTAACTGTGGTATAATATGGCAAGTAGCTGAAGGCAAAACCTTCATTGGTTAAAAGCAATGTATCTGGTTTAAGGAGTTGGGTCTCCTAATACAGGGCGAACAGAAAAACGGAGAAAGATGACAACGTTTTAAAGAGATTACAATCTGTTTTACACATTATTTGCAAATATCCAAACACAAATGACAAAATATATTTTAAACTTTAAACTTAAACAATTTTAAGTTACTTTATATATCCATGTATAATGTCAATAAACTATTTTACATAATCCATAGAAATAACCAGAGAGCCCCCAATATATTCATATTGGGGAAAAAAGAATGACAGAACCAGATTCAAGGCTGCCTGACAACAAATCACCAGCTAGTATATTATTCCCTTATTTCCTTTGAAATCATAAGTGGCATTTGCATGATCCCAAATGCTCGACACGTCCTCTATGAAAAGCACTTCATCTTAAATTAAATGTACTCTATTTTTTAGCAAACTGTTACAATGAATTATTATAGATTATTGGCATATCTATATCGAATATATTTTATATAGTAGTAGGCAGGAGGCAAGCACATAGCAAGAAATGCATTGTGTATCGGTTTTCTTGGCAATGACAGCCACAAGGCACAACATATTAACATTAAAGGAGCCAGAACAGAGTCTGGATTAACACAGCTCTAGGTATTCAAGCTTTTTGTGCCTTGGTTTGAAGGCCGAATCCCATCAACTGATTATTCTGCTGAAAGTACAGAAACCCTCTGTGATTAGCGTTACATAAGAATACCTTGGAGGCAGTACAAAAAAGCCAACTATTACAGAAGGCCAAGTATTTAAATGAACCAAAGAATGAATCAGTTCCTCAATGGAAGATCCAGCATTGAAGGTGTAAAATAAGCTGCAGGGTGAGGAAACTGCCATACTCCATCTTAACAGCGAATAATGAAAAAATATTCTATCCATAAAAGTTCGCAAATGATCTCAAAGCCCTTTGTGAAATGAATACCCGCCATTTATTTCTCACTTTACAAGGCTTATGTATAGGTTTTGACTTGCTGTTCAGTGGGCCTCAGGGATAATGATGAGTTTAAACATGCTAACACTTATGGATAGAACAACCTATAAAATGTGGCTGCCAGTTTGATGTTTAATAGGAAAAAAATGTTTTTTTGAAGTGGAAGTTTGATTCCTTGTGAAAAGGAAAAATAGAGCAAATCCTTTCTAGCTCTGGTGAAGCTCAAGTTTTGGGAATTTCAGACTGCAAGGTCAGAGCTTTATTGTCAGAGCGCAAAAGGCAATTTTATTCTTCTGACTTCAAACGTGCCAACGTGCCGAGGGCCTCTGGAACTAGACTGCTCTCGCCTAAGTCTCTAAATGAGAGGCTGGCATGTCAATCGCTTGTAACTAGGTTCACAGTGTGAAGAGGGGACCTAGAGTTTGCACGACCGTAGATTATATTGCAGATAACATACCATAAAAAGATGAATTTCACAGCTTTACAAACAGTTAAGAAATAGCCTTGCAACCCAAAATGGCCAAAAACAATGCCTTTTGGGGGCGGGGCTGGAATTTATGAGTGCAAAAGCATTTGTGGCTTATATAATAAGCAATAAAAGTATCTGGCACCAGTGCAGAATTTAGTTATTTCCATATTATTATTTTATCTATATTTTTTTTTATTACACTCAGCATTGTGCACCATCATAGAAAGGAAAACATTAAAGCGTTTACCCCAATGTTTATCCTAACTGACCTTTTAAATTGATCTACAGAAATAAATAGGAAAGTAAGCAGTTAAGCCAAGTCACTAGAACTGACCTCCAGGCAAAGCCAAACTAACAATTTTGTTGAGCCCTAAGCGCACCCTAATTGGCTGATCATAAATGTGTAGTCAAGTAAGAATACATTTACACCAAAAATCACTCCAATTGGCCTCCAAGAAAAGGCACCCTACCAGTTATAATGAGCTGCCTAATGGGCCAACCCTGCAGGCTAGGAGCTGCTGCCTTACAGTGATACTGTCATGGGGAAGTTTTTTTTCCAAAACGCATCAGTTCATAATGCTGCTCCAGCAGAATTCTGCACTGAAATCAGTTTCTCAAAAGAGCAAAGAGATTTTTTTTTTTTATATTTAATTTTGAAATCTGACATGGGGCTAGACTTATTGTCAGTTTCCCAGCTGTCCCCAGACATGTGACTTGTGCTCTGATAAAATTCATTCACTCTTTACTGCTGCACTGCAAGTTGGAGTGATATCACACTGCCCCCCCCCAGCAGCCTACCAACAGAACAATGAAAAGGTAACCAGATAGCAGCTCCCTAACACAAGATAACAGCTCCCTGGTAGATGTAAGAACAGCACTCTATAGTAAAATCCAGGTCCCGCTGTGACAGTTACATTGAGTAGGAGAAACAACAGCCTGCCAGAAAGCAGTTCCATCCTAAAGTGCTGGCTCTTGCTGAAAGTGCATGACCAGGCAAAATGACCCGAAATGGCTGCCTAAACACCAATATTACAACAAAAAAAATATATACTAGCTGGTTCAGGAATGAAATGTTATATGGTATTTTATAAATAAAAACTACAGCATAAAAATCATGACAGAATCCCTTTAAGGGCGAGTTTAGCTCTTTGGTCATAAGCAACTGGGAACTGTCATGTGGCTTGCCTCGGCAGTTGCGGTTTCCATTTGACAGTATCAGAAAAAAGTTATCTGCCCATATTTAGAAAAGGGATTAGCTGTGAGTAGATCAAGCTTTGCTTATACAGTGCATATATATTTTATTCTTGTCCTAGTGATTCTTTGAACCTTTACAAGGCTGCACATTCTTGATTTACATCCATTATATGGTACTGCTGCTGTGATCAATAAACAAATGCCTGTTTTTTCCTTTCGCTGTCTGTTTTGTCTGGGGCTCCAATTCAAAAATTCCAGACTGTATTATCACTGTCAGTCTATTTTTTTTTCTTTGCTTAAAATACCACACTAGCAGGCTTCTCCATTGGAACACTGCTTTAATAAGAATACGGTCTAAAGACAATTTCAGAACAAGCATCCTCAGCTGTACTGTAAATCAGCAGTTGGCAGTTTATACCCACTGAGAGACAGGAGGAAAGTGGCAGGCATGGAGCAAGCAACTTCAAACATTTATAGATTGTAATCAGTCTCCTACTATAGAACAGTTAGAGAATTCACAGCGACCTAGCACTGCAATACGGCAAGTCCTGACTATTGGTTGCAATTTTCAAAAGAATATTTCTACATAAAATGCAGGGAACGGAGAGTCATTTTTCTTGATTCAACAAAAACCAAAAAACAACACACATTTAAAAAAGAGAAAGCAAATTATAACAATTTCTGTAGCTTCTGCAAATTGCACATATGCAGAGAAAGAGCCTACTGTCTGGTGGAGCCAGTTTGGTTTGGCATACAGGCAACTTTCCACCAATTTGACTCCACGTACTCCGCTGTCTCTCATCCAAATGCAGCTGGGGATGTCATTATGGAACAAGAGCCATTTCCTGTGTGTTTCCCCCACATTCTTGGCAAGCAGTAAGAAGAGAAAACAAGGAGGGAATGAGAAGACAAAGAAAAGGAACAGGGGCCCCAACATGTTAAGGGAGACAGTACAGAATTTCTGCAGTTGGAGTAGAGCGCAAGGCAAACCAACCTCAGCTATATACTTGTCTCCACTACCAGCATACTGTCTCCAGAGCCTGACATTTGTCCAATTCCTAGCATATGCCCCTGGGCAGCACTCCCAACACACATTCACCTTGGTGCATTCCGTGCACAACCGACATCCACTTGGCTCACAAGCATGTAATGGTTTAAAGGGGAACTATTGTGAAAATAAAAATTTAATATAAGTTTCATCATACTGAAATAAGAACTTACTAAATACAATTGGTTAAAAAATCTGCATTATTTCTGAAACAATCAAGTTTATCTTCACTATCTCTCTCTCTCTGCATCTGTTTCTCTTCATTCTGTCTTCATGCGGCAGTTGGGTGTTAGATATTTAATGACAGTTATATCCAACATATCTTATAGGGGTGATTCCCTTTCCTAGCAGATGTATTACAGCTCACTCAAATAACTGATTTCAGTTCAAACAAAATCTAAAAAAAATAATTGCCGTTTGCACAAATCCTGCATGTAAAGAGACTAGAGATGCACCGAATCCAGGATTCAGTCTTTGCCCGGCAAAACCAAATTCAGCCTTTCTTCTGCCTGGCCAAACCGAATCTTATGTGTGGGGAGGGAAATCACGTGACCTTTTTGTCACAGAACAAGGAAGTAAAAAAATGTTTTCCCCTTCCCACCCCTAATTTGCATATGCAAATTAGGATTCAGATTTTGGTTCAGTATAGTGTATTCGGTCTCTAAGAGAGACAGGATTTGTGTTGATTTTAATAGAGTGAACTCTAATACATCTTCTAGGCAAAAAAAGCCCCCCTATAAGATATATTGATCTTGCTGTCAATGAATATCTGTCACCCAACTCCTGTAAGAATAGAGAATAAAGGAATAGTGAAGATAAAAGTTATTATTTCAGAAACAATACAGAATTTTTAATTGACTGTACTTAGAAAGTTTCTTATTTCAGTTTGATGAAGCTTATATTAAATTTTCATTTTCATGATAGATCCTTTAAATTAAACAGACACCAATAAAACAGTATGAAGATTTCTGCCTTCTATGCATTTTTATCTTGATCTCCATCCACAAAAGAAAAACAAGGAATTCTGGCAGATTTGCGTGTGCTACTCATGAAACAATATGGGCTTCTGTGTGAATATATAGAAGGCCCTTGATATGCCAGCTGACACGTGTGAGAAAAAAAGCTCCGTAAAGGAACTTAGTCTCTGTAATGTGGCCATGGGAAAAATGAGGCACTAACAATAAGCTTTTCTACCCAAAGCAGGAATAACGCAGCCACAGAGTCGCTTTCATTCCATTTGAATTGGCCACAGTGTATAAAAGTGCTAGAAACCCATGAACAGGAGCACAGTAGAGTCTGATACTTTACTTCTGAATCACACCGCATTTTCCATTCAGTGTTAACATGGAAAAAAAATTCAGGGAAAGGCAAACTAACATTTGCAAGTAACAGGGAAGACTAAACAAATTCCTGTGGTAAAAGAGGCAGTCACTCTCTAACAACATCGCTCTTTTGGATCTAGACTTTATTTAGATTATCCTCTTCGTTACCCAGCAGCACACACCTTTCATCAGGGTCATTATACCAGGTCAAAAGAGTCTTCTCTTTCTTTAAAAAGTGTCTTTTTTGCTCTGGAAAACTAAATGTCCGTGGTAGCAAATAAGTCCAAGTATAAAAATGTTCATGTTATACAGAATGCGAAGCACTGAAAAGCTGCCCAGCCATAAAAGTAGGATTGTTGAAAACAGGCAGTTGCACTTTGCTACGGCTCGCTCTGCAGATAAGATTATTAGAAAACCTGGTATTTTTGAGTCAACATGGAACATATCTATAAAGGAAACTATACATTAAAGTGGAGGTGGGGGGAGTAGCCAAAAAAAAAAAAAGTTTCAAGGTGAAGGTTAATAGAATTGGAAAAATATAACCTGCAAGAACATGAATGGAAAAATCCTGATAACATTATGAAAGTTTCTTAAGCCCATTCATTGCACATAAACGAGAAACATTTATTTGATGATATACAAGTATGGGGCCCGTTATGCGAAAACCTGTTATCCAGATAGCGCCGAATTACAGAAAGACCGTCTCCCATAGACTCCATTTTATCCAAATAAACCACATTTTTAAGAAATATCTTTTTCTCTGTAATAATAAAACAGTACTTGTACTTGAGCCCAATTATAATTAATCCTTATTGGAAGCAAAACCAGCCTACTGGGTTTATTTAATGTTTACATGATTCTCTAGTAGACTTAAGATATGAAGACCCAAATTACGGAAAACCCCAGGTACCGAGCATTCTGGATAACAGGTCCCATATCTATACGATTACCGCCATGATCTTCAATTCACATATCAATAACACAACATAAATATATTTGTAACTATACTTAGAGCATCCCAAATACACTAGCCCAATGACAATTATTAAGGGTAAAAAGAGCCATTAAAAACGTTTACAGGCAAATTAAAAAAAGAGCCTTTAGTAATACGAGATTAGTTTGGTACAGGAAGAGTTAATGTGTCTTTTTTCACTGAAACCTCTTTAAAGACTCTCCATCTGAATGTGTTATACAGCCATCTTTAAGTACAAGGACACCCTGACTGAAAGAGCACAAAGCAATTATTCAGCAGCTCACAAGGAAATGAGTTTTCTTCATTTCGCATTGAAAATGACATTGCGCTGTCTGAGCGGGAATGTTTTACTATGTTTCTATACATTCAGTAATGGAGGGGAGCAGAACACTCGGCTCTCATATTGATTTAGCGTCTTTGCTAAATTGCTATTGACACCTCAGTTCAGACTATGATATTCCTCTGAGGGAACTAATCTATCCTTATCTGTAAATGGCCTCAGCTCTTGAAGGGGCGACACTAATATGCAATTGGCAGTAAGTATAAGTATGGCTTAATGCTGTCTGATTTGAAGATAATTTACTGGGTCATGCTCTGCTTGCAGGCAATTCATTCTGGGCCCTGATTTTGCTCTCAGGATCCACAGAGCATTTATTTGATCAGATGTAATATTAATAAGGCATTTTAACAAACATAGAATATATTTCAGTTTTCTCTGAAAATAATTTAACTGAGCTCATTCATTAAGCAATACCTGAGAACTACATGTATGTCTACATGGATAAGTCATACGAGTCCTAATGATAATAAAAATCATAAAACCCCATCAGTGTCTCTCTCTGTCTCTAAGATATACCCCAGGAAACGGAGAAAGGCTCTGCAAAATTAACATTCTATAGATCGGGGAAAAATACAATGAAACAAATAGAAAAATGCCAAGGTTTCGGGCAAAATAAAAAATGATGGCATTGGCGCACCCCTAATTAAAACGGATGAAAATGATATAACTGTTTTCTGACTGAATAGACAATAGTGCATAATCAGAACCACTCTTTGCAACAAAGAGAGAATTAATTTCCTTTTAGTATAATGAAAACATCTTTATTTAAAGGAGAAGTAAACAATTGGATTAAAGGCACATTCACTGGTGGAATAGATATATACCAGTAAAGGTAAAGATAAAATACACGTTTATTAGCTCATTTAAAAACATTTGAAAAAAATCAAAAATGGATGAACAAGGCAGGGGAGTGCATGGCTCTACGCGTTTCGTGACTATAGTGGTCACTTCGTCTTCAGGAGAAGGAATGCTACCAAGACAGTTTATGTCCAATAGATTAGCCACAACAGTGCAAGCTTGAACATCATTTTTATTCTTTAGAAGGATTTTCTATACTTGAGTAAACGGCTCTAGAAGCTCTGTTTAGGACAGCAGCTGCCATATTAGCTTGGTGCAACATCACTACTTCCTGCTCGAGTCTCTCCGTGCTCGCACATTGCTCTGAGCTCAGATTACAGCAGTGAGGGGAGGAGGGATTGGAGCAAACTGAGCATGCTCAAGTCCAAGCCTTGGAGGTTTAAGCTGAAAACAGGAAGTCTGATACAGACGCCCACACAATAGAAGTAAAGAAATGTGTTTCTTTTGACAAAGGACTCTGAGCAGCAAAACTTTGAGGGTTATTATCAAACTTGTTTTCGGAATACTTTTTGCACATTTTAAGATTGCAGAAAAAGTGCATTATATAGTGTCGTTCGCTGCATAAAGCTCAGTACTTATTTGTGCCCCACCAGGGGAGCGTTGAGGGTTAGCCAGTTTTAGTAGCAGAGCAGGTGGCATTTAGAAGGGATCAGGGGAAATAGATTTGAAACTTCCTTGTGTGCATAGCTGCACTCAGCTTTTAAAACAGGCTACCATATGTTTCAGAGCAGGAGACCGCTACACGCAGCTCCAGAAAATTCTCACTCAAGATACAATTCCATTGCGTGAAGAAAATAAGGCAATATACAGACTCCTTGAATGTATATTGCTTCCTTAGAAAAATGAAAATCACAACTATAAAAAGTGGATTTGGTTTGAGATTTTACCAGTTTCATCACTTTTTCCAAATCTGAATAAGCATATGTCACTTTTGTGGGGATGTAGTAATGTGTCTAACCCTAAAAATTCATTTTTCTTGTTTAAGAAAAAAAAAAAAAAAAAAAATTAAACATCCGTAAACCAGAAAATCAAGTTCCAAACTTGAAAACGTAAAAAAGAATGCATTTTTTCATGTCAACTGTGTTTCTGGCAGCCAGTATTCCATTGAAGGATGTTATGGACACATATTGGTAGTTCCATAATGGTCTTCACCCACTCTGCCACATGAATATTATATGAGACTAATGTCACTTAACTTATGGCCTTTATCATCTATTCCATATTTTTCAACACGGACCCCCTGAGCATCATGGGAAGCAAAATAGCAATTTAGGGGCATGAATGACAGGGAGTCTGAAGGACACGCAGTTTTATTTTGGATATGTGTAGCACTCAAAACGTGCAATAAACGAAAGGAATGTACATCTGGTACTAGTTAAGAATGCAAACTTTGAGGATTAAAAAGGCAAAAAAAAACAAAAAAAAATTAAAAAAAAAAAACACATTTCTACCCCTGCTGCAATTTCTGCCATCTTCCCAAAGTCCTCTTCTAGCCCAAGTGCAAAGTGTCTGTAAAAATTCCTGCTTGCTATTTGCAGGCAAGGTCACTGCGAAAGGGCATGGCTGTGAGCCAGGGTGTTTTTCAGCTGAGCTGCAGGGAGGGGAGGGACAGCTCAGGAACTCAATTATAAGTTTCTGCAGTCTAGCCAGGAGGCTGGAAGCCCAGACTGTGGCTGTTCTGTCCTCTGTGCCCCCTCCCTCCTCTACACCACCTCTACACGCCTCCTCCCTCTCCTCTCCCCACAGTCTGCCAGAACGGTCTGCCGCCTGGAGCCGACTCATGATGCACAAATTCTTAAAGCTGTAGCACAGCGCTGCTACTGCAAGGTGAAGAATGGAATTTCAATGTGAGCAGAGCTAAAATAGTTGAAACGGCACATTCTTCCTGAGCACAGAGCAACGTGCTTGAAAGACCATTAAAACAAGTGCAAATTTTGCAGGGGGCCTTAATATCCATCCTACTTTGGGTTTATTTTTATTTTTTTTCCCACTTCATTTCCTTTTACTCTTACATTGTGTTACTATAGCTGAAACTGTTGACTAGTGCAGGTTTAAAGGATGTATTCACAAATAACCAGACAGATTCCAGCACACCAATGCCACCAATCTGCACTTTTTCCAAAAATCCTGCAGGATCGAAGAGATAAGTAAAATGGGAGGATTTTTTTTTTTTTTTTTTTAACAAGCTCTGCAATACTACAGCCGTGGCTTAAAGGAGAACTAAACCCTAAAACTGAACATGGCTAAAAATGCCCTATTTTATATATTGCACCAGCCTAAAGCTTCTCAATAGCAGCAATGATCCAGGACTTCAAACTTGTCACACCATCTTGGAAAGTGTCTGTGACACTCAGATGCTCAGTGGGCTCTGATTGGCTGTTGAGAAGCTAAGCTTAGGGCTTGTCGCAAATTATCCAGCAGAAAATGAGGTTGGCCTGTAATATAAGCGGATGCTACAGGGCTGATTATTACATGATCCTAATTGCACTGGTTTCTGTTCTGTCATGTAGTAATTATCTGTATTAATTACTAAGCAGCCTTATATTGTGACATTTATGTCTTATGGGTACTGTATATTGAGAGTGGGTACCTAAGTTTATTAAGTGACAGCAGCATGTGCAGTGAATCAGCAGAAAAGAAGATGGGGAGCTACTGGGACATCTTTGGAGACACAGATCTTTCCTGCTAAAGGACTGTGGTTGCCTTGGGCTGGTACAGAAGCCTAAACCTCAATGTACAACATTTCTAGCCTACTTTTTTAGTTAAGCTTTAGTTCTCCTTTTCCAAGACACCCAGTTCTGCAGGGAACAAGGATCCTCAGTAACTGCCGACATAGCCAAAACATACATCATATGGATGTGGTTTTATCTGAAATGTGGTAAAAAGATGAACTACAAAGATCGTGGAATGGCATAGTCACAAATACACTAGAAAAGAACAGGTCAGATTTCTGCAGGTCTTGGTTCTAATGGTGGCCATTGAATCAAAGATCCGCCCGTTTGGCCACATCGCCAAACGGGCAGATCTTTCCCCGATATGCCATTAACGGCATGGCTATATCGGGGGTAATTCGAATGTGCGGCCGTAAGGCCAAACGATCGAATTACGATGTGCCAAGGGGCTTCCGACGGGTCGGTCGGCTAAAAATCAAACCTTCCAGATCGATATCATGGCCAGATATCGATCGGGAAGACCCGTCGGAAGCCCCCACACACGGGCAGATAAGCTGTCAAATTGGTCCAAACGACCGATATCGGCAGCATTATCTGCCCGTATATGGCCACCTTTAGAATCTGACTTTACACAATGCAGACATGTTACAAAGCAGCAACTGAAAGATCTTCCACAAGGAGAAAAAACACAAGGGCTGCTTTTAAAAAGTTGCTATTTACCGGTTATACGGTCTTATTTTGAGTACAACAAATTATGAAACAACATTAAACATGTACACAAATCATAGGGTGAAAAAAGTATATCCTCCCTAAGCATCACCGCTAAATTTGCATTTAATAAACCATAAGAATACCTAGAGGGGGGTCCATCACAACATTTGGTACAGGAGATCTTTACAAGCCAATATTCACCAATTTTAGCAGCCTGAACACCAGCCTTATACACAGGCAAGACAACTAGGATTACAAGCAGATATTATGAGGCAGATTTATCAAAATGTGAGAATAGAACTCTATTGATTATTATGGGATTTTTAGAATTGTATTTATCAATGGAGTTCACCATTTGATAAATAGGCCTTTAAAAATCCCATAGGAATGACTAGAGAGGGAGTGAGTTTGTCTGGTGAGTTCTATTCGCACATTTTGATAAATCTGCCCCCTCAATAGCCTAAATTTGTTACTTTAACATGCTTCTGCTTACATGGGAGGCAATACTGCTTAGAACAGCAGCAGCACAGATCTGTTAAATGTAAAATAATTGACAGCCAGTTGAGCAGATGGTAGAGAATTAAAAAGTAGCACTGCTAGTTCATGGAGTCAGATAATGCAGACATGAAGGTAGTGTGTCATTTATAATGCACATTAATCAGATCCTCTTAGACACTAGGCAAGTATCTTTCAATTGGATGGAGAGCACTCTCCGAGCAGATAATGCACCCAGGAATATACATATATTCTGAAGACCTGGTTAATGGCACTGCAGGGACGTCGGGCTGGGGTAAAAAGCACAATACGCAATCTAACAGGAAGAGAAATGAAAAAGATGGCTAACCAGCAGTACAGCATGGCCAGCTAATACACTTTCAGTTTCTCCGTATCGCTTTTATTTTTTTCCACAGCTCTAATGTTAACCCCACAGGGACGCGGTCAGGGGCAACACAGGAAATATAGATAAAAACTGTGGGTGGACAGTTCCATCTCATCCTACTTCTGCTTTTCTAATACAGAGGTTTCACGTTGAACATTACAAGCAGTGCATGACCATGCCCACACTTCTTTTACCACTTCTCCCTTGTCCATTATAACAGAAAGTGCATTGCAAAGGCATGCTGTTCTTCTGTGATGCATATGGGAGGGGTGGGGGAATGCAAGCAGAAACCAAAAACAGAGACCTGTTATAGGTTCTAACACAAATAAAGTGGGAACATTTTCTGATTAGATTAAATGCTAGACAGCCAGCAAACAGCATCAATTCTGTTAAACTGGTGAGATTTTTCTCTCACAAACAACCAATTCTGTCAAATTATCGTGAAGTTAGTGGTAATCGAACGATCGTGCAACGATTTGCCATCCGACATCGGTCAGAACATTGATCGGCCAGGTTAGAAAATGTTCATTGGTCACAGTGAAATCTATCTATTGTCTAATTGTTTGCAGGGCCAAGCAGACAGCTACCCTCACAGTTTTCCTAGCCTCAACTAGACAACATTGCTTGAAAAGGTCTTTCAAGTTGATGGGCAAATCATACATTCAACCAATCGTTTCCAGATAAGCTTGGTCTTACCATGACAAAGATCTTTTAGGGCTATTCCACACGGGGAGATAGCGACGCGTTTGCGGTCGCCGCGACCGGCGCAGGCGACAGTTTTGTATGGGCGCCTATGTAAAAACGCCTGTGCTAACCACACGAGGCGATGCGCTTTTCAACAGTCGCCTGAAAATGCCTCGCAAGGCTTTTTCAGGCGACTGTTGAAAAGCGCATCGCCTCGTGTGGTTAGCACAGGCGTTTTTACATAGGCGCCCATACAAAACTGTCGCCTGCGCCGGTCGCGGCGACTGTCGCGGCGATTTGTCGCCGCGACCGCAAACGCGTCGCTATCTCCCCGTGTGGACTAGCCCTTAAGGGCAGAGACACATGAAGATTCAGGGAGATTTAGTTGCCCATCGACAAATCTCTTCTTAGAGGCGACTTATCTCCCTGAACTGCCTCCCGTCGGCTATAATGTAAATCGCCGGCGGGATGGCAATCGGTGCGCTTCATTTTCTGAACTCGCCCAAAGTTACCTCACAGGGAAACTGCAGGCGACTCCGGAAAAAAAGAAGCAATCTGCGCCGTTGATTTAAATTCTAGCCGGCGGGAGGCAGTTCGGTAGCAGATTAGTCACTCCGAAGAGCAGATTTATCACCAGGCGACTAAATCTCTCCGTATATCTGAGCATGTGTCTCTGCCTTTCAAATCCCAACATCTATTGCCAGCTTTAGGAAGATCACTGGCCATGAATCACTGTGGCTTTTCCCAACACACTTGCAGAAGGACAAACGATTAAGCAATACAAAAATTAAAGTAGTCCTTCTGTTAGTGGAGGGATATACAGTATATCGGTTGAGGGAACAGAATGCATTTGCAGTCTTTAATAATAGATCACCCAAAGGTCATTTTAGAAGAGCAGGGGTGTTGTTCCTTGAAAGCAAACATAACATTTTTAATTTCAGTACGATCAGTTCTGTTTTGACTTCTATAGTCCTTGCTCTGCATCCCTATTCATGTAATACTATTCTTCAGTCAGACAGTTAGAAGGTTAAAGGGATACTGTCATGGGAAAAAAAACATTTTTTCAAAATGCATCAGTTAATAGTGCTACTCCAGCAGAATTTTGCGCTGAAATACATTTCTCAAAAGAGCAAACAGATTTTTTTATATTCAATTTTGAAATCTGACACGGGGCTAGACATATTGTCACATGACCAGGGGCAGTTGGGAAATTGACAATATGTCTAGCCCCATGTCAGATTTCAAAATTGAATATAAAAAAATCTGTTTGCTCTTTTGAGAAATGGATTTCAGTGCATAATTCTGCTGGAGTAGCACTATTAACTGATGCGTTTTGAAAACAACATGTTTTCCGATGACAGGATCCCTTTAAAGCTAATTAGATTTGCTGGACAGTATTCTAATGAGCCAGTAAAGTGCAATATTTTAGTACAATCAGGAAAGAAAGAAACAACTTTCAAGGTTCAGTCTAGTGTTTTTCTGTCTGCTCTGATCCTGGTCACACACTATGAAATGACCTTTGCCCTTTGCCCCCTCTCTGCTCTTTGACTTTTTCACTGTCCAGGGACCACGAGACAGTTTTATGACTGTAATTATGGCTTTTACTGATAAATCAAAGAGTTGAAAAGTACAGGCTTTTTGAGTATATACACTCTGAACAAAAGTACACAGGGATGAGACAGAGGCAAGGAAACAAGGTTTTAACTAGCTGTTATCTGACAAAATATATTGACATTAGATCTAAAAAATGATGAACTTCAAAAGAACAAGTCATGACAACTGCATAGTACAACATTAAAAGACGTATGATCTGTCACTGCTGGTTGCATTAGTAGCTCCTTAGTATATATTTATATATATAAATATCAGGTAATGCTGCTCCAGTAGAATTCTGCACTGAAATCCATTTGTCAAAACAGCAAACATTTTTTTTTTTATGTAATTTTGATATTTGACATGGAGCTAGACATATTGTCAGTTTCCCAGCTGCCCCCAGTCATGTGACTTGTGCTCTGATAAACTTCAGTCACTCTTTACTGCAAGTTGGAGTGATATCACACCCCTTCGCCCCCCACCCTGCAGCCTAACAACAGAACAATGGGAAGGTAACCAGATAGCAGCTCACTAACACAAGATAACAGCTGCCTGGTAGATTTAAGAACAGCACTCAATAGTAAAATCTAGGTCCCACTGCAACACATTCAGTTGCATTGAGTAGGAGAAACAACAGCCTGCCAGAAAGTAGTTCTATCCCAAAGAGCATATGACCAGGCAAAATGACCTGAGATGGCTGCCTACACACCAATATTACAACTAAAAAAAACCACACTTGCTGGTTCAGCAATGAAACTGTATATGGTAGAGTGAATTATTTCCAGTGTAAACCGTGTAATTTAGAAATAAAACTACATCATAAAAATCATGACAGAATCCAGGCGAAAGAACGAACATGACCAGGTTTCGCTATTTGGGCAGAGAGAAAATTCGGCACACTTATTAGATTATTTAAATTTATAAAAACAAAACTAAAATGCTTTCTTGTATGCAATTGACTTTTACAAAGCGACCCATCTTGGCTGAAGCAGAATATAAAACAGTTTCATATGCTAGACTGTTTCCAGTGTTCTTTTACCATTGTGTCATTTTGGAACCATCTGGTTTCCAAACTCTAGTTGCTATGGTAGCAAGCAAAAAAAAAAAAAAAAAAAAAAAAAAAGATTTTTATATATATATATATATATATATATATATATATATATATATATATATATATTTTTTTTTTTTTTTTTAAGAAGTCTTCCAACTAAAAATGTTCAAGAGAAGGGTCAAAAACGACCAACTAGGAAATTGCCCACCAAAGGCAGGGCAATATTGGGCTAATCCGATTGTTCAGCCCTAGGGCCAAACTATTGCATTACAATGATGGGAATGGGCGCCGACTGGACAAGGACTGCATCAACCAACCAATGCCGTCCTCGATTGCAGAGGGAAAAAATCCCGCTTGATTCATATCTGGCCTATTTTGGCCAGATATCGGTCAGTGAGGCCTGTCGGAAGGCCCCATACATGGGCAGATAGGCTTCTTTTAAAAGTACTGGCAACTTAAATCTGCCAGTGTATGGCCACCTTTCTACACACATTCCTAACGCTGGTTCTCAAAATGGTCAGTCATTTCTTCCTTGTGGGTCTTGAATAGTTTGCTCTATTAGCGTCAAAGTAAAAAGTAAGAAATGTTGTACAGGAAGATAAAAAAAAAAAAAGACATTTTCTAAGAATTATTATTTCAAGCCCCTTGTGAAACAAAAAATTCATTTTTCTTGTGTGGGGGGGGGGGCTTACACAATTGTATTATATGTATGTGCAGGTGTTTGACAAGGAACATAAATCAAGTCTTACCTGTTCGCCCACATACAGCACAGGACACAAGAAGAACATGAAAGAAAAGAGAAGAACAAATCTGTTAGAACATGTAAAGAATGGAGAATATAAACATTTGCCTTCTGCGCTACATGCACTCATCACCTAACTTTCTTTTTGCTGCTTTTATTTCAGTATATTTATGGTGATCCTTGCATTTTCTTTCATATGTGAAATTATATTAATCAATCATTATCAATTTTAATCTAAAGCATATAATCACAAGTTAGCTTTCATGATTTTTTACTATACTAGACCAGTGAAACCTAACACTTGAATGGACATTATGGGCTTGCCCTTACTACATCATAACCTACTACATGAGTATGCCACTTAGCCCAAGTCAGAAGCTACCTAGGATTACAGTAACGCCTTTGGTTGCGTCTGTATTAGGAGCTGTTCAATTCAGACAGTAGCTCTCCCATAGGTGCACCTGTGACTTTCAGCCGGTATCAGTTCATGGGAAACGCACGGTTTACTCCTTTGGTTGTACACACATGCACTGTAACTCACAGAACACAGGGTGGAACCTGAAAGAGACAAACTCTGGGTGGATTACAACTTGTACCATGATTCATGCATCTCCCATGACTGGCTAGACACAAAACACTAAGTTATCAGTCCAGAGTTGCACAGATGTTTCTATTAGATCAATATTGAAGGTTGAAAGTGGGAAAAGAAAAAAGGCTCTACAGTTGTTAAGATACACACACAGTATTGCTAAATCATAATATTTATCTACAGAAATGCAGAAAATGCATGGAATACACCTAGCTGACTGGGCCAGTACTGGTGCTCTTTAGCCCACAAATGGCCAATAGAGCACCCCTCTCATAGTTTATAAGATTACAAATATATAAACATAACACAACTATATTGCAAATATAGAAACAGATGCAGTTTGCAAAGGAACGTTTTCGCATTCACCGGCGATGTCCAAGACTCCCAAGGAGGTCATTAATGTAATTAGCATGGTGCTCCTTGGGAGTCTTGGACAGCGCCAGTGAATGCGGAAACGTTCCTTTGCAAATAACATAACTATATTTTCAATGGAAAATCTAGTAAAGCAAGCATGCACTCAATCCAACTGAATTTCAGGGCATGTCCCACTACTAACTACCTTGATCCTGTCCTCAGGGAACTTGCCCCACAGTGCAGAGTGGGAAACTTAGGAGACATTTGTTATGCCATTTGTCAGGAAATGTACTGTTCCATCTACATTAAATGAAATGATCATCATCTATGAGCATGCAGCACTTGATCACCAATATTGACAGAAAATGCTCAAAAATGTGTTTCTTGGCGATCACTGCTGCCCAGAGCTATAAACACAGGGATCCTAAGCCATAAAAGAAATCAATCTGCAAAACCAGCTCCATATTCTTGGCTGCTGTTTTTCTTAGAAGAAGTCGTGGGGATATAAAACAGACCCTTCGATGTCTAGAATAGGTAAATTTAAAACAACTGGACTTACTTAGTAATCAATGAAGACGTTAGAAGCTGCTCGAATGAGCAATAAACCGTCTTCATTGATTACTCAGCAAGACCAGTTGTTTAAAATTTACCTATACTAGATATACCATGACCTGGATGAATGAAAATCTTCATAGTCAGACCCTTCAATTGTAACTTCATGCAAGCAATCTGCATTCTCCCACTATAGAGCAGTGCTTCAGAAAAGCCACAGCATTATATATTGCCAGTATTGTATATGTGAAGTGTACAGAAGCAAGACATGTGACATGGAAGAACATGATCAGTCACATCTGAATGATATATGTGTATCCCCCCTCCCTCTCTTTTTGTAGACCTGTCTGCCTTATTTGTTGATTGGGAAAAGTATTTTATGGGCTCCCTGAAAGCAGAGGTTGTAAAAAAAAAAAAAAAAAAAAATGATGGCAGTCCTTTAGACAGACACTGATAATGACTAACCTGTCTGATGCCCTTAGGCTGGGTCATCTCCAAAACACAAATGGAGATAATAAAAAAGGGGGGGGGGGGAAGAAAAATTTGAACTTTTCAACTTTATCCTTTAGCATGAGTGCCAAAAAGGACAGCAAAAGCCACCACAAGCTCCTTATTGCAGCATTTTGCTCTACATGCTTGACTTGCAATACAATTTGAATACATTCATTTCTACTTGTATTGTTTTTTTAATTTTTTTATTTATTTTAAATCAGATGTCTGGGAAACATTATCATTATGGCCCTGCAGACAAGACAAACCGCAGTTTTAATTGTATATAATTGTACAGTTAATGCAGCTTCATAGGGCAAAAATGTCTAATTTACCCAATGATGTCCTTGGGAAGGCTGAGTGCCCTAAAAAAAAAAATCTTTGCTGTGCAATACAGCAGGACTGTAGACAATCATGGCTAGAAAAAAAAGCAATCTCATTATGAGAAGGTAAATTAACAACCTCTCTCATACTGATACATTGCAGAACTTGCAGAAGCAGAGAATGCTTTGCACATCCAGGAAACGTCTCATGAACAGATACTACTGTCCTTCCTAAATTCGTCTAGGTTTCCCAGACGTCACACTAATCATTTGAGAAGTCCAACTAAATCTTTTCGGGAAAATCTGAAAAATATATCAGGCTCATGTTAAAATCACATTATAATAATGCCACACCCTCATAACAATAATCAAAGGATAAATGTTACCACCCATGTAGAAACCCGATTCAGAGTTGTGGGAACTATAGGCATTTTCATACAAACCCAATCATATATAAACAGTACTATGTGTATAATTTTACCAAGTGAAAAAACACCAGTCCTTCCCATTATAAGGATATTTTATTACCTGCCACACAAAAACATGAGTCTAGAACAATGGTTTCAGCAAAAACAAACATTCCTATAGAACAAAAAAGCAGTAGAGAGAGATTTTGGCAGCACTCTGTGTTTGCACAATAATACAGAACCGATGAAAAGAACATTTTAAGCAAAAAAAAAAAAAAAAAAAAAAAGAGCAAACAAAACACAAATACTCTATAAAGTGCAATTAAATTATGAAAACCCATTAGGAAAGTTAACAGAAGTTATACTAAAGCATTATACATATAGACAATGAAAAATGATTAAAGGGGTTGCATGGAAGCACCGATAATATCATACAAAAGGAATTTTCATATAATATTCAGTGAGTATATGGTGGGAAACGAGCCGACCAATATCTGCAGAAGACTTGGATATTGGTCGGCTCATCGATTGAGTTGGCTGGAAAATTTTAATCGGGTACATTTGAAGGCAAATGATGAAAAAATGATTCATCAATTGTTATTGCTGAATCGTCAGATACAGGTAGAATTCTATTGTTTCTACCTGTATATCTGATGATTCAGCTCTACACGTGTGTGTTGAAACACAATCTTTCTTGGAAAGATCTTATTCAGCAAAGATCATAATTGTAACATCTATGGCCTCCTTTAGTCTGAAAACTATGCAACCATTCAATTTTAAAGTACTAAATGTGAGTACCTCAAGAGTCAACACATAGATTTGGATGGTGGCCATACCAATATGTTCTGGAATGGGGGACTAATTAAGAGTAGAATACGGAGTGCTATTTATGACAAGCTTAACAGTATATTTCAGTCATACAAGTGAATGCATAATCTGGATGGTTTCTATATTACAGGGGACAAATAACTAGGTAAATGGGTCGGCGCTGGATTTGAGACCAATGTTAGTGTAATGAAGCTTTAAAATAAATTCTAGCAGACTATGGCAATTGTGGTGTTTTTGCATGTTCTCCTTGGGGGAATTCACAAAAGTGTCGGGAACGAAAAAATGTCTTTAAAATGTCGTAGAAAGTGTCGTAGCAACAGCCGACAAATTCACAGAGCATTTCTCCGACCAATTTTCCGACATGTGCGACACTTTTGAATTAGTGTCGGTAAAAGTGGGCGTGGTTTTTTCGGCGCCACTTTTCCCGACATTTTTATGAATTACTCGTAAACTCATTTTTTTTTCCGCCAATTTTTCACTTTAGGCTCTCCAAAATGAAAATGTCGGACAAATTGTCGTTTAAAAAGTCTTGGTAAATGTCGTTTGTACGATGAAAAGATATACGAAATGTTAGAAAATTGACAGACTTACGAGACATTCAGAAATGGTAACATCTGCCTTTGTGAATTTGCCGTTCATACGACATTTTACAAATTTGTCGACCGCCACTTCTGGGTCACCGACAATTTTGTGAATTGCCCCCCTTGTGTTAGCAAGGGCTTCCCCAGAGTCACATACAATAGTCCCAAGTGAACTGGCTTCGTGTGCGTGTGTGTGCGTGTGTGTAACAGGTAAAGTTGCTGTACCGTGTTAGCCTGTAAAAATGTTACAGGGCAACCCTTTTGAAATAAAAGTGGTATAAAGGTGATACCTTTATTGGCTAAGTAATATAATCATAACAAGTTTTCAAAACATTTTAGTTCCTTTTTCAAGCGGATTACAATGAAGCTGTGGTGTTCTCTGGTATATATACACAACATTCAGCTCATAGGTCAGATGACCAACAAAAACAAATCTATGTGTAAGGTGTCAAAGTCATTGTGTGGTAGAGAAATTGGATTCTAGAATCCTAGGTTGGAGTTACTAAATGTGACCTATTCAATTTTACATTAAATGGAGGCCCTGAATACAAAATAGATTCTTCCCAAAAATTATTAAAATAATATCCATTCTCCTTTAGATGTCTCCTTACAATGAGCAGCAATAATAGTAAAGGTGGCCATACACGGGCAGATAAAGCTGCCGATATCGGTCGTTTGGACCGATTTGACAGCTTATCTGCCCGTGTATTGCGGCTTCCGACGGGTCATTCCGATCGATATCTGCCCACGATATCGATCGGGAAGGTTGGATATTTACCCGACCGACCCGTCGGAGCCGCTTGGCGCATCGTAATTCGATCGTTCGGCCATACGGCCGAACGTTCGAATTACCCCCGATATAGCCACGCAGTTTAGTGGCATATCGGGGAAAGATCCGCTCGTTTGGCGATGTCGCCAAACGAGCGGATCTTTAAGTCTATGGCCAGCTTTAGACTATGAAAGTGAGGGAGAGCTGGAGGAGTGGCCAGCAAAGAACAACCATTTTACAATCTTTGAATTCCAGGCCCCACCTCCCCCTTCCTATTAACCTTCTATCTTGAGGGGGCAGGAAAATGGACAGGTTGAACTTTTGACCCTATGCTGCACCCAAGAAAGCCATAAAAAGGTGTCTGCTGGTGACAACCATCAGTTGTACGTTTAACTTGCAACACCTTCTTGCCCCTCCCAAAGCCTTATTCCCTCTAAAAATAATAATAATGTGGATTTCCATGTTATTCTACAGTTGCCAGATGTCAAACACTGTCTCCTGACCTCATAGCCAGCAATAGGGCCTACAGCTTTAACCCTTTCAGTGTGCTCCGTTTGCATTGAACGCCAGCTGATTATGGAACATGTGGTGCGATTACATTCAGGAGGGGGGGTGGACATTTAACCTAGGAAAACTAGAATGTGCGTATATGCAAACTTTATACATGAATATATAGTGAAATATATAGCGTGTATTGAAATGTGGGTCTAGGGTTCAAGTTGTTACAATGAATATATTCAGGGATATTTCTAATAAATGCAAGTTGCTGCCCTGCACGGATTTCATTCAAGACATAATTTAGCCAGTGCAGCCCGCCTAGCTAGAAATGCCCCCCAGTTTTCTCATGATCTGGTAGCCTTATTATATGTCGTTACAGAGATCTGCTGTCTGGAATGCAGCCGTGTTACATCAAGAGTACAAAATGTACTACCAAATCCACATTTGTTCTCGGTTTTAAAAAAGTAAAAACATACCCTCCATTTGCAATCTCCACACATACATAAAGGACAGGAAGACCCAATTTATAACGGTGGCCATACAAGTATAACGTATGGCAAGCGAGAGGATCTCTCCCCAATATGCCCACATTGAGGTGGGCAATATCGGGATAATCTGATCATGGGCCCTAGGGCACAACGATCAGATCATAATTCAGGCACTACAGGCGGTCGGATCGCGGGACCGCATCAACAAACAGATGCGGCCACGATCAGGCGGGATTTTCGGCCAGATATCAAACGGGGAAGTCCGTCGGATGGCCCCGCGCATAGGCCAATAAGCTGCCGACTCGGTCGGTCGGCTTTTATCGGCCTGTGTATGGCTACCTTAAGAATCTCTCACACACATACCATTGGACAGAATTTATAGCATTGCAGGTTAAATAATTAGAAACAACACACACAGAATGGAAACCATACAGTTGTTTAAATGTGACTGGCTTCCCCCCCTGAAGTCTCTTCGACATAGTAACTTTTTACAATACTTGCAATACGTCATGATGATGGTATCTGAATGGTGCCAAGGGCAATCTGGGCATCCTGTGATTTCTCGTAAACATGCTGAAACTTTAGAAGTACCAGTAATAAAACTGAATGCTGTATTTGAAAGAGCAAATATATTCAATTTAACTTAAGGTTTTTATATATGGAAACCAATCTCTAATTAAAGAAAATGAGACCTAACCTGCAAAAAATGTTGCCATTGTAGGACCCACACCCAGTCTCTACCTGTTTTGTGCACTCCTCTAGTTACAAGACAGGGAATCTTTGGAGCAGAGAAGTGTACTTTCCCAGTCTGACCTGCACCCTACCCTAACCCACAATTTTTGGCCAAATTTCAACCCACTTTGGCTCAACCCGCACATCAATATTGTTGGACCATGCAGGATGTTCCTTTTCTGGATATGTTCTCACATATGTATGTATGTATGTATGTATGTATGTATGTATGTATGTATGTATGTATGTATGTATGTGAGTGAAAGTGCCATATTGCTTGCCTTAATGGAAAAACATTTTCAGAGACCACAGTCATAGCACACCTACCAGACAGAATTCGAGTAAAAGGTACCACTGGTTATGTACCAGCTGCTTTTATAAGGCATTATATTATGTACTTAAAGTAGCTGGCCTGCTATGAAACCAGTTCTGTGCTCTGGGCCTAAAGCCTTTGTTTTAGTGGCACTTTGGCAACCAAAATCCAGGTTACTCTGTAGAAAAAGACTATTAGACCCTGACTATAAGTTCACCACCAAAAGGTTTAAAGGAAGAGAAAACTAAAATACTGAAACATAAATTAACATAGAAACATACTACTTAAATATACAAACAACTACTGGATTAAAGACGGTTGCTTTTTAAGTATTGCCAGGCATATACTACAGCCCACTAGCAATGCATAGTATTGACAATGCTTCTGATTCTGCACATACGTAAGACTTTGACAGAGCTTCTTTCATTGTTTGTAAATTAATTACATGTATGTTCTTCAAGGCAATGTCAAGGATTGCCAAATTTTTACTGCATTTTGTTGTATTAATTCAAGCCTGCGTCAACCCCCTTCCTTCTGTTCTGAGCAGGACCCACCAAGTATTTCACATCATTTCCTGGCTAGAAATAACCGAGAAAGGATATGTCTCTGTGTGTTGTTGCCAAGATTTCTGCTATTCAGCAGGCCTCTGTCCTGTCACTATAATGAACGCCTAGAAACTTGTCTGCTCAAATGTGCTTCAGGCATAGCAGTAAATCCTCTGCACAAATGGCCCCTTTTTCCCCTGCATATTTGTCCCCCTCTTTCAATTCGAAGCCTCCAACATCTGGCTGGCAGAAGGACGGATATATCCGCTTATATATTACGCTGATATAATTTACATCCTAAAGCTAAACAAAAACCATATGAATGAGCCTGCTGGAGCCAAAGAGTCCACAAGGTTTAACCCCTTACAGGATATGATCTACATATGAGTCAACTGGAATGCAAGATTTCAAAAACATTTTTCAAAGACGTGTGAGTAAAAGCCTTACGAAAGCTGGTAGGAATTTCCAGATTCAATGGGTTAAATCACTGCAAAACAAGATAAAAATAACCAAGACGGAGAGCTTTCTATTGTAGACTATATGTTGTAGAACATACTGCCTATAAATAGGTAAACTCAAAAACACAACAATCAAAATAGGAATGGAAGATAATTTTTGCAACCATGTTAAGTACACAGATATAGGACCTGTTATCCAGAATGCTTGGGGCCTGGGGCTTTCCTGATAACGGATCTTTCCGCAATTTGGATCTTTGTTCCCTAAGTCTACTAGAAAATCATGTAAACGTTAAATAAACCCAATAGGCTGGTTTTGCTTCCAATAAGGATTAATTTTATCTTAGTACAAGGTACGGTTTTATTATTATAGAGAAAAAGGAAATTATTTTTAAAAACTTGGATTTGGAAATAATGGAGTCCATGGGAGACAAACTTCATAATTCGGAGCTTTCAGGATAACTGGTTTCCAGATAATGGATCCTATAACCGTACCAGTAAAATTTTTATACAACTGCATATATGGAATCACCTCAGGAC
The DNA here is from genome assembly GCA_038501925.1 of Xenopus petersii. Classification (NCBI taxonomy): domain Eukaryota; kingdom Metazoa; phylum Chordata; class Amphibia; order Anura; family Pipidae; genus Xenopus; species Xenopus petersii. Next base: position 81,877,587 of record CM076685.1, read on the forward strand.
TTATACCGACAGTCAGATATTGAGATAGTTGGGCTGGATGCCACACAGACAAAAATGTAAAGGTGTGAGATTACTTGGCTTTTTGCTGGGAGGGCACTAATGGTTCCTGCCAATAAAAAAACATAGCAACAGCTATAAAATGTTCTACTACATGTCGGGGGGCAGACAACACCCAGCACCCTTAGTGGTAGTCGAGTAATAGCTGCAGCACTGACATTAACTAATAGATTCTGCTGCACAGCAGAAAAATAACTGACAAACATGAATACATGCGCTATGCTGCAGAAGGGAACAGAAGCATAAACTTGCAGGTTTCTGGGAAGATCCTGGAACACTGCCAAATGATATTTGTACGTCTAAATGTAATTACCTGGGGACGAGGTTATAGTGAGGCAATGGCTGCAGTGCATATTTCTATGTATAATAAAATTAGATCATGAGATATATATATATATATATATATATATATATATATAAAAATAAATAAAAACACACACACACACCAAAGGTTACTTTGGTGCACAAGAGAGCCTTAAATCAGACACAGATTATCTTGAACACTGGAATACTAGACAACATCTAGTAACTCTTTATGGCTTCATCCTCACTGAAAACACCCCGCCCTTTGGCCCTGGGAAGTCATTCTCAGCTCCCTTTGCCAGTTACTAAGCAGTTAAATGAGGGCCAGCTCTGCATATTGTCATAATCATAGGTGTATTTCCTGAAGGACTATTAATGCACTCAGCACGGCAACAAAGAAATTAGTTCAAAGAGCTGCTTTCCTAACCCCCCCTTCCCCCCCAAGGGTTCGATGTCTATTATTACTCAATTCACAGTTAACGGACAGAGCAAGTCATGTTTTACTTGCTTTTCAGAACTGGAGCCGACCAATGCACAAAATGTGGCATTTCTAAGAACCGTTCTCTATTTTCAACCACAGCTTTCCACTCAAGATTTTCAGACCGTGTGTGGAGAATCTCGTCATTTTTCGTCCCATGGATATCGGTCGTTTGGTTAATTGGCCAGGTTAAAAGATTTCTGTATTGCCGAGCGGACGGAGACTGTCACCAGCTTTTGTCGGACATAACTTTCGTACAATTGCTGTAGGGGCAGAACATTGGCTGATCTTTTACTACTTTATTTGATCTGAATGGTTAGTGGCAGGTCTGGAGATGGGGAAGTCCACTCGTTAGAGGATTTGAACGATCAGATCTTTGTGTCTATGGCCAGCTTAACACCAAGAGAACTGCTCCATTGCCAGAGGAAGCAATGGTTACCTGGGTGGACCCAATAATCCCTAAAGCTTCTTTAAGTTTAATTACACTTTGAAAACCCTTTCCTAGATGGGGCTTAAGGTGGCCATAGTTTCAAAGATCCTTTTGTCTTGCAACATTGCCAAACGAGCGGATCTTTCCCCGATATGCCATTAGCAAGCATGCCTATATCGGGGGTAATCTGATTGTTCGGCCGTATGGCTGAACAATCCGAAAACAATCCGATTACGACGTGCCATGGGCTCCGGCGGGATCGGTCGGGTCAAAATCAAACCTGACCGATCGACCGATCACCGCCGGACGAAAGATGTTGGCACACGCCACACACGATCCGAAAACCGTACGAATCCTCGATTCGTACGATAGGATCTGTGTGTCTATGGCCACCTTGATTCCTACAGACTGATCCATTAAAGCTCTGGCATGGTACTTGGGGTTCAGGCATCTCTGCTTGACAGTACTTTAATAAACACAATGTCAAAATGGTTTAATTGTATTTTAAAGAACTGGTACTATTATTATCCATATGGTTGGCGTTCACAATAAATGTAGCATGCAGTGAAACCATGGCTACATAGTGCCCCCCTCCCAACAAATAGAGGATATTAAGTAATGGGTTAAGAATTGGCCTAGAGAGATGGAATCATGGGAGGTGGGGGGAAAGCAGGCTACAAGCTCCAGTGAAAAAATAATACAAGCTGCACACCACCACTTGTACTTGCTGAAGGGAACAGAACCAGGCGGACTTTGGAGAAAAAAAAGTCTGCAATGCAGAATGTTCCAATCTGCTGTTGAAAGGGGAATGAATGTCTTGCAGCAAGCCAAGGCCAGAAGGAAAGAAAAAATTAAATGAACTTTTGTTTTAAGTCTAATCCTTCTAACTGCCTCAATACACCCCTTGAAGAAGAAAAAAGAAATAGAAACCAATCCTTCCAACCAGCCTCCATAAAGAGATGAGAAAGCTGCCAGATCACAACAGCTGCCTTAGATGACCCTGCCTGCTTAGGAGACAATTGCATAAGCTGCTGCAAAGAACTGACACACATGATAGACTCTAAGGGCATATTTATTATGCGGTGTAAAGAAACAGCGGGATAAAATGCCACACATCACCAGGGTTTGGCAGTGTAAAAAAAAAGCATACATTTTTACGTGTTTTTTCTTACATCAAATAAAGACAAAATCTGGCATTTGCATGGCGTTAAATTACACACACACACCTTTACCATTTATTTTACAAATTTTTACATTTTTTTTTTGACAAATTTCGTTCTATACAGCATAATAAATATACACCTAGGGGTATAACAAAGAAGTGGGATACTCTTGAAATTAACCGCTTCTGTTCCACTGTCTGGCGAAAAGACGGAGCGGAGGTATTGAAACTTATGGGGGGGGGGAACTTTTTTTAGGTGCTCACACAATGAAATGACTATACCCTCACAGGGGGGTGAGCTGATTTACAGCTAGGATATAGACTGGATGACTACCATACAGCAGGTAGTGGGAAAATAGGGAAGTTCACATGCCATATTGAATTATGCTGGATTTTTGTACTAATGATTTATAGCTTTAAAAAGAAAAAAACTACACCCCACACCCTCTTCTAAAGCATTCAAATCAGCAACTAGCAGCCATAAGTTCTGCTGGCAAGAGAACAGTGGGAGTTGTAGCTCCACATAAGCAGTTGCCCACGCTTGATAAAGATTTTAAATAAAAAATAAGCATGTAGATGGTTACTATAAAAAAAAAAAAAATGATTTTAAATTTTAAAAGAAACACCTTTACAATGTATTCTCCCTTCTCTCTGGTAGCGCAAAGGCTGAAAACAATACATTCCCAAATCCGCACAAACAGCACATTGCTTTTCCAGGGCCCAGGGCAACGAGCGCTTGATAATTTAATTAACAGTTCACCATCTGACACACATGGCTATAGGATGTAGATCCGGAGGGGGCTACTTTGATGTTCTAGAATAATAACTCTTGTTTAGTATGAAACACCCCCACACACTGAACAGGCCAGTTTATAGATTTCATCTATTAACACAGGAAGAAAACTGCTAAAAGAGCATAGAAAAAGGCCTAAAGTTGGCAATGAACCCATCAACTGTTGATGGAGATGAATCTATGCATGGACGAACGTCACTAATATAGTAACTAAAGTGTAGCCCACGGGAGTTTATGTAAACACTACAAGGCAAAAAAGGACGGGGGGGTTACCGCTCACACAAATCTGACCGAGTAATGGTTGACCAACATGGTATAATAAACCAAAACAGCTGGCATGTCCCTTCATCAGACACAGATTTTAGAAAGGTAACCAACCAGTCTTAAAATGAAGCATATAAACCACTGGCTGCAATATAAAAATCATAGGCTTGAGTAGCTCATGAAGTAGTTGACATTTATATTCACTTTGTGTATGATGCAGACAGTGACATTCTGAGAACACTTGCGGAGAACGTTTGGAATGTCCACAACTTTGGAAAACGAATCACCGTGTGTGCTTAGCGCCGGTGATTTTTCATTTTACCCAGCATAAGAGTGAGGGAAGGCGTTCAGGGAGATCGGTCGCGCAAAAACACGGCGATAATTAGCCAGGCGACTAAATCTCCCCGTAATGCTCCGTGTGACCTTACCCTTACTGGGTGTATTTGTTTCATATATTGTAAATATATAATAGTTTATCTTGCAAAGCTACATCCACTAAAGAAAATGAAAGCAGTTAAAGGGCATAGACCTATCAAGATGACCTGCCCCTCTGTTGACAGGTCAAACCCTGGGAATCTTGTGATATGGAGACGGCCACAGTGCTGTCAGACATCCAACTGAATACAAGAGTCAATATAAACAATAGCCCTCCTGAACTCCGCAGGGCAGCGAGAACACAATAAACAGCTGTGACCTGGCCTGATAGTGACCAGAGCTTTTCTTTGTGTGTACTGTGTGGAAATAGCTCCACAATCAAAAGGACCTTCCCAGATTGTGGTGTTGTATTGTGTTCTTTAGGATACTGCTCAAAGTCATGGTCTGAAAAAGACACAACATTCAGCTTCCCGCAGTTAGTGTGTTCACGTCATCAGTACAGGGTGGTTAAACATATCTTCTTCCAAAAGTACCTCCAATATCAGCTGCAGGCAGCCTGGCAGACTAAAGCTGGCCATAGACGCAAAGAGCTGATCGTACGAATCGAGGATTCATACGGATTTTCAGACTGTGTGTGGAGAGTCCCGACATTTTTCGTCCAGAGGAGATTGGTCGTTTGGTTGATCGGACAGGTTAAAAGATTTGTCGGCTGCGGGTAATTTCTCTGCGTGTATTGCCGATTGTACGATTTTCAGTGGGAGACTGTCACTAGCTTTGGTCGGACATAACTTTCATACGATTGCTGTCAGGGGCAGAACATCCGACTGATCTGTTCTTTTCTACTTTATTTGATCTGAATGGTTAGTGGCAGGTCGGGAGATGGGAAAGTCCGATCATACGCTGATTCGAACGATCGGATCTTTGTGTCTGTGGCCAGCTTAATGAGCCCATTACTTGAATAAAATTAGTGCATCAAGATTTTTGCCATTAAATTCTAGATTATTATTATATTTTCAAACTATGGTATCTGCGTAGGCTGCTGTATAACCCTACAACCATGTTGGAACTCTTAATGCCAATAGTAAAGTCTAAAACCATATAATGCAATAAAAAGGTATTGCAGACTAACATATGCGTTGGTTTCAAATTGTCACCTCTACGAGACATTTACATGGATGCCTTCTAAATACGCCTAATAGCTGGAGTTGCACTAAGGCCACAGATAGGACACCATATAGTTAACGACTTATCTATTTAATCAGCACCAAAACAGTCCAGGCAGATCCCTTGAGAGAAAAGGATGGCCCGTCATCCTATAGAGATTAAGCATATTTGCTAGACACATGCTGTTTGCAGCAATGACAGATAAGAATAAAGCAAAAGAAAACACAAAATATGTTTATCTTAACATGCAATCTTTCACAATAAATAAGCAGTTTGTATCATATTATTTGTATGATGGTGGTAAGATATCAAAAGGTCCCAACATGGAAAGGTATAGTTAATATGCAGACATTAAGGCTTGTGACACATGGCAGATTCGATTTCCCGAAGTTGCCTGAAGTTTCCTCGTTAGGCAACTTCGAGCGACTTAGGAAAACAAAGCGCCGCGTGTGCTTTAACGCAGGGCGACTTTTCATTAAAGTGGACGGGAAGACACGAGAAGGCAGTTTGGGGAGATTGTCACCCAGACGAAGAGGCGGTTAGTCGCCAGGTGACTAAATCTCCCCGTGTGTCACAAGCCTTATGGTCAGGGCACAAGCTCAGAATCTGCCTCCCTCCGGCTAGAATGTAAATTGCCGGTGGAATGGCAGTCGGATCGCTTCATTTTCCAAAGTCGCCCGAGGATTCCTCATGAAACATCTTCGAAAAACGAAACACTCCGAGTACCATCTCCCCAAATCTAAGTGTGTGCCCTGACCCTTATACAACAAAACAGTGATTTATAAACATTAAAAAAAATTAAAAAGTGTGCAATAACTGGGCAAGCTAGTCCATAATCCAGTATGCAAATGCCAAATTCACTGTAAGGGTTCAAGGGCAATGGCTCACATCCAAACTTGGAAGCGATTACAAGGTCAGCCTATAGAGGGGTAAGAAAAAGTGTGGATGACAAAATGCAATCACCCTAAAAGTTGAAACTAGCCCTAGTCACACACCAGTTTAAAAGTTAAAGGGACAGTAACAGCAAAAAATTAAAGTGTTTTAAAGTAATCATGTAATCTTGTCCTGCACTGATAAAACTGACCTGTTTGCTTCAGAAAGTTTACTAAAGCTTATATAACAAGCTGCTGTGTAAGCCATAGGGGCAGCCATTCAAGCTGGAAAAAAATGAGAAAAATCAGGTTGAATAGACCCAAAAGACCAGCCATGCAAACTAGGCAACATTGCATTTCATAAAGTCAAGCGATCACGTGTGCTTGCGCTTCAGCAGCACTATTGTAAAATAAGGTGCATTACTTCCCAAGAGTGTAAGTCCAGTAAAAATAAAAGTCTGTTGTATGCGATTTTGTTACTTTCAATAAGTCAAGTTTACTAAAAACAAGAAGTGACTTTGCTCAGCTGAAACGATATTAATGAAAAGAGGAAGTTTAAACAGACAACAACTTGACTTGCTGGAGACACAGATCTCCCCGTCTTGTATCAAAGAACATCCGTCAGAAGCTTATGCTTTAAGACATGTTTTTCTGAATTGATAAGTAAAGAAAAAATACAGTATTTTATGGTGACCTATTTACATGTATTAATACTTTAGGTTGCTGCAGTGATTAGATTCTTCTGTACAATCATTTTACCACTATATGGGTGCCAGGCCTGGGCTGCAAAGCTTCCAAGAGCTTCAATAGATTTTCTTTTATGGGGAAAGCAGCAAAATCTATTACACAGAAAGAATCCGATAACAGTTAGCAAGCCTTTGTCTTTATAGTTAGAAGGCCTAACTTTGATTTTTATGCTAAACTTTGATACATGAGAAGGATTACTTAAAAACAGAGCTGCTAACCAGAATCCTGCAGCCAAATGTGGCTTTCTAAGTAGTTTCTTCTGATTTAAATGTACAGGAGCAATTACCCGGAAACCTGTTATCCAGAAAGCATACCTCCCAACATTTTAAAAATAAAAAGAGGGACAAAAAGTTGCTGTGTGTAGCGTGGCGAAAATTTTTGACCATGCCCATTTTGTGGCCACACCCCCTAATTACCATGTTCAGTTTCCAAAATATGGCAGGTTATGAAAGTTTGAACATATTTGTGTTTTTTTTTCAGGTATTACAATTTTGCTAATGAAAGTGAATATCCCTTTAAGCTACGAGTCTAACTTTTCCCAAGGGACCTGTTACCTTATATTGTTACAATTACTTATTTGCTTATCTAGATATTGTTATAAAAGTATCTTATCTTCTGCTGTGGATGTTCTGGGCTCTCTGCCAAAAGTCAATTAAGTTAGAAACGTTGTTTCTTTTTCTGGCTGTTCAGTGCAGAGAAAAAAGGGACTTTCTACTACAGTCCCTCTATAAACGGGAGAGTTGGGAGGTATGCAAAAAGATCCGAATTATGGAAAGTCGAAACAATCCAAATTTTTAAAAAGGATTTCCTTTTTCTCTGTAATAATAAAACAGTACCTTGTACTTGATCCAAACTAAGATGGAATTAATCCTTATTGGAAGCAAAACCAGTCTATTGGGCTTATTTAGTGTTAACATGATTTTCTAGTAGACTTAGGGTATGGAGCTCCAAATTATAGAAAGATCCATTATCCGGAAATCCCCAGGTCCTGAGCATTCTGGATAACAAGTCCCAAACCTGTACTCTAAACTTCCCACAAAAATGTATATATGAAATGAGATTTTTCACAGATTCTGCCCTGATTACAATACAGTGTCGGTGAGAATTGGCCTATTATATCGAATAAACTGGTCAGCAATGCACTGAAAGCTCAAAAGCACAAGTTAAAATTAATATTTGCAGATATTACATGATAGAGATATCTCATGGCCATCATGTTATTGCTTGGAACACACAATCATCAGGAAAAGAAAGGTGTACCTAAAAATAATCTGTAATTGAACACTGAACGATCCTGGTGAGCAAGGTGAGATGAATGGCACATAAAATTAGGTGAGGGAGGTTTGAAATAAAGTCTTAGCAGGGCTGTGCCTTATACACAGTCTAGCTAGATCACTGTGAAGTCGCTGAAGAGGAAGAGGATAGCCGGATTAGCAAGGGAGTAGTTAGATTTTGTTTACCATTCTCACGTTATTTCCAGCTACTTGAGTTACATCCTGTAGAAGGCCTGAAAGGTGCTGCTTTGTCATATGAGATTCTGGAGTTTCGTCTGCCTCATTCTCACCAACACTACTTTACAATTCAGTGATCACCGTGTCACCAAAGAACTAAATCTATTTCACAATGGATCCCACAGGTCAGGAAAACCTGCACAATTTTACAGTATCAATTTGTGTGCGGTCAGAAGCATAAGGATATTAAAATGTGGATGAGAACATTTATGAACCATAAGTAAAATCAGGCTGGTCGACTCCCAGACCAACTAATGCACAATAAGCTAAGGCTTATGGTGAGGGCAACATGAATGATAGATTTAGAATTACAGCACAACACAGGCTAAATGAAGTCAACTAAGTCAGTGCCAGTTATAGTGCATTATAGAGATTGTTGTAAGATGTAAATAGCAGGTTGTTTAATAAACTGAAACGAACAAGCACTTATCCCTTTAATGCAGCCAAGCAAAAGCCCACAGTCCACACTGAGCATAAGTGCGGAGTAGGAGGAAAGGGAGAGCGTCCCTAACAAAAGGAACACTGGATTCTATTCATTCATATCATGCAGCTTCCCTTGCCAGCTTATTCGGAAGCAACACCAGATGAAAAGGCAGCCAAAATGTCCCAGGAACGGGGGATGGCACAAAGCACATAAGGAATAAGCAAGGGTCCTGCAGGCTTACGCTGAAAAAATAAAAAATGCTGCTTCAAACTATATGAAATCTGCTTGCTTAGTTCAAACTGTAATGCCTAAACAAAAACAAGCAAACAACTGCTTTGGTCAAAAGCAACCCCACAGGTTTCCATTAATGGCAATATTTGCAAAACAAAAAAAAAAAATCCCTCCCTCCTTCACCTTTTGGAACTCCAGAGAGACTTGTAACTGGACCCAGCACCCCCTTTTCATTAATATTCAAAAGAATAAAACAAAGGCGGACAAAAGGACAGTCACCCCAGCACCCAGGGAATTCATGAATCCTTTCAATTTTTCAATTCACCAAAAGCACTCCGATTCAAACATGTGAAGCTGGAAAGAAAAGCAGTGGGCAGCATTTAGCAGGGGTCTGGGTCATAGAGGGGTAGCAGAAATCCCACCATAAATCCAGCACGCCTTCACAAGCCGGGTCCCCTGATACTTGGGGCAACACTGCACGGGAAGGACATGCAAGACCTCCCTTCTAAGAAGGCATATGGGAAGAAAATAAATAATGCTAAACTGCTAATGGTTCATAATATCAGGGTGGAAACAAATTGAGCAAAAAACTGCAAATCTTGGTACATCAGAACAGTAGATCAGACTAGTCATGTATTTGAGGATGCGCATGTATTTTACTGACACTTCTATTAATATATTTATTTAGGAACATCAAATTTTTCATGATTTTTCATCATTTATTTCAGTCTGTCCCAACGAAGCTTGTGGCTTAAAGCTGGCCATAGACGTGAATGTGGGCCGGGCAGATACCCGCACAGCTTCAAATACTGGCTTTATAGCCGCGCACCTGCTCGTCTGCCACTTTTGTGGCGTTATTGGCAAGGTGGGTCAATAAAAGGAACCCAGAAGTCAGATTGAGGCAGGCGCGGGCTGAGGAAGGGCGGGAAAAACCTGACCCGCACATCACTAATAGATGTGCAGATTTTAGCCTCTTATCATATGAACTATTGTACAGCCCTATCTCCCAACCAGCAAATAACCATTCAGATTAAATACAGTAGTAAAAGAACAAATAAGATGATGTTCTGGCCATGACAGCAATCGTACGAAAGTTATGTCTGACAAATACTAGTGACAGTCGCCCAATGAAAATGTCAAATAGGCAATGCATGCTGAGAATTTATCATTAAAAATCTTCCAACTTCTCTAATTGACTAAACGACCAATCATTGACGAAAAAACGTCAGGGCAATCCACACAGTCTGAAAACCGTATGAAATTATTTTTCATGCGACTTTATCTTTGTGTCTATTGCCAGCTTAAGAGTCTTACCCTAAACAGAATTTTATCAGGAGCCAATAGATAGGTCACTTTGCAACGAGCGCCTGTATTTTAGAGATGCACCGAATCCAGGATTCGGTTCAGGATTCAGCCTTTTTCAGCAGAATTCGTATTCGGCCGAATCCTTCTGTCCAGCCGAACCGAATCCTAATTTGTATATGCAAATTAGGGCCGGAGAGGGAAATCACGTTTTGTGACAAAAAGTAACAAGGAAGCAAAAACGGTTTCCCCCTTCCCACACCTAATTTGCATATGAAAATTAGGATTCTGTTCGGTATTCGGCGGAACCCTTCATGAAGGATTCTGGGTTTGGCCAAATCCAAAATAGTGGATTCGGTGCATCCCTACTGTATTTAGATTGCAGTATATGAAAACTGCCAGGATATTGTGCCCCTGGTAATGATTAGATAGTCCATAAAAAAAGGAAAGGACTAATCTATACTTAGGCCATATAAAAGGACTCGCTAGGAAGTAACCCCCATTTATGTGCAAACCATTTTGATCAGCAAAAAGTCCAGATGCAAAATCTAAAGTAAATCACCCTCAACTAATAAATTACATAGCAAAGGCACTTGAATAGCAACTGATCAGAACCACCAACCAAGGTCTCCGCTATAGCCTACTGTATGTGTTCTGTTATAGAAAATCAATATATACAACCTCAAAGCTCATACAATATTTACAGGATGTAAGGGGTCAATAAAAAGAATCCTAAAAACCCTGCATTTTACAATGTGATTGACACAGTTTCTATTTATATAAAAATACCCACAAAGGCAAGATACAAGCGCAACACAATGTGTGCAGTAAGGTGGATTCATTTAAAGCGCTCCTCCCCTGAAGACTTACAAATAGACAGCCTAATTTGATCATTAGAGAAGGATTCAGGGGGAGAAGAAAGAAATCAGGATTGAAAGACATGGACAGACAGAGAAGACTTAAATTAGGCATAAAAAGGCCCAATTGTTTCCTATTTACTCCCTGCTGTGTTTTACCATCTGGGATGTGAAACAAGGGGTGATGGGGATGCGTGCCGCTGACAAGCCTGAAACAGCAGAGCATGTTCTGTTCCAGGGAGAAGGCCATGTGTCAGTGCCCTCTGAGCACACGCAAACATAAGCCCCTACTTGAATAGCAGGGCTGCTAAAGAATGGCATTAACCAGGGAATAGTGACAGGTTAAACTAGCTGCTGATGAACTGAAACACCAACGGGGTTATTTATCAAAGTCAGATTTTTTTAATTAAAAAAAAATTCAGACTAAACTAGTCCTTATTTATCATTGAAAGACCTTGATAAATTCGGTTCAGAAAATAAACTCGAAAAATGCGTGTTTCAAATGCTCAATTTTTTGGTGAAAATCGCTCTAAAACCCCCCCGATTTGGTTTTATTTTATTTTTTGTACTTTTGTCATTGATATCTACAGGATGGAGACTTGGAAATAGTATTGTCGGATTCAGACTTTTAGCAGCCTTGGGGTATAATAAATGACAAAAAGAAAAGTACTTTATTATAGGAGAACTAAACCCAAAAAATGAATTTGGCTAAAAATGCCATTTTTTTTATATACTGAATTGCATCAGCCTAAAGTTTCAGCTTGTCAATAGCAGCAATGATCCAGGACTTCAAACTTTTCACAGGGGGTCACCATCTTGGAAAGTGTCTGCAACTCTCACACATGCTCAGTGGGCTCTGAGCCACTGTTGAGAAGCTAAGCTTAGGGATCGTCGCAAATTATCAAGCAGAAATCAGGCTGATTATTAAATTCTGATGCTAGTTGCACTGGTTTCTGTGCTGCCATGTAGTAATTATCTGTATTAATTACTAATCAGCCTTATATTGTGACATTTCTATTCTATGTGTACTGTATATTGTGAGTGGGTCACTAAGCTCAGTAAGTGACAGCAGCACAGAGCATGTGCAGTGAATCAGCAGAAAAGAAGATGGGGAGCTACTGGGGCATCTTTGGAGACACAGATCTTTACTGCTAAAGGGCTGTGGTTGCCTTGGGCTGGTACAAAAGCACAAAACATAATGTACAACATTTCTAGCTATTTAGTTCTCCTTTAAGTCTGCTACCATGTTCCTCAGTACTTTTCCTTTTTATACGGATTCTAGATGGTGCTTTTAGAACTGCAGATTCCATAACATCTGGTGCAGGACACATTCCATCAGTGAAATAGTTAACAGACAAGTTGAAGGAATATTGACTTTAAAGCATCCTTACCGCCTGCCCAGACTAGCTGTCTGCTGACTGGAGAATTTCTAACAATGTGGCTTCTGTAGACAACCCTGCCTGCACTTGTTAAATTATTCACAATCTCAGTCCTATGAGAAGTGAAGACGTGATAATAAACGCAGCGCATTAACATAGTTCAGCAAGAACTTGCATTCCACTATAACCCATTCCATTCTGGAAAGGAAATGTATGCATAAACAATACAATCGGGCAAGCACGAAAATTTAAATATTCAGAGACCATGTTATAACTATACCAAAAGCCTGACAGGCCAAATACATTATAATACATTATAATGCATCAAAATCTGTGCAGGTGTTCATACGAGCAACTTTTTGTCAGTGCACAATGGCAGTTACATTCATCATTCACAAAAGGTATCATTTTAAAGGTAGGCCAAAATGAAATCTGACCCCTTACTTGATTTAACATGGGTTATGTGATGGTGGTTTTAAAACACACTATATAATGCTTTGAGTCTGTCTGGGAATCTGAATTTCGATACATACATATGTACACACACACACACAATACCAGCCTGGGTGCAGTCTACAAGAAGTGCGTGTGTGACTGGCTTACACAAACGTTTCAGCTCCTGTTTGGGGTCTCTCCATGATGGGCATTATTGGCTAGCTAAGAATGCTGGGTGTTCAAGTTGAACGAAGCTGCACAGCTTTGAGTTTGGCATCAATGATTGGCTTAAAGGAAAACAATACCCCCCGAACAATGTAGGTCTCTATAAAAAGATATCACGTAAAACAGCTCATATGTAAACCCCTGCGTCATGTAAATAAACCATTTTTATAATAATATTGTTTTTTAGTAGTATGTGGCACTTAGGGATGGGCGAATTTTTTCGCCTCATTTCACCGAAAAAATGACGCCCATAGATTTGTATGGCAGCGTGCATCAAAAAAAAAAAAGACTCGCGTCAAAACAATGGGCGTCTGCGACATTTCACCGGCGGCAAATTTTTGGCGAAGCGAAACGGGTCAAATTCGCACATCCCTGGTGCCACTGGGTAATCATAAATAGAAAATTGCCATTTTAAAAAAACAAGGGCCATCCCCTGGGATCATAGGATTTATGGTGCACACAAACTTACCAAACAAACCATACATGTTAGGTGACATAAGCCAATTAACAGACTTCAACACCACTTCTTGTTACAGTTAGAGCTGCAGTATTTCTGGTCAGGTGATCTCTGAGGCAGCACACAGACCATCATGAAATGGGGGTTCAAAACAAGAGATGTAAAAGAGCAAAATGTAATTAAATATATATTCCAGTTTGAGAAGATTCCACTTAATTTGATATGAACTATCCGTTGCTCGAGTATTCATTTTGGGGTATAGTTTTCCTTTCTCTAGGAACTGATGTTAAACTTAAACAAATATTGCTTCTAAATGAATGGCAATGTTGTTGATAGGGAAGAATTCATATTTTGACAGAAGCTTGTGATATATGAAATGGCATGCTCTGGTAAAATGGGTTTCCTTTGCATTCCTTTGATACTATGGATTTGCTCAGCTGGAGGTCATTTGAAACATACTAGGGGTTGAGAAAGCAATCCCATGTCTTAGCAGCTATTTTTAACTATACCTGATGCCTGATAGGCATTAAAAGGATTCCTTTTAATTGATTGCAAAGAAACAATTAAGGGAATCTTGTGTATATATGTAACACTGACATACATATATTTCGATTGCATGTTGTACATGTACGCACAAGCAATGAGGCATTTCAACCAAGGAAATGCTCATGGACATCTGTACTTTTATGATTAATGTCCGATTTACGGGGGTACCTTTATTTAGCCAACATAAGCAGATAGAAATCTATTCCATGTGCTTTAATAACCCTGCTCACCAGCAGGAAAGGATCTTAATTCATTCAAAGATTACTGTAACATTCCTGAATTGTCCCTTTTGTTTGCACATTGTGACCCCCATAACTGGACAAAGAATACTTGAACTTCAAAAGCTCTCAACACACCCAGTGTCCCCGAGTACTCTCTAGCTGCCTTTGCATACTCCAAATACTGGACTCATTCTCTCCTCTTCAAAAAACCTCCCACTTAACTGAATCTGCATACTGCTCAGACTGAGAAATAGAATTAAAACAGGGCACAACGTGAGGTAGCAAATTGCAAATATACAACAGCAAGCATTTGGAGGAGACAGGAGTTTACAGTCATGAAGAATATAAAAGGAAATCACAGGGCAATATCACTTAAAGGAATTGTTCACTGTAAAAATAAAAACTGTGTAAATAGATAGGCTGTGCAAAATAAAAAATGTTTCTAATATAGTTAGCCAAAAATGTGATGAATAAAGGCTGGAGTGATTTGCTGTATAACATGTCAGTCAGAACACTACTTCCTGCTTTTCAGCTCTCTTGGTTTCCACTGACTGGTTACCAGGCAGTAACCAATCAGAGACTTGAGGGTGGGGGCACATGGGTCATATCTGTTGCTTTTGAATCTGAGCTGAATGCTGAGGATCAATTACAAACTCACTGAACAGAAATGTACCATGTGGCCCCCCTTCAAGTCGCTGACTAACTCAGAGTTATAGAGCTGAAAAGCACGAAGTTGGATTCCGGCTGTTTTATTAGACATCTGTTCACTCCAGCCTCTATATATTACATTTTTGGCTAACTAACTATATTAGAAACATTTTTTATTTTGCACAACTTATCTATTTACACAGTTTTTATTTTCACACTGAACTATTCCTTTAAGATTCGGGTCCTTTGAGGGAAAACAGATATTTTGAAGGGCAAGTCCACACTGGGCGTTTTGGGTAAATTTGGTCGAATGACTACTAATCTCGTTTTTTAGGCGACCAATCTCCCCAAACGCCTTCCCCGACTCTGCGCCGGCTAAAATGAAAAAAAAAAAAAAAAAACGCCGGCGCTAATCACACGCGGCGGTTCGTTTTCCGAAGTTGCCTCACAAGGAAACTTCGGGTGACTTCAGAAAACGAATCGCCGCGTGTGATTAGCACTGGCGTTTTTCATTTTAGCCGGCACAGAGTCCAGTAAGGTGTTTGGGGAGATTGGTTGCCAAAAAAACGAGTCGATTAGTCGTCAAGATCTCCCCAAAACGCCCTGTGTGGCCTGAAATTAAAATGTAAAAATGTGCTCCTAAAAAATGCCAGGCCGGAAACAATCTGTTTGGAAGGACTTTAGGGACAAAGTGGTTAAATCCTATTATGCATAATGATCAGTTCCATAAAAACACAGTGAATAGGCTGAAACAGACACAGAAAGAAAGGGGATATAAGGAGCAGCACATTTCCAAATCGGTTTTTTTTAGAGACCTCCTCAAAAGAAGTTCAGTTTCTGACCTGCTGCCTTTCACAGAGCTGCTCTGAAGACCTCAACTGCTGGCTTTTCGGACCCCTGCAGCTGCCCTATTAAAAGCAAGCAGGCCAGGAGTGCATCCTATTAAATGGCAAGTTAAATGCTCACTTTTGTGCACTTCACAGGAACACAATGCCCACACCACTACCTTATAATTAAGGGAAGCTCCAGCAATATGTACACAATAATAAGGAGACTTGACAAGGCCTACAACTGCTCGGTGAGTCCACGGCACCCCAGTGTTTGCACATGGAGATCCTCTCTCTCACTATCCACTTGGTCTCTTTGAAACTGCTGTGCTTTGCATATAAAACAGGACACCCCTCCCATCCCCCTCAATCCTACAGGGAGCTCACTTCCTCCCCCTCAAACAAGCAGTCCATTCAGCAGAAATATAAATCCCACGATGCACTGCAGCAGAACAACTAGAGAAGATAAAAAGTTATAATGCTGCAGTAAGGTGGAAGCGTGCCTGATTTTAGTGGACGCAGCCTAGGAACAGGTTTTCTTAATGGCGGTGCCGTGGTTTTTTTTTTAGGCTGGTTGACATTAAGCTTACTGGAGGACACCGTGCGATCACATGTATAGCTAAGAAAGCAGGGTTAAAAAATAGAAAATATAGAAAATACAATATTTAGAAGCACACTTAAAAGAGATGGGCGGAACATTTATAATTGCACTCCTATGTGTTGCTGCCATATTCCAGCGTGTTTGTGTGTGGCACTTCCTCTAAACAGCAAGCTTGTGTGCAGAGGCACACCCTTCCCCCTCCCTTCTCAAATACACTGAACCCATCAAGCTTTCCAGGAGATAAAACTTGGTAAATAACTTCTAAGGGTAAGGCCAGACGAGGGGATTCGGGGAGATTTTGTCGCCGCGTCTTTTGCGCGACTATCTCCCCGAACTGCCTCAGCGTCTTTTCCCCATAGGCTACAGTGCAAAATCGCCTGCGCTAATGCACACGCTGCGATGCGTTTTCAATAGTCGCCCAAAGTTGCCTCAGTGAGACAATTTTGGGCGACTATTGTAAACGCATTGCCGCTTGTGCATTAGCGCAGGCGATTTTGCGCTGTAGCCTATGGGGAAAAGACGCTGAGGCAGTTCGGGGAGATAGTCGCGCAAAAGACGTGGCAATAAAAAAAAAAGAAAAAATCTCCCCGAATCTCCTCGTCTGGCCTTACCCTAAAAGCAAGTAGCCTCTTTTCAAAGGCTACAGAGGTGGGAGTCATCATTACATTTGTTCATTCATATGAAGGAAAGCCACCAGTCACCTCATAAGGTGTTCCACTGCCAGCAGAAATGCTACGTATAACACAAGTCTAGTTTTATGTGTTTCTAGTTTCCCAGCAACGTATACATATATTGGCAGGGGGAAGCTAGATCTCAAATAGGCCTGGGGGGAACAAACACAGTTCATCACACCTCCCCATTCACCTTCCCTTCTGATCCTGCAATTATACTTCAGTTAATCGGTCCTGTCTCTTTTTGGCTAATTAACCAACCTAGGTGCTAAAAAGCATCAGTGCATTTACCAATTGTTGCATTCATTAATTAACTTCTAGTAGTTTGAACAAAGCTAACTGCTTATTGGTTACAGCTATGGGATACATATCTGGAAATCCAGAAAGCTCTGATTTACAGAAAGGCCGCCCGTCTACCATAGACATCCAAATGTGTAAAAGTTATTTCCTTTTTCTCTGTAATAATAAAACAGGCAATTGATTCACAATTAAGGGGAGGTCCCGGCTCACAAGAGCTTACATTCTAATAAATGTAAAGTTCAAATATTTTCTTTTATTGCTAATATTGGCGATGTTCTGCTTAACATGCAAAAGAGAAAATGAGTATATGCAAAGTATTTGTCCGTGCAACAAACTATTTCAATGGCTGCTAATGAAAGGCTGTAGTTTCTATGTTGTCTTTTTACATCTTATTTCCATTCCCAAATGGGTCTCTCGCACCCTGTGGTGAGAATTGTACCTGACCTGTGAGTAAAACAGAAGGATTTCATTAACACATGAGGTGTTACAAATGGCTAGGAAAGAGATCAGGCCCTGCAGGGGCCGATTAACATTCAACCTTGCCCTCTTAAAGCAAATGGCCCTGTACCACAAGTACACAGACAGCAGCAATTGGCAGTTCTAGGAGCTTGGCCCACTTCTGCGAGAGAACACTGTAGGGTGTGCTTGGCAGAAAAAAATATGAGTTAAGTAAATTTGTTAAGTTGGTACAGAGTTATTTAGTCTGTTGAGTCATGACCAGACATGAATGAACGGCATCTGCACACCTGCTTGATATTAAATCAATCATTCACCACTTTGTGGCTGCAGCTTGAAATTCAAGTTCCTTTAGTCACTCTCCAGTTCTTTTGTTTGGGTGTTAGAGAGAGAAAAAAAAAAAGGAGTGGTGTAAACAGCCTACAGCGAAGAAATGAAAGGGATGAATGGATTAGAGGGAGGGGACTTGGGGGGGGGGAAGAGGAGCGAAAGGGTGAAGGCTTGGCAGTCAGATTTACTTTTGTTTGGTTTTCATGGGGATTTAAATTTCCCAATGCTTTCACCGATTGCCAAAAATCTGGATTAGTAAGAAATAATCGATGCCTATATGCATATTGGGGTCCCCATTAACATTTCTTGTGTTGGAGAAACTGAAAAGGGTATATATATTGATATTGGACAAAATGAAGCTGGTCATACACTTCAGCTTGTTCACCAGATTTGGCAAATCAGGCTGATAGGATCATATTGTGGGCAATGCAGAATAGTTTAGGGTTTAGTGGTTGAGAAAGCAATCAGCAGATGGGAGGTTAAAATCAAAAGGATGGCTTTATTGAGGTATTATGTAAAATAACAAGCAACATTTAAGGAAATATTCCTACTGTATGACCTGTGTGGCCACCTGACGCGTTTCATGCCTCTTTCTGGCACTAAGAGGAAGTTGTTGCAGCAAGGAAAGGGCACAAATGGAGGAGTGGCTCCACGGACAAGGGCATGGGAGTTTTTCCCTTTCCTCTCTAGCAATGCAGAATAGTTGGCCACAACACACCACATCTTGCCCAAAAGAATTTTTATTGCATTATGTATGACCAACTTAAGCAAAAATGTTGGGGTAAAAATAATATATTAAGGAGTACTTGGTGGGGTTTTTTTTGCAGCAAATGTAAAAAAAAAAAAACAAAAAAAAAAAAAAAAACACGCTCTTGACATAACCAACACTGCAATTCAATGAGACTTCTGAGGAATGTCAAGCTATGGTCTAGTCACCTGACCCCCATACAGTCTCAGCAGTGTGCAGCCTTCTGACTGTGATAGTTCTATAGTGCAACAAGTATTTGTTAAATGGCCACTTACTATTCTGAAAGCCTCACCCTGCTGACAATGATTGATTATTGGGCAGAGTTCCATCACAACAACGCTTTTTAATGTACGAATTAAGTGCTCATGTGCGCTTGTCAATCTTTCCAGTTCTGAAGCAATGTGTACTTGTCCTCAGCATAGCTCAAAAAAACTATTTAGCAGTTATAAAACCTACCAAAATATAGGGCCTCATAAAGTCAAAATGGAGATTTATAAAATATAAAAAAAGAGCAAGGCCAGAATAAAGCGTGCTGATTGGATATGCAGTTCCTCAACAGATCCCAGAATTAAACAAATCAAAATAGACATTTTTGATTTGATGAAACCTTAAAGAATAGGTTGTTTCTGGTCTGTCTTTCACAAATCTATGAAAGTACAGGTAAGGGACTTGTTATCCAGAATCCTCAGGGCCTGGGTTTTTCTGGATAACGGATCTTTCTGTAATTTAGATCTTCATACTAGAAACTCATGCAAACATTAAATAACCCCAATAGGCTGGTTTTGCTTTCAATAGGGATTCATTATATCTTAGTTTGGATTGAGTACAAGGTACGGTTTTATTATTACAGAGAAAAAGGAAACCATTTTTAAAGATTTGGATTATTTGATTATAATGTAGTCTATGGGAGACAGCCTTTCAGTAATTTCTGAACTTTCAAGATAACAGGTTTCCGGATAACTGATCCCATACCTGTACATGCATTTTTTACACTTGCCCACACTTGGGGGAATTATTTTTACACTTGCCCACACTTGGGGGAATTTCAGTCTCAAACACTGGTGCTCTCAGGCACTTTTCATTCACAAAAATGCAATGAAAACTTAACATACAGATCCAGTCGTGGGGTTTAATGGACAACAAACTTCATGTATACAGACATGGGTAGGCATCTAGTCTTTTAAGAATTCCAAAGTTCTCAAAACTTCACACATCATGGTCAAAACCATTTTAAAGAGGAGCTGATGAAGGGTCCCAGATTGTAGGCAAAATAATAGATTGTTTGGGAAACGCAAGACAATACATGGGTGAATATCAGCAGCCTTAGGCTGTATGCACATCAGCCAACTGCAAATCCAAAAAGAACCTCCTGCAATTGTAGTCTGAGTTTTTTAGTGCCCTTAAAGGAACAGTAACCTCAAAAAAAGGAAAGTGTTTTAAAGTATTACAAAAATAATGCAGTGTTGCCCTGCACTGGTAAAACTGTTGCGTTTGCTTCAGAAACACTACTATTGTTTATATAAATAAGCTGCTGTGTAGCAATGGGGGCAGCCATTCAAAGGAGAAAAAGCTCAGGTTACACAGCAGATACGACCTGTAGAACAAAATCTGTTATCCACTATCTAACCTGTGCCATATAGCATTTTTTTTTAAATTTCCACCATTGCTACACAGCAGCTTGTTTATATGAACTATAGCAGTTTCTAAAGCAAAAAGATCATTTTTAACAGTGTAGGGCAGGGATCCCCAACCTTTTAAAGCCGTGAGCAACATAGAAGTAAAATGAGATGGGGAGCAACACTAGCATGAAAAATGTTCTTGGGGTGCCAAATAAGGGCTCTGTTTGGCCATTTGGTAGCCCCTATGTGGATTGTAAGCCTACTTTGAGGCTTTGTTTGGCTGTACATCTTGTTTTTATACAACCAAAACTTGCCTCCAAACCTGAAATTCAAAAATAAGCTCCTGCTTTGAGGCCACTGGGAGCAACATCCAAGGGGTTGGAGAGCAACATGTTGCTCACGAGCTACTGGTTGGGGATCACTGGTGTAGGGCAACAGTACATGATATTTTCATTACTGTAAAACACTCATTTTTTGGTGTTACTGTTCCTTTAAGTGCAAGGGGTGGGAGAAGTTGCAGCTTTATATTACACAGTCATAGCAGAGAAGCCACAGTCTCTGCTCTAGCTAACCCAGACTTCCTAACACTCAATATCCTGTCTGCTATTTCATGGCCTTACTCAACACACATTACTAAAAGAATGCTGCAAGAGAGGAAAATCAGCAGTTTTTTTTCTCTGTTGAAACATTAAAATATTCATTTTAGCGTCAGTAAATCTGGAAGGTTATCCTCTTACCCGCACTGGGTAGGGGCAGACAAGAATGTTATTATTTATGTTTCCTATATCTACCCTGGTGTAACATATTCAGAAAAAATGTAGTCAACAACAAGTAACAAAAAGTAGTAACAAGCCCAAACATAGGACATTTTTCAGAGGTCAATTTCTCTGTAGCCCAGCCAATCCGAATTTATGGAATTCAGAGCTGCAAGCACACAGGATTAAAGAGGCTGCTTAGGCTTTGAAATCTGGTTGGTTAGTGATGAAGTAACAAGTCTGTCTTCAGAATTTTTTTTTCTCTCTCCATTGCACTCCTAATTATCTGCAGACCATGTCCTGAACTGAATAGCTGGCTTTCTTCTACCCGTTAAGAACAGGGAGGAGGAAAAAAAAAAAAAAACACACACACAGGTCCCCGGCCTCACTAGCACAATGAGTTTCGAGCAAGACTTGCGTACATTCATACAACTTCAACCTATTAATGTTGTTTTCTGTAAAGTTCGGCCACAGTCTCCATTAAACTATTGATCCATTTACAAAGTTGCTCCATGGATTGTGGCTTATTGGCCGTGACAGCTGCTGGAAATCTGCTTTTGCTGCATTAGTCTGAAGTGTTATAGAACGAGCTGTACAAACAGTATGCAAGATGTTGGCTGGGTAAGTGCCTCACATTGACTCTCAAGAGCATCCGACTAAGTGGGACTGGTGCTTTATACACCAGATATGCGATAGCGACCTAGACTGTAAGAAGTGAAAGAGATTGAAATGGGGTGGAGAGGGGGGAAAAAAATGTCCGGAGGGGAAAACCGTCAAATGAGATTTAGATCTTTTCAGATTAAGTGACATTTTAAATGGGGGCGACAGCAAGATAAACCGAGATTGTAGGGGAGGAAATAATGATGTGAGGGAAAGGAAAAAAAAAACAGGACAAAATAGGCTTCATCAGGATTCCAAAGCACTGCTAGATACAAGCAGGATTAATCACTTATTCCAGAGAAAGATCTTTAACGTGTGGTAGCAGAATGCACGCAAAGAGCATTGTCGAAGAGAAGTTTTTAAATAAAATAACCCAAGAAGGCTCCTCTGTAAGTTGAATTGGTTTAGGAGCCCGCCACTCTGCTAGCCCAACATTACAGAAAGTCCACACAGCCTGTGACTTATCATACTAGAAACATTTCTCAAACTTTTGTGGTTGAGGAGTCTGCAAGCTGGAGATATCAGAAAAAAGATGCAGCCCACGCAGGTCTTGAGGCAAACAAGGTAGTGCGATATTACAATGGGAAAACTAGATACACAAAGGAAAGCAGAATTTCACCAACGAAAACAGCGGAGACGTACAAAAAGTAAAAATATACTGCCTGTTGTGGCAAAAGAAAGTCTGTAAACATACACCAAAACCACCACAATATAAGAGAGCTTAAGTCACACTTTAAGAATGGGAAGTGTGCATTAAACCAATAGACAGAAAGAAGCTTGCAATATCCGAAATAGAGTAGGGCAAGTCAACCCCAAAATAAAAATTTGCCTAATAAAAGAAAAAACATAATTCTAAGCAACTTTCCAAAATACATTAATTAAAAAGTGTCTATGCTTTTAAAGTTATTGGTAAAAGCAATTGCTACTGAAAGCAGCATTGGCTTAACTCCTGCTTGTTACTTTTTAAACAATGATGCAAAAGTCTTGGTTCCCCAGCAAAGACAGGTCTGTTATTGCCTTACATTGTATCAACAGTCTTAGATATCAGTGCAGAGAATAGAAAGGGACAAACACTTCATTCAGTAGCAATACATATACATATAACTTAAAAACCATAGAGAACATTTGTAATGAATGTATATTACAAAGTTGCTTAGAATAATGTTTCCTTTTCTTAGAAGAATTTTTAATTTGGGGTTGACTTGGCCTTTAACTATGGTCTCCCAAGCCAGTCACATACTCTATTCTTGCCAGACAACTATTCAAAGCTTCCACCTCGATCCTTGATTAGACGGGGATAGACAAGCCATTAAAAACGCATCCACCTCCAACTATCACAGATAATGTGCCTCATTACAGTTAACATTGCCACAATAGCTCTGACACACAGTTGTAAGGAACTCCTGGGGAAACAGAGAAGGAGTCTATTCAGTGATAATAAGAGAGGGAAAAAAGGTTTAAGCAATAATGTGGTTTAATTGGCCTCCCAAGAAGAGATCAGTAAATGCAACTTTATTATGCACCAGGAATAATCAGCTGGGGGGGAAATCAAGTAACACGTTTTATTATTAATCCACTGAATAGTCAGAAATCAAATTGGTTAAAAAAAAAAAAAAAAAAAAGTTAAACAATAGAGGGGGAAATGCATTATTGCTCCTGACAACTTTTCACCATTTTTCATTTCAAGACAAAAAAAGTAGTCATTTTATTTTGTTTTTGCTCTGATGGAATGAGATACAAATAAATGTAAAGTCTGTTATGAAGCAGTTGCTGTGAGGGGCAGCTAAAAGCTTTCACTTACCACTGTTTTTTGGTTTTTTATTTTAAATAAATTAAAATGGTTGTTTTTCCATTGTGGAAACCAATGATCTGATTTGGCTTCCTACAAACATCAGCAGAAAATGTAACGGAAATGAATAGGATTGTGTTTTAACAAAGTGAAATAACTCGTCACCTTTTCTGTTTTGTCTACCCACAGAGAAGGATCGATGCCAGATACCAACTTGCTTTACACACTGGCATCCACAGATGGCTCAGTTCAGACGCCTAAAATAAACCGCTACAGTCTGGGTGGCATGCATTGCATGTGAATGATACAGTTATGTACACACCACCTACACACACACACACATCACCACCAGCCTGGTGCCGAGTCTGCAGAACACAGGGCAACACATAATATATACACACACACCGACATTCCTGGAAGGAATTAATTATCCAACACGTAAAGATTAATTGCAATAAACCCAAATAAAGTATGATTTTTTTTTTTCCCAAGCACCTAGGCTACAGCCTAGAGGGAAGGAAGCATGTGTCTAAAAATAAAATACAAGCGGACATCTCCAAGAGAATCCAAAGATCAAGGTAAGAGGATGGCTGCCCATAAAACGACTCGTCTGCACTTGAAGTCGAAGTTGACACCTTTAAAGCTACACAGACAGGCACAGAGATGGGAGGAGGACGTAAATTGCCTGCACCTGTTTAGTACACACATACAAAATGGGCAGAGCTGCAAATGTGCCACTTATCTCCATAGACTGCTGTAACCAAGAGACGCAGCTATAAAGAGCACTAAGTGTCGTCAGCAGTGAACTTGAAGCAGGGTTACCACCAGGTCACTTTAAATGCCACTTACAGGGCGATGTTCTCTTCTCTGCCTCCTTATTGCCTTCCCATGCTTGGCCATAGAGGTCCTTGTCTCAATTAAAGGAACAGATACTAGCTGTAGTATGTGTAATTCCTTCTCTACTCTGTATGTAGGTTTTGTCTTCATCTCATCAGCTGAGAAAAAGGGACATACAGTAATGCCAACAATTCAGCTGGCAAATGCCAGGAACGTGTATGTATGTATGTATGTATATATTTTATTTTTTTTCACAGATCACATTCATAACTAGGTTGTTGTCTACAATACAGCGGCACTTGACATCTACTATATTTTATGCACAAAATAGAAAGTTAAAGCAAAGGGCACAGTAATAAATCAGATATGGCAATAGTTTGGTACATGTTATAGAAAAAGTAGTTGCGCCCCACCAACAGCTGAAAGGCCGCGGGCCACAAATTCAAGACATCTCCTTATTGAAACCAAAGAAAAGTTGTCCCTGCAACTCCCATGAGCCTCAGCAAGGTTGTATTAACTCTAGAGCTCCTGAGGCAAAGCAATGGAAGTTTTTCAAATCGGGAATTTTGTATGGGAGTAATTGCTGCTATAAAAGCTGAATGTCTATGTAACTAAGAGGACAAGTAAGTAGGACAGGTCTCATGCACTCACCCTGGCTGCTTTCCTCTTGTACTTGTTGCTGTAGTCGAACTTCTCCTTGATCTCCTCCAGCAGCCGACCCAGCCTGGCCTGCTCATCGTCTCCCCCGACCCCATCCCGGGCCAGTAAGATGTAGGCCCTCCAGTTGGCCGAGTCGAAGCCCCAGTGGCAAGTCCGGTTCTCCAGCGCCTTATGCGAGTGCACCACGAACTTGTGCGGCGGGTACATGAGGCGACAGTCCAAGCACTGGATACAGGGGGCGCTGGGGTGTCCGTACAGCTCGGGCACGAACAGGCCCCGACACTTTCCGAAGCACTCGTGATACACCTTGAAACTGCCCTCGGTCAGCTCCAGCTCTAAGGGTCCAGGCGGGAAGTCGCTCTTCTTGGCGCAGCGGGGCGGGTAGCTTCCCCCGTACATCAGGGCGTTGCACAGGCGCTCGGCGTCCGTCTTGGTGATGAGGCCACAGGAGGGCGCGGAGAAGGGCAGGATCCCCATCACCTTCAGGATCTCCAGCTGGTCGGCCGTGCAGCGGGAGCAATACACGTGCAACTCGTCGCACACGGCGTTGATCTGCTGAAGGCTGAAATCCCGCAGCACCGAGTTGAGGATCTGAGGGAGACACAGTCGCTTCTCGCCCCCCACCACAAAGCAAGAGATGGTCTCCCCCTCCAGAATAGTCTCACACCTCTCAGTGGAACGGTCCGACGGCATAAATAGGGGACCCCCGGGGATGACCGGAGGCGGCTGGCTGGGCAGGTGGAGTATGGGCTCCGGGGCTTCCTTGCCGCACTCCTTCTTGTACAAGTCCTGAGTCCAGCGGGCGGAGAAGGCGGCCGGACCGCCCAGAGAACTCATGGAGCTCAGGTGAAACTGTTCCAGGGTCTTCTGGAGCCCGGCGTGGGGCTGGAAACTGCTGCGGCTCACGGTCTCCATAGCTCCCGGCGGCGGCAGCACTAACTCACTGACTTACTCACACAGGGACACGCTCCGCGCAGCTCAATCACTCGACGATGTCTTTAGGCTTTACACACAGATAACGATGTCACTCCATACACCCGTGTGACTGCTCTGCCCACTCTCTCCCGGGCTCCTCCTCGACACTCACAGCGCCGCATCCAGCCGGGACCTCCCGCTCCCCTTCCCAAAGTGTCAGGGCTCAGGCCAGAGAAGCGTCAGGGCTCAGGGCAGAGATGCGCGGCGGCTCCCCGTGCCCATAGCGTCGCACTCACTCAGTCCCACGAATGGCACTTTCCGCTGAGGAGGCACAAACGCGCCTGAACTTTCCCTCAGTACAAAGCGGGGGAGGTGGGGGCGTTTGTGGGAAGTTATGGCTCGGCCTCACGAGTTGCCCGTCATGTTGCGCTGCTGGAGGTTATGGGGAGAGCGGGGCTCCCAGACACACACACACTGATGCCTCCTTCCCGGTGCTGCTCACTGCTTGAATGGCTCTGCACTCTGTCTGCGCTCTGCACTCCCTCCCTCTTTCCTCTCCCTTCTCCGCCCCTTTCTCTCTGTTTGTTGGTGTCTGCCTCAGTCATTGAATCCCAGCCAAGAATGTGACCAACTCCCCAGGCTGTGGCTCTTCCAGGAACAACCTCCACCCCTCCCTCTACCTCCTCCTCCTCCTGCTGCCGCTGCCTCTTCTTTTTTTTTTTTCTACTGCAAAGCGGAAAAAAAACTTGTCTGTCGAAGGCAAAATAAAACTTGTGGTTCTCGTGCGTGAAACCGCCGGCTTTAAAAAGCGGAAGGGTGTTTTTGTTTTCTCCTTCCAGTAAACACAGACTGACTGCACATGGGAGTCTCGCTAAGCAAAAGGTAAAAAGATATTCTATGAAAATAAAGAGGCTAAGGCTAAATAGATGGAATAATAGGTTATAGTATGTAAAGAAAAGAGAATAGGAGAATAGAGGTTGATTGAGGAGAAGAAGAAATTAATACTTAGGGGCACATTTAAGGTGGCCATACATGCGATGTCGCCAAACGAGCGGCTCTCCCTCCCATATGCCCACCTTGAGGTGGGCAATATCGGGCAGATCCGATCATGGGCCCTAGGGCCCAACGATCAGATCCTAGCATTCACAAACGGGGAATCGGATCGCGGAACCGCATCAACGAACAGATGCGGCCACGATCCAACGGGATTTTTAAACCCATCCGATCGAGATCTGGCCAACTTTCGGCCAGATCTCGATCGGGGAAGCCCGTCGGGGGCCCCCATACACGGGCCAATAAGCTGCCGACACAGTCTGTCAGCAGCTTTACTTAGCTCTAGTGAAGGAATAGAATAAAAAATACTTCGAATTTCTAAGTTTTTCTTTTTGGCTACTTCGACCATCGAATTGGCTACTTCGACCTTCGACTCGAACGATTCCAACTAAAATCATTTGACCATTCAATAGTCAAAGTACTGTCTCTTTAAAAAAAACTTCGACCACCTACTTCGCCACCTAAAACCTACCGAGCACCAATGTTAGCCTATGGGGAAGGTCCACATAGGCTTTCCGAGCTATTTTTGATCGAAGGAAAATCGTTCGATCAATGGATTAAAATCGATGGAAATCCTTCGATACTTCGATATTCAAAGTCGAAGGAATTTACTTCAACGGTCGAATATCGAGGGTTAATTAACCCTCGATATTTGACCAATAGTAAATGTGCCCCTTAGAGTGGGCCCCTGGTCTAAGGGTTTTTGGTGGGCCCCTGGTGTCCCAGTCCAACACTGTCCAGAAGATGGTAGGATATATAGGAAGGCCAATATTTTTTCAGGAAAAGGTGACAACCCTAGCAGAGACACACGGTCGGATTCGTGGAGATTAGTCGCCCGGCGACAAATCTCTTCTTCTGGGCGACTAATCTCCCCGATCTGCCTGACCCTCGTGGCTAGAATCGAAATCACTGGCGGAATGGCATTCGGAGCGCTTCATTTTTCAAAGTCATCCAAAGTTTCCTTACGAGGCAACTTCAGGTGACGAAACGCTCCGAGTGCCATCCCGGGAGACAGCCTTCCCATGATATAGAGCTGTCTGGATAATGGGTTCCCAGATAACAGATTCCATACCTGGATAAAACTAGCCACAGACGCAAAGATCTGATCGTACGAATCAATGTACGATCGGACTTTCCCATCTCCTGACCTGGCACTAACCATTCAGATCAAAGTCTTACCATTCCGACCAAATAAAGTAGTAAAAGAACAGATCAGCCAATGTACTACCTCTGACAGCAATTATATGATAGTTATGTCCGACAAAGCTGGTGACATTCTCCCACTGAAAATCGTACAATCGGCAATACACTCAGAGATATTATCGGCAGCCGACAGAACTTTTATAACCTGTCTGATAGACCAAATGACTGATCTCCGCCGGATGAAAAATGTCGGGACTCTCCACACACATTCCGAAAATCGTACGAATCTTCAATTCGTACGATTAAATCTTTGCGTCTATGGCCAGCTTAATTGTATAGGTGGCAAATGCAGGGCCACACAGTGTCAAGCCTTGTGCTAGAAAATGCATGGTGCCAGAACATGCAAGGCCCTAAGGATGTATAAAAATACCCATGTGAAAGATGTCTGGCACTTTAAAGTCACATGACATAAAGGACAATGGCACATGGGGCTTTTCATTGCCCACTGGTGAAAATAAACATCACAAAATACCTTCCCATAGGATAAAATTTAAATCATTGCAAGTAGGGATGCACCAAATCCAGGATTTGGTTCATGATTCGGTCGGGATTCAGCCTTTTTCAGCAGGATTCGGATCTGGCTGAATCCTTGCTCCGGGCCGAAGCGAATCTTAATTTGCATGTGCAATTTAGGAGCTGGAAGGGAAATCACATGAGTTTTCATCACAAAACAAGGAAGAAAAATATTTTTCCCCACTTTTTCCTTTTGCATATGCAAATTTGGATGTGGTTCAAATCTTTCACAAAGGATACGGGGATTCGGCTGAATCCCAAATAGTATATTTGGTGCTTCCCTAAGCTCAAGTACAATTTGTTATATGGAGACCCATTATCTAGAAAGCTATGAATTACTGGAAGGTCATTTCCCATAGACTTTATTTTAATCAAATAATTTACATTTTTAAAAACAATTTCCTGTTTCTCTGTAACAATAAAACCATAAATTATATTTGATCCAAATTACAATATAATTAATCCTAATTGGAGGCCAAAAATCCTATTAGGTTTAATGAGTTTATACAGTTTCTATTAGCAGATTTAAGGTATGGAAACCCAAATTACAAAAAGATCACTTATCCAGAAAACTCCAGGTCTCGAGAATTCTCAATAATAGGTCCCAAAGCTGAAAATACACACCCATTTAGGATTTCATGTGTAATGTGACTGTACTGGGAATGGGATGTGGCAATTCCAATGTTAATTTATAGGAAGGTAGAAGACTTCTTTTTTTTTTTTTTTGTCCTATGGGCATTGCCCTAAGGGTTGTAATTCAGTTCAGCCTGGAGCTCAGGTTTAGATAGTGAACAAGTGGTGTTGTTGCAGTTTGCATCCTCAGGAAGGTACAACACACAGATCACCATGTAAAGATGATTATTATTGTTATTATTAACACATATATAAAGCGCCAACATATTCTGCAGTATTGTACAATAAATGGGTGTGTACACTGAACATGCAGATTGCATTAAAAAAAACAATAACTGAGTCCAAGAGGTAAAGAGCTAATGATCTACAAGATCCCCAGCATTAAGCCAGAACATGGCAGTAAAGTGTTTTTATACAGTGTTTTCAGATACACAGTTGGCTGCAGAAGAGGTGATCTCCCTCTGCCATTGCCGTAACAACCATTGGATATTCCTAATAACTCCATACTGATTGCTAAAAAAATATTTGGGTGGAGATCCCCTATAAACGTCATACGGATTGCTATAAACAATATTTGGTTGGAGATCCCCTATAAATGCTGGCAACACTGTTTACATCAGTGAAGGAAAGTCTTCAATGGTGCCAACAACGGAGCTTCAGATATTGTAGAATCAGTGACCTCAGTGACAGAATTCTCTGTTATAATAGACCTCTGCCACAAAGCTCTAATTCAAGCATTTAAGCTTTAACTGCTGAAAGTTTTTGAAAAATATAATTGCTTTCTCTTGAAGACTTTCTCTGGGCAAACTGAGAACCTGATGCAAAATGTCCAGTGCCCCATAAGCCCGTGTAGGCAGATCATTTCTGATCTTTATATATCATTTATCAATATGAATGAAAGATGTCATCATGGAGACATTTTTGTAGGGATGCACCAAATCCACTATTTTCGCGAAAGATCCGGCCGAATACCGAATATGCAAATTACGGGTGGGAAGCTGAAATTTTTTTTTACTTCCTTGTTTTGTGACAAACAGTCACAACAGTCCCTCTCTGTCCCTAAAGCTGGCCATAGACGCAAAGATCCGATCGTACGAATCGTGGATTCGTACGATTTTCGGACCATGTGTGGAGAGTCCCGACATTTTTCGTCCGTCGGAAATCGGTCGTTTGGTCGATCGGACAGGTTAGAAAATTTCTGTCGCCTGCCGATAATATCTCTGCGTGTATTGCCGATCGTACGATTTTCAGAGGGAGACTGTCACTAGTGTTGTCAGACATAAGTATCGTACGATTGCTGTCAGGGGCAGAACATTGGCTGATCTGTTCTAATTTGATCGGAATGGTAAAGACTTTGATCTGAATGGTTAGTGGAGGGTCGGGAGATGGGAAAGTCCGATCGTACGTTGATTCGTACGATCGGATCTTTGCGTCTATGGCCAGCTTTATTTGCACATGCAAATTCGGATTTGGTTTGGCCAGGCAGAAGGATTTGGCTGAATCCGAATCCTGCTGAAAAGGGCAGAATCCCGAACCGAAGCTCCTGGTGTGCCGTTGCCCTTAGACCTGTTCATCGGGATACCCTCTGTCCCAATTATGACAATTATTCTCAGGTCCTAAACAGCCTAACAGGGGCAGCTCAAGTACAGTACATCTCACTAATACAAATCCTTGCTCCCTGTGCAAACCAAACACATAGAGAAAGGTTTTGGACCATTGTTTATCTTGCAATTGGTATCTATTTATGAGTGGTATGCATCAATATTGTTTATAAAAATATACTGATTGTTGTTAAATCAGCCCCATAGTTTTGTGTGGTCTAAAGCATAGCAGATTTAAGAAAATAATATAAAAAAACTACAATTAAAAAATAATATGCATAAAACAATACTGATTCTGCTCGATTTAGCAGAAATAATGAATACACAAATGTTTATGTGTGTAATGCCACACAATTAATTGGAGGGCATCAGTGGAGTCCTTGCCCTGGGCCCATTTGTTTCTTAAAATGTTCCTGCTGCTTAACAAGACTTAAAGAGTGTTACAGAAGTAAAGTGACTACTGCATATTAGACTTCCATAAATGCATCTATATGTAGCAGATAACATTTCCTTTGCTTACATCTGTGCCATACCAAACATATGGATTACAGAAGAGTTACCAAAAGACACAGCAGACATAAAAAGTAGGAGAAATCAAGTAAACCAGATGCAGACTTGAATAAATCCTAATTTTTAGCAGCAGACAGGACTAGCAGCTTGTTTACAGTAAAACATAACATGCCGTAACTGGGATGGTGGATTTTGGAAACCCACAAGTATTTAATTTTGAGGCCTCAGACAAGAATAACAGCTCCATTCCCCAGGATCTATCAATGTTCAGAGTTATATGGTAATTTCCATATACTATTACTCATGTAACCCAATGGGTAAATGGAATGCTATTGTGCTGTAGCAACTTCCAGTGAACTTATTTGTAACTCTTAGGGGGTTATTTATCAAAATCCGAAAATATCTCATTATTTTCTGAAAGATACTTTGACCAAATCCGCCCGGGTTTTGTCCCCTTAGTTATCAGTACATTTTTCCCAAAATTTCCTGTGCAGGAAAAAACTCGAAAAACTCGTGAAAAATTTTGAATCGTACAAATGAATTTGGATTTCATGACTTATATACAACCTTGCAGGTCTGAGATGCTGGATTTTCAGATTCAGTCTTTTCCCATCCTCGGGGTATAATAAATCCTGAAAAATCCAAGTTTTTTTTCCACTAAAAATTTGGATTTCATCAATTTTTTCGAGTTTTTGGCATTCAGACTTTAATAAATAACCCCCTTAATCCTCATGTAATGTTGGAGGTTGGATGATGTAGAAGTTTTTGCCCATCAGGGTCCAGTAACCAGTTTGTGTATAGTCAACTTGCAAATGTCCAACCACAGCTTCAAGCCTTCCAAGTGGAACCTAGGCAGTAACCAGGCCTGGATTTGTGGGAAGGCCACCTAGGCCCGGGCCTAGGGTGGCAGGATTTTAGGGGGGCGGCATGCTGCCCAACCACACCCACATTGGTTCAAAAACACTGGGGATGCGCAGGAGATACAATCTCCTTGAAAATTTGCATGAATAAAGGGTAGGGGACAGGGAGGACAAACGGCAGTGGGCCTAGGGGTGCCCGCTATGTAAATCCGGCCCTGGCAGTAACACATCTACCCCTTAATCTGTACACTTGGATCCCTATTCTGGAGTGGTACATCCAGGACTCTAATCCTTCTGCTTTTCTTGTAGAAGCCTCAGGTTGCTCACTAACTACCCTGAACCTAACTTTCATTCCTAGAGCGAGCTATGAAAAGAGTTATCCTCACAACTAACTCCCCTTACTGGGCCTACCTCCGCCCTGGCCCTAATCTTCTCCCTCCTTCCTGCCCAGGTGGAATTCAAGAAAAGACAGTTCAGAAATGGAACAATGACCACTCCTGGTCAGTCATGGAACTGCCAGGAGCACACTTTAAACACTATAAGGAACAGGTTTTCCCTCCCAATTGTAATTTAGCTGTCTATAAATTCTAGGTGACTGCCTGTCAACATAAAGGGTAACCACGTTATCAGTCCCCTACACTCGTATGCAAGCAGTGCTGTGTATTTCCCACCCATATACACACCGAATTAGGTTACTGGTTGGCATTGCTTTCCAATTTGCCCATCTGTACTAAAGAATGTTAATAATGTCAAGTCAGCATAAAGCAGGAATGATCTAAGGATGCAATTTGCTGTAGCGTAAAATGTAGCTTTGTAGTTACTGGAAAAAGAACGAATGTTCAAAAGGCCCAACTTATGTGATTAACAGTGTTTCAGTGACTCTCATATCTGTTCTGGTTTACAGAGCAAAATTATATTGCTCCACTAGTGGTGGATATTGCTCTGCACTGCCTGTGATCTGTTCTCCACCTTTACAGTCGACACATTGTGTTTGTGCGTTATTTCTTGCAGTCTTGGGAAAGCCCCATGCTTTGTGTAACAGTGTTATTATGTGTAGTTATGTAGGCCAGGCTGTGACTTTTTTCCATTCAACTAATACCTTTGCACTGTAAGTCAACATGGGTTGGGCCACAATTGTTTGGTTCACTGTGTCACAATGTTTACATTTATTATGTTCCTTTTTGTATAGCACTTTACAACATACTCTGGATTTCTAAGTGAAATCTTCAATAAATGTCAATGAACCCTGTCTGGGCACCTATGCAGCAATGACAGAGGCATCTCAAAAGAGCGATATCCTGTTAACTCTCCAAACAAAGTGGTAGGCCCAGGAATAGACAGGATATACAGGCTGGTTATGCGATATCAAACCTCTCTGTGGTCAGTTCCATGCTATAAATAACTCAAGAGAATAACAAAATGCACAATATAGTTCAAGATTGCCAACTGCGCAGAACTGCAGTGTCTTACTTACTTACCTATCCACAAAAAACCTTATATCCTTCTCAGTTAAGGAAACTCCCAACACACTGCCATTTAGTGTATAACTTACATTTATATTCATTTTTCCAAAGTGCATAACCTGCATTTATCAACATGGAACCTCATTTCCCAGTTTGCTGCCCAGTTTCCCAATTTAGACAAATCACTCTGCAAAGTGGCAGCATCCTGCATGGAACCTATA
Source organism: Xenopus petersii (assembly GCA_038501925.1). Lineage (NCBI taxonomy): Eukaryota > Metazoa > Chordata > Amphibia > Anura > Pipidae > Xenopus > Xenopus petersii. Next base: position 81,911,693 of record CM076685.1, read on the forward strand.
GTTCTGCACAATTTAGTATCATCTGCAAAAATAGAAACAGTACTTTCAATGCCCACCTCCAGGTCATTAATAAACAAGTTGAAAAGCAAAGGACCAAGTACAGAGCCCTGTGGTACTCCACTAACAACACTGGTCCAATTAGAAAATGTTCCATTTACCACCACTCTTTGTAGTCTATCTTTTAGCCAGTTCTCTATCCAGGTGCAAATACTATGTTCCAGGCCAACATTCCTTAATCTAACCAGTAATATTTTGTGTGGCACTGTATCAAATGCTTTAGCAACGTCTAAGTAAATCACATCCACTGCCATCCCAGAATCAAGGTCCCTGCTCACCTTCTCATAAAAGGAACTTATATTAGTCCCCTTGTACTGCTAAGATGTGCGACAAGATGTAGAGATTACAGAATAAATGCATGTGAGCTTTGCAGAACTGGGTTCCAAGGTTCAGTTCCATTGAATGTTTGTATAGTCTCTGTAGGTTTCCAGTTTCCGTCCACACTCCAAAAACATACAGGCAGGTTAATTGGCTCCTGATAAAACTAACCATAGTATATGTGATTATGATAGTCTGTAAGCTCCACCAGGGCACGGACCGATGTGAATGATGTCTAATCTCTATAAATTGCTGCAAAATATGTGTGCTCTATATAAAGAATTATATGTATTTATCGTCAGATGTTTTTTTATTTTTACAATGAATTGAAAGCAAACTCACCCCCCCCCCCCCGACAGCAGCAATGCGCATGTAAAGCTGATGAAAAGCAGCTTAGCAGTGATCTTGGAATTCACTGTAGACACTGTTGGAACATTAAAGAAAAAACTCTGCACCTGAAGTGAATTCATTAGTCATGAACCTGAAGGATGCAGCAGAACAGAATCCTTGTTCTCCCACAGTGAGACTCTCTATGTTGACTTATGGTACTTTACTCATTGACTTTGGAAGAGACCTGATTCTTTCATAGGAAAATTTTTTGCTTGCTGTGTCTGAGAGCCCTCCTTTGCATACTTTGGTGGGAGCATAATAGACTAGGAATTTCAGCTGGCGCGGTAATCTCATTGGTCTGATGTCCCATGTGATTTCTAATAAGTGAAGGAGAGTCTTTTATGGCTTTATTAAAACAAACTGCTGCTTGTCACTGCAGCTGCATGTAACTACAAGATCTGATGGATACACACAATTACCTAGCGAGCAGCCCGCATACAGACAGGGAATGTCTATGATGGTGCAGGAATTTCAATAACAGTAGAAAACACACAAGATAAATCAGGGAGCTGCCTTGCCGAACACCTAACGGCTGATCAAGATATATGGGATAAATTAATGAAATATTAAAGCTGCAGAAAATAGTTTATCCCCTATAAAGGGCAGGAATACAAAATATTCTACCTATTTATACATTATCTTCTCTGTTTTTATTTTATGGCAAGTCTGCTATTGTTATTTAGAAAGCTCTTTTTTATTATACTAAAGGGCATCGCCACCTAAAAACAATTTTTACAGTAAGAGATAACATCATTTGCAATATGCATTAACTAAGAAGTTCAGTGGTTTCAAAGTTATTTATAAATGTAATCGTAAATATCTGTTTGGCTTTTTTACTTTCTCTCCACTAATGGCTTCAGAATCCGAAACAATGTATAACAGAAGCCAGCTGATTTGGGGTTATGGCAAATTGGCTTTTTTTGGTCTTGGGCAGGCAACACTACATTTAGAAATATAGGTATGAGACCTATTATCCTGAATGCTCAGGACTTGAATATTTCCGTAATTTGGATTTTCATACCTTAAGTCTACTAGAAAATCGTGTAAACATTAAATTAACACAACAGACTGGCTGTGCTTCCAATAAGGATTAATTATAATTGGATCAAGTACAAGGTACTGTTTTTATTATTATAGAGAAATCATTTTTAAAAGTTAGGATTATTGGGATAAAATGAAGTTTATTGGAGAAGGCCAATTTCTGGATCACCGGTTTCTGAATCATTTTCTTTTCCTGCCAGCAAACTTTGGGAAAGTCATGTTGCTAGACAATCAGGTGCAACACAGCACCTAATCCGGCACAAGCGAATGTACGTACCATTGTATGCACCCATGCAAGTTCATTTGTGTTCTAGTGCCTGTAAAAGATTATTTTTCCAAAGGTTTTGTTTATGAACATGTCATAAATACCGGGCAATTCTTTTACAAGTAATTACATCTATCTTGGGGGTGTGGTTATAGTGCGCAAGTATTGCCGGAGTTAGGCAATTTGCGAGGACGTGTGTGCAAATGTGTGCCTACAATAGTAAGTTAGACATAGGTCTTTCTACAGTATAACCTGCCTAACTCCTCGTTGATCCAGAGAAAGGCCAAAAGCCCTGTTTGTACTATTTCGATTTTAGATTTGATTCGGATTTTCGGGTCGTTCCTATTTGATTTGATGTTTGAGTTTTTTCATACATAACCTGCCATTCCAGTTGTGAGTGCATTTCAGCTTATTAGACTTCAAAAATTCACATAACTTCTAAATCGGACCTTTGATAAATAACCCCCTAAAAGTTGAGTATGGGATGAAATGTTTTTCATTTTCTCATTTTTTTTCATGTAAAAGTGTTCACATCCTGTGAACCATTTTAAAGGGGTCATTCACCTTCCAAAACTTTTTTCAGTTCTTTTAAGATTTATCACCATAAACAAAGATTTTTTTTTTAATTGCTTTCCATCTTTAAGGGTCAGTCCACAGGAGCATATTCGGGGGGGGGGGATTGTCGGCCTGAAGAAGAGGCAATTTGTCGCTGGGGTGACTAATCTCCCCGTATCTGCTTGTGTGGACTGAACCTTATTTCTTACCTTTCCCAAAATTGAAGTTTAAAGTTCTAATCTAGTCTCTGGTGTCTCAGTCTGGCAGCTCAGTGATCCAGGATTAGGGATGGGTGAATTTGACCCATTTCGTTTCGCCAAAAATTCGCCGCCAGCAAAATGTCGCTGACGCCCATTAAAATTTATGGGTGTTAAAAAAAATTTTGTCGTGCGGCGAAAATTTTTTGACGCGCTTTTTTTTTTTTTGTCACATCACGCCGTACAAGTTTATGGGCGTCATTTCTGCAGCGAAACAAGGCAACAAAAATTCGCCCATCCCTATCCAGGATCATTCTGAACTGTTATAATTTGCTAAATTTTGTTGATACAATTAGTTGATAGATTTCTCAGCAGCATCTGTGGGAAATTAAGTGAAATGAAGGTGAAAATGAAATGTTACACTTCAATATTAGAAAAACGGCCACAATTAGAAAATAGAAAGAATTGGAAAAAGTCTTTATTTCTGGTAAACTATCTGAAGCCAACTGAATTGAAAAAAAGTGTTTGAAAGTGAGCAACCCCTTTAAGCAATGGTAAAAATGTAGCAGCATCCAGCATTCAAGAAAAAAAAACCTGAATATTCCATAAAGGGGCCCGTTGGGAAGGTCAAGAGACAGAATAATAGCAAATTGCATGAAAACAACTTGTTATTCTGGGGCAACTACAAAGGAAAATGGTTGAGTGTTGGAAAATTGTTTTTCCAAATGTTAGTAAACCAACCTCTTAGATGCAGATTTTCTTCTCTGCTGCACATGAACAAATATTTATGCTTCGTGGCACTGTAGCAAAATTCCAGCAATGCACTCCATAGTTCTTGTTTATTTGACGGCTCAAGTTCATGAGTAACAGTAATGTTGCTAGCGGTAGAGATCCTTTATATAAAATAATTGTTTAACCACAAGCATTCGATTCTAAAGATATTCAGAATGTCCACTTGCTTTGTCTGATCATGTTCAGGCCAAGAATTTATTGGAATCTGAACATGGTGTGAAAATTTTAAAAACCCTCAAGGGTTTTGGCAGAAATTAGACTGGATTTACTTGTGATGTTTCTTCAGTAAAACCATGTTGGCCATCAGGATGTTCCTGATGGCGCAACATTACTTTGGGTCCTGTGCTTTCCAGGAATTCAGAAGAAAAACACAGGTGGGCTTTGCTGAAAACAAAGTACAGTCATTAGAATCAATTCACCCAGTGTCCTATGTCCGTTACTATAGCTTGCTAGCTTCTGGGTCCACACTTAGTGGGGCCACACTGGAAAGGTTACCTCAGGGAGGCCAGGGGCGCAGTATCACCCTGGGGTGCCTGTGAGATGCAGTGTAAGGATATGTCTGCCCCTTTTCAAGATGGTGCCTCCGGTTTCGTGACCAGCGCCACGTCGTGCGCAGGCGCCCGGTTTCGTCGCGGTTGCGTCCGTCGCGGGCGCTCAGTTTCGACGCGGTCGCGTGCGTCGCGGTCGCTCTGCGGGCGTCACGTCGACGTCATGACGCTGACGCCTTTTTCGCGCCCTTTTCGACGCTGGCGCTATAGGTTAAAAGGTCACCTTGAACTTTGCTGCATTGCGAAGTGATCATCGCTCCTGTGTTGATTCCTAAGCTATTTTCTTCAAACTTGATTCCTGTGATTTGACTCGGCCTGTTTTTGACTTCTGCCTGTTAGCTGCCTGCATTGACCTCGGACCGTCTTGACCATTCTTTTGATCATCCCTGCCTGCTTTGACGTTTTTGGATTTCGGCACTCCTGCCCACTCCGCTACTGAGGTACAGTCCTGTTCCCATTGCCGGTGACTGTTACTCTCGGAGGGAGGTGTAGGTGGGGTCAGTTTTCATCAAAACCTCTTCCATTCGGTGAGTTCTGATAGTATCACTTCGCCAGATATATGGAAGAGTCCGAAACTGATTCCGCCATGGATCGCCTTACTCAGCAATTGGCAGCCCTTACCCAGGTGGTTCAAGATCTCCAAGGGGGTTATCAGCAAATCCAAACCCAACTCCAGAATTTGCCTGGTCCTTCTGTTGCACCTGCTGTTGCAGCTGCTCCTCCTGAGTTTTTTGGAGCCGCGGCGGCTGCTCCTGTCATAGCTGCACCTCCTCCTGCTACCTCGCCTGTCAAGATTAAATTGGCTACACCTGAACGATTCTCTGGAAATCGTAAGAAATTTCGGTCCTTTGTGAACAGCTGCAAATTGGAGTTCCTGTTGAACCCACATATCTATTCCGCTGAACAATCCAAGGTGGGATTCCTCATCTCCTTCCTCTCTGATGAACCTCAGACCTGGGCACACCGCCTGCTTGAGCAACATAGTCCGTTGTTGGGGAACTTCAACGACTTCGCATCTGCCATGGCCCAGCTCTATGATGATCCCAAGAGAGAGGTAACTGCAGAGGCCGGTTTGAGAGGGCTAACCCAAGGGAAAAGACCAGTGGAAGACTATATTACAGACTTTCGTAATTATGCTGCTGATACCCGTTGGGGTCCCATTGCTCTCAAACACCAGTTCCGCATTGGTCTCTCAGAGGCCATAAAAGATGAACTATCTCGTGTGGAGCCACCTGATGAATTGGAGCCCTTCATTAGACTTGTTATCCAGATTGATCGACGTCTCAAGGAGAGACGTCTGGAGAGGGCTGGAGCCTTTTCCCCCAGTTGGCTAGTCCCTAAGGCCTTACCCCCCGTCAAGTCCGTACCTACATCTTTTGCAACTTCCACGGACCCAGAACCAATGCAGATCAGTCTCATTCGTCCTCCCCTATCCGCTGAGGAGAGACTCCGAAGACGGCGCCTAAACCTGTGCATGTATTGTGGAGCTGCGGGTCATCTCCTGCTTACCTGCCCACAGCCTGCCAGTAAGATGGTTAAACCTGTTCTTATAAAGACTGGTGCTAATAATGGTCAATCTCTTATCTCCATTAATGTTGTTTTACAGTGGTCAAAGGGAAGTCTCCAGATTCCAGCTCTAATTGATTCCGGAGCGTGCGGATGTTTCATTGACCAAGACCTGGTTGTTCGACATCGCATTCCTTTGTTACCTAAGACTAACCCATTGGTGGTGAGATTGGCTGATGGCTCGAATATTTCTTCTGGTCCTGTGTTGCATGAAACTGTTCTCCTGTCAATAAAGATTCAGCAGCATACTGAGTCCCTGTCCTTTGATGTTGTTTCTTCCCCATTATATCCTGTGATTCTAGGATATCCATGGCTTCGAGTTCACAACCCAATTATTGATTGGCACACTAAGCAAGTCAAGTTTTCTTCCAATTTCTGTTCACAGCATCTTCCGTGTAAAACTTCCTTACATATGGTATCTCAGGATGCTAGATCGTCACTGGTTCCAGAACCTTATCATGAATTCCTTGACGTGTTTGATGCAAAGGCAGTGGATATTCTTCCGCCCCATCGGATCTACGACTGCCCAATTGACTTATTACCTGGGGCAGCTATTCCTTTCGGAAGAATCTACCCCTTATCTGAGCCGGAGCTCAAAGTTCTTAAAGATTACATTGATGAGAACTTAAAGAAGGGATTCATTCGTTCTTCCACTTCACCTGCCGGGGCTGGCATATTCTTCGTGGAAAAGAAGGATCGTTCTTTGCGACCTTGTATTGATTACAGGGACTTGAATAAAGTTACAATCAAAAATCGATATCCTCTGCCCCTAATTCCAGAACTCTTTCAAAGGCTTCGTTCAGCATGTATTTTTACCAAATTAGACCTTCGAGGAGCCTACAATTTGGTACGTATTCGACAAGGTGATGAATGGAAGACAGCTTTCCGGACACGCTATGGGCATTTTGAATATCTCGTTATGCCTTTCGGGTTGTGCAACGCCCCCGCAACTTTTCAGCACTTTGTCAATGACATTTTCAGAGACTTTCTTGATTTATTTGTTATTGTTTATCTAGATGACATTCTCATTTTTTCTTCATCTGTGGAAGAACATAGAACTCATGTTAAAAAGGTTTTTTCACGGTTACGAACTCACAGACTTTATGCCAAACTAGAAAAGTGCGAGTTCGAGAAGACCACTATTGAGTTCCTCGGTTTTATAATCTCTGCTGGTGGGACGGCAATGGATACCCGTAAGATTTCTGCTGTGCTGAACTGGCCTACTCCTTCCAGCCGAAAAGAGGTGCAAAGATTTGTTGGGTTTGCCAATTTTTATCGCAAATTTATTAAAGATTTTTCTAAAATTATTGCTCCCATCACCTCTCTTACCAGTTCCCTTAAGAAATTTCATTGGTCAAAGGAAGCACAGTCTTCTTTTGAGGACTTGAAGAATCTTTTTACTTCTGCACCCATCTTAGTACATCCGGACCCAGCTTTGCCCTTTATTCTCGAAGTTGATGCCTCCGAGTCAGCTATAGGTGCTGTTCTTTCTCAAAGAGCCGACATTCAGGAACAACTTCACCCCATTGCTTTCTTTTCTAAGAAACTGTCTAGATCTGAACAAAACTATGATGTCGGGGATCGAGAATTACTCGCCATCAAAGCTGCTTTTCAGGAATGGAGACATCTATTAGAGGGAGCTAATCATCCTACACTGGTTTTTTCTGATCATAAGAACCTGGAGTACTTGCGTTCTGCCAAAAGACTTCGTCCACGACAAGCGAGATGGGCCCTTTTTTTTCTAGGTTCAACTTCCATGTTACTTTCAGACCTGGGTCCAAGAACGGGAAAGCTGATGCCCTGTCTCGTTTATATTCGATGGACGAACAAGATACTTCAGTCGAAAATATATTGTCTCCAGCTAATTTTTTTCTTCTCCAAGCGGAGTTAATAACCAAGATTCGGGAAACTGTCAACTCGAAAGACTGCTGCCCTAAAGATGCTGTTGTCCAGGATGGTCTTGTCTTAGTCAACAATAAGGTGTTCGTTCCCAAAGATCTCCGTCTGGAGACTATTCAGTTTGTTCATGATCATCCTTTATCCGGTCATCTTGGTGTTAGGAAGACGCAGCAATTGGCTCAAAGGAAATTTTATTGGCCTGGGATGTCTAAAGACTGTAAACTTTATGTCCTGTCCTGTGAAGTATGTGCTCGATTTAAAGAACCACGTTCCCGACCCATGGGACTACTACATCCACTCCCTGTTCCTAAGAGACCTTGGGATAGTATTTCTATGGACTTCATTGTGGAATTGCCTATATCTGAAGGATTCAATACCATCTTTGTGGTGGTAGACAGGTTGACAAAAATGGCACATTTCATACCTTTAAGAGGCCTTCCGTCTGCAGCTACTACACAGCAAGTGTTTTTGTGAAGGAAATTTTTCGTCTACATGGGTTACCCAATGAAATAATTTCTGACCGAGGGTCACAATTTACTTCCAAATTCTGGAAATCTCTTTGTCAAGGTCTTCATATCCAGCTTTCTTTATCTTCTGCTTTTCATCCCCAAACCAATGGGCAGACTGAAAGAACCAATCAAACCTTAGAACAGTATATTCGGTGTTTTACTTCCTTCTCTCAGGATGATTGGGTTTCATTATTACCGTTAGCTGAATTCTCATATAACAATGCAGTCCATGATTCAACTAAACAGTCTCCATACTTTGCAAACTTTGGGTTTCATCCTACGTCTCTTCCTGGTATTACTGAAGTTCCGGTCCCAGCTTCTCAAGAGAGACTTTTGTTCCTGAAACACAATTTTGAAATTCTTCAACAAACTATTCAAGATGCGCAAT